>LR738714.1:874453960-874481862 GCA_902687465.1 Secale cereale | reverse complement strand
GTGCTAAGCTAACGGATGGGTCTTGTCCATCAGATCATTCTCCTAATGATGTGATCCCGTTGATCAAATGACAACTCATGTCTATGGCTAGGAAACATAACCATCTTTGATCAATGAGCTAGTCTAGTAGAGGCATACTAGGGACACTCTGTTTTGTCTATGTATTCACACATGTATTAAGTTTCCGGTTAATACAATTCTAGCATGAATAATAAACATTTATCATGATATAAGGAAATAAATAATAACTTTATTATTGCCTCTAGGGCATATTTCCTTCAGTCTCCCACTTGCACTAGAGTCAATAATCTAGTTCACATCGCCATGTGATTTAACATCGATAGTTCACATCGTCATGTGATTAACACCCAAAGGGTTTACTAGAGTCAATAATCTAGTTCACATCGCTATGTGATTAACACCCAAAGAGTACTAAGGTGTGATCATGTTTTGCTTCGTGAGAAAAGTTTAGTCAACGGGTCTGTCATATTCAGATCCGTATGTATTTCGCAAATGTCTATGTGTCTACAATGCTCTGCATGGAGCTACTCTAGCTAATTGCTCCCACTTTCAATACGCATCCAGATTGATACTTAGAGTCAACTGGATTTAGTGTCAAAGCTTGCATCGGCGTAACCCTTTACGACGAACTCTTTATCACCTCCATAATCGAGAAACATTTCCTTAGTCATCCAGTTACTAAGGATAATTTTGACCGCTGTACAGTGATCTACTCCTGGATCACTATTGTACCCTCTTGACAAACTCATGGCAAGGTACACAACATGTTTGGTACACAGCATGGCATACTTTATAGAACCTATGGCTGAGGCATAGGGAATGACTTTCATTCTCTCTATATTTTTCTGCCGTGGTCTGGCTTTGAGTCTTACTCAACTTCACACCTTACAAGTCAGGTAAGAACTCCTTCTTTGACTGATCCATTTTGAACTACTTCAAAATCATATCAAGGTATGTACTCATCGAAAGTCTTATCAAGCGTCTTGATCTATCTCTATAGATCTTGATGCCCAATATGTAAGCAGCTTCACCAAGGTCTTTCTTTGAAAAACTCCTTTCAAACACTCCTTTATGCTTTCCAGAAAATTCTACATCATTTCCGATCGACAATATGTCATTCACATATACTTATTAGAAAGGTTGTAGTGCTCCCACTCACTTCTTGTAAATACAGGCTTCATCGCAAGTCTGTATAAATCTATATGCTTTGATCAACTTATCAAAGCGTATATTCCAACTCCGAGATGCTTGCACCAGTCCATAGATGGATCGCTGGAGCTTGCACATTTTGTTAGCACCTTTAGGATTGACAAAACCTTCTGGTTGCATCATATACAAGTCTTCTTTAATAAATCCATTAAAGAATGCCGTTTTGTTATCCATTTGCCAGATTTCATAAAATGCGGCAATTGCTAACATGATTCGGACAGACTTAAGCATCGCTACGGGTGAGAAAGTCTCATCGTAGTCAACTCCTTGAACTTGTTGAAAAACTTTCGCAACAAGTCGAGCTTTGTAAATAGTAACATTACTGTCAGCGTCAGTCTTCCTCTTGAAGATCCATTTATTTTCGATGGCTTGCCGACCATCGGGCAAGTCAACCAAAGTCCACACATTGTTCTCATACATGGATCCCATCTCAGATTTCATGGTCTCAAGCCATTTTGCGGAATCTGGGCTCATCATCGCTTCCTCATAGTTCGTAGGTTCATCATGGTCCAGTAACATGACTTCCAGAACCGGGTTGCCGTACCACTCTGGTGCGGAACGTACTCTGGTTGATCTACGAAGTTCAGCAGTAACTTGATCCGAAGTTTCATGATCATCATCATTAGCTTCCTCACTAATTGGTGTAGGAATCACTGGAACCAGTTTCTGTGATGTACTACTATCCAATTCGGGAGAAGGTACAATTACCTCATCAAGTTCCACTTTCCTCCCACTCACTTCTTTCGAGAGAAACTCCTTCTCTAGAAAGGATCCACTCTTAGCAACAAAGACCTTGCCTTCGGATCTGTGATAGAAGGTGTACCCAACAGTTTCTTTTGGGTATCCTATGAAGATTTACTTCTCCGATTTGGGTTCGAGCTTATCATGTTGAAACTTTTTCACATAGGCATCGCAGTCCCAAACTTAAAGAAATGACAGCTTAGGTTTCTTGTCAAACCACAGTTCATACGGCGTCATCTCCACGGATTTAGATGGTGCCCTATTTAACGTGAATGTATCTGTCTCTAATGCATAACCCCAAAAGCGATAGTGGTAGATCGGTAAGAGACATCATCGATCGCACCATATCTAATAAAGTACGGTTATGACGTTCGGACACACCATTACACTATGGTGTTCCAGGTGGCGTGAGTAGTGAAACTATTTCACATTGTTTTTACTGAAGGCCAAACTCGCTAACTCAAATATTTTACTTCTACGATCATATCGTAGAAACTCTTATTTTCTTGTTACGATGATTCTCCACTTCACTCTGAAATTCTTTGAACTTTTCAAATGTTTTAGACTTGTGCTTCATTAAGTAGATATACCCATATCTGCTCAAATCATCAGTGAAGGTCAGAAAATAACGATACCCGCCGCGAGCTTCAACACTCATTGGTCCACATACATCTGTATGTATGATCTCCAACAAATCTGTTGCTCGCTCCATTGTTCCGGAGAACGGAGTTTTAGTCATCTTGCCCATGAGGCATGGTTCGCAAGCACCAAGTGATTCATAATCAAGTGATTCCAAAAGTCCATCACTATGGAGTTTCTTCATGCGCTTTACACCATTATGACCTAAACAGCAGTGCCACAAATAAGTTGCACTATCATTATTAACCTTGCATCTTTTGGCTTCAATATAATGAATATGTGTATCACCACGATCGAGATCCAACAAACTATTTTCATTGGGTGTATGACCATCGAAGGTTTTATTCATGTAAACAGAATAACAATTATTCTATGACTTTAAATGAATAACCGTATTGCAACAAATATGATCAAATCATATTCATGCTCAACGCAAATGCCAAATAACATTTATTTAGGTTTTACACTAATCCCGAAAGTATAGGGAGTGTGCGATGATGATCATATCAATCTTGGAACTGCTTCCAATACACATCGTCACTTCATCCTTTAACTAGTTTCTGTTCATTATGCAACTCCCATTTCGAGTTACTACTCTTTAGCAACTGAACCAGTATCAAATACCGAGGGGTTGCTATGAACACTAGTAAAATACACATCAATAATCTGTATATCAAATATACCTTTGTTCACTTTGCCATCCTTCTTATCCGCCAAGTATCTAGGGTAGTTCCACTTCTGGTGACCATTTCCTTTGCAGTAGAAGCACTTAGTTTCAGGCTTGAGTTTAGCTTTGGGTTTCTTCATGGGAGTGACAACTTGCTTGTCATTCTTCTTGAAGTTCCCCTTCTATCCCTTTGCCCTTTACTTGAAACAAGTGGTCTTATTAACCATCAACACTTGATGTTCTTTCTTGATTTCTACCTTCGCCGATTTCAGCATTGCGAAGAGCTCGGGAATTACCTTCGTCATCCCTTGCATATTATAGTTCATCACGAAGTTCTACTAACTTGGTGATAGTGACTAGAGAACTTTGTCAATTACTATCTTATCTGGAAGATTAACTCCCACTTGATTCAAGTAATTGTAGTACCCAGACAATCTGAGCACATGCTCACTGGTTGAGCTATTCTCCTGCATCTTGTAGGCAAAGTACTGTCAGAAGTCTTATACCTCTCGACACGGGCATGAGTATGAAATACTAATTTCAACTATTGGAACATCTCATATTCTCCGTGGCGTTCAAAACGTTTTTGAAGTCCCGGTTATAAGCCGTAAAGCATGGTGCACTAAACTATCAAGTAGTCATCATACCGAGCTTTTGTCAAAACGTTCAGAACGTCTACATTTGCTCCTGCAATAGGTCTGTCACCTAGCGGTGCATCAAGGACATATTTCTCTGTGCAGCAATGAGGATAATCCTCAGATCACGGAACAATTCCGCATCATTGCTACTGACATCTTTCAACTTAGTTTTCTCTAGGAACATATAAAAAATAAACGGGGAGCAACATCGTGAGCTATTGATCTACAACATAGATATGCTAATTTTCCGAGGACTAAGTTCATGATAAATTAAAGTTCAATTTAATCATATTAATCAAAGAACTCCCACTTAGATAGACATCCCTCCGGTCATCTAAATGATCACGTGATCCAAATCAACTAAACCATGTCCGATCATCACGTGAGATGGAGTAGTTTCAATGGTGAACATCTTATGTTGATCATATCTAGTATATGATTCACGCTCGACCTTTCGGTCTCCAGTGTTCCGAGGCCATATCTGCATATGCTAGGCTCGTCAAGTTTAACCCGAGTATTCTGCGTGTGCAAAACTGGCTTACACCCGTTGTATTTGAACGTAGAGCTTATCACACCCGATCATCACGTGGTGTCTCGGCACGACGAACTTTCGCAACGGTGCATACTCAGGGAGAACACTTATACCTTGAAATTTAGTAAGGGATCATCTTATAATGCTACCGTCGTTCTAAGCAAAATAAGAAGCATAATAAGATAAACATCACATGCAATCAAAATATGTGACATGATATGGTCATCATCATCTTGTGCTTTTGATCTCCATCTCCAAAGCACCGTCATGATCACCTTCGTCACCGGCGCGACACCTTGATCTCCATCGTAGTATCGTTGTCGTCTCGCCAACTATTGCTTCTACGACTATCGCTACCGCTTAGTGATAAAGTAAAGCAATTACATGGCGATTGCATTTCATACAATAAAGCGACAACCATATGGCTCCTGCCAGTTGCCGATAACATTACAAAACATGATCATCTCATACAAAACCGTATAACTCATCATGTCTTGACCATATCACATCACAACATGCCCTGCAAAAACAAGTTAGACGTCCTCTACTTTGTTGTTGCAAGTTTTACGTGGCTGCTACGGGCTTAGCAAGAACCGTTCTTAACTACGCATACAAAACCACAACGATGTTTCGTCAAGTATGTGCTGTTTTAACCTTCACAAGGACCGGGCGTAGCCACACTTGATTCAACTAAAGTTGGATAAACTGACACCCGCCAGCCACCTGTGTGCGAAGCACGTCGGTAGAACCAGTCTCGCGTAAGCGTACGCGTAATGTCGGTCCGGGCCGCTTCATCCAACAATACCGCCGAATCAAAGTATGACATGCTGGTAAGCAGTATGACTAGTATCGTCCACAACTCACTTGTGTTCTACTCGTGCATATCATCTACGCATAGACCTGGCTCATGATGCCACTGTTGGGGAACGTAGTATTTTAAAATTTTCCTACGATCACGCAAGATCTATCTACCAGATGCATAGCAACGAGAGGGGAGAGTGAGTCTACGTACCCTCATAGACCGAAAGCGGAAGCGTTAGAACAACGCGGTTGATGTAGTCGTACGTCTTCACAGCCCGACCGATCAAGCACCGAAACTACGGCACCTCCGAGTTCTAGCACACGTTCAGCTCGATGACGTCCCTCGAACTCCGATCCAGCCGAGTGTCGAGGAAGAGTTCCGTCAGCACGACGGCGTGGTGACGATCTTGATGTTCTACCGTCGCAGGGCTTCGCCTAAGCACCGCTACAATATTTATCGAGGAGAACTATGGTGGAGGGGGGCACCGCACACGGCTAAGAGATCAAGAGATCAATTGTTGTGTCTAGAGGTGCCCCCCTGCCCCCGTATATAAAGGAGGGAGGGAGAGGCCGGCCCTAGAGGGGGCGTACCAAGTGTGGGGAGTCCTACTACGACTCCCAAGTCCTAGTAGGATTCCCCTTTCCTTTCCGGAGTAGGAGAGAAGGAAAGAGGGGGAGAGGGAGAAGGAAAAGGGGGCTGCACCCCTTGTCCAATTCGGACCAGAAGGGGGGTGCACGCCTCCTTCCTTTTGGCCTCTCTCCTCTATTCCCGTAACTCCCCGGTACTCCGAAAATACCCGAATCACTCGGAACCTTTCCGATGTCCGAATATAGTCGTCCAATATATCGATTTTTACGTCTCGACCATTTTGAGACTCCTCGTCATGTCCCCGATCTCATCCGGGACTCCGAACTCCTTCGGTACATCAAAACTCATAAACTCATAATAAAACTATCATCTAAACCTTAAGCGTGCGGACCCTACGGGTTCGAGAAATATGTAGACATGACCGAGACACGTCTCCGGTCAATAACCAATAGCGGAACCTGGATGCTCATATTGGCTCCCACATATTCTACGAAGATCTTTATCGGTCAAACCGCATAACAACATACATTGTTCCCTTTGTCATCGGTATGTTACATGCCCGAGATTCGATCGTCGGTATCTCAATACCTAGTTCAATCTCGTTACCAACAAGTCTCTTTACTCGTTCCGTAATACATCATCCCGCAACTAACTCATTAGCTGCAATGCTTGCAAGGCTTATAGTGATGTGCATTACCGAGTGGGCCCAGAGATACCTCTCCGACAATCGGAGTGACAAATCCTAATCTCGAAATACGCCAACCCAACAAGTACCTTCGGAGACACCTGTAGAGTACCTTTATAATCACCCAGTTACGTTGTGACGTTTGGTAGCACACAAAGTGTTCCTCCGATATTCGGGAGTTGCATAATCTCATAGTCGTAGGAACATGTATAAGTCATGAAGAAAGCAATAGCAGTAAAACTTAAACGATCATAGTGCTAAGCTAACGGATGGGTCTTGTCCATCAGATCATTCTCCTAATGATGTGATCCCGTTGATCAAATGACAACTCATGTCTATGGCTAGGAAACATAACCATCTTTGATCAATGAGCTAGTCTAGTAGAGGCATACTAGGGACACTCTGTTTTGTCTATGTATTCACACATGTATTAAGTTTCCGGTTAATACAATTCTAGCATGAATAATAAACATTTATCATGATATAAGGAAATAAATAATAACTTTATTATTGCCTCTAGGGCATATTTCCTTCAGTCTCCCACTTGCACTAGAGTCAATAATCTAGTTCACATCGCCATGTGATTTAACACCGATAGTTCACATCGTCATGTGATTAACACCCAAAGGGTTTACTAGAGTCAATAATCTAGTTCACATCGCTATGTGATTAACACCCAAAGAGTACTAAGGTGTGATCATGTTTTGCTTCGTGAGAGAAGTTTAGTCAACAGGTCTGTCACATTCAGATCCGTATGTATTTCGCAAATGTCTATGTGTCTACAATGCTCTGCATGGAGCTACTCTAGCTAATTGCTCCCACTTTTAATACGCATCCAGATTGATACTTAGAGTCAGCTGGATTTAGTGTCAAAGCTTGCATCGGCGTAACCCTTTACGACGAACTCTTTATCACCTCCATAATCGAGAAACATTTCCTTAGTCATCCAGTTACTAAGGATAATTTTGACCGCTGTATAGTGATCTACTCCTGGATCACTATTGTACCCTCTTGACAAACTCATGGCAAGGTACACAACATGTTTGGTACACAGCATGGCATACTTTATAGAACCTATGGCTGAGGCATAGGGAATGACTTTCATTCTCTCTATATTTTTCTGCCGTGGTCTGGCTTTGAGTCTTACTCAACTTCACACCTTACAAGTCAGGTAAGAACTCCTTATTTGACTGATCCATTTTGAACTACTTCAAAATCATATCAAGGTATGTACTCATCGAAAGTCTTATCAAGCGTCTTGATCTATCTCTATAGATCTTGATGCCCAATATGTAAGCAGCTTCACCAAGGTCTTTCTTTGAAAAACTCCTTTCAAACACTCCTTTATGCTTTCCAGAAAATTCTACATCATTTCCGATCGACAATATGTCATTCACATATACTTATCAGAAAGGTTGTAGTGCTCCCACTCACTTCTTGTAAATACAGGCTTCACCGCAAGTCTGTATAAATCTATATGCTTTGATCAACTTATCAAAGCGTATATTCCAACTCCGAGATGCTTGGACCAGTCCATAGATGGATCGCTGGAGCTTGCACATTTTGTTAGCACCTTTAGGATTGACAAAACCTTCTGGTTGCATCATATACAAGTCTTCTTTAATAAATCCATTAAAGAATGCAATTTTGTTATCCATTTGCCAGATTTCATAAAATGCGGCAATTGCTAACATGATTCGGACAGACTTAAGCATCGCTACGGGTGAGAAAGTCTCATCGTAGTCAACTCCTTGAACTTGTTGAAAAACTTTCGCAACAAGTCGAGCTTTGTAAACAGTAACATTACTGTCAGCGTCAGTCTTCCTCTTGAAGATCCATTTATTTTTGATGGCTTGCCGACCATCGGGCAAGTCAACCAAAGTCCACACTTTGTTCTCATACATGGATCCCATCTCAGATTTCATGGTCTCAAGCCATTTTGCGGAATCTGGGCTCATCATCGCTTCCTCATAGTTCGTAGGTTCATCATGGTCCAGTAACATGACTTCCAGAACCGGGTTGCCGTACCACTCTGGTGCGGAACATACTCTGGTTGATCTACGAAGTTCAGCAGTAACTTGATCCGAAGTTTCATGATCATCATCATTAGCTTCCTCACTAATTGGTGTAGGAATCACTGGAACCAGTTTCTGTGATGTACTACTATCCAATTCGGGAGAAGGTACAATTACCTCATCAAGTTCCACTTTCCTCCCACTCACTTCTTTCGAGAGAAACTCCTTCTCTAGAAAGGATCCACTCTAAGCAACAAAGACCTTGCCTTCGGATCTGTGATAGAAGGTGTACCCAACAGTTTCTTTTGGGTATCCTATGAAGATTTACTTCTCCGATTTGGGTTCGAGCTTATCATGTTGAAACTTTTTCACATAAGCATCGCAGTCCCAAACTTAAAGAAATGACAGCTTAGGTTTCTCGTCAAACCACAGTTCATACGGTGTCATCTCCATGGATTTAGATGGTGCCCTATTTAACGTGAATGTATCTGTCTCTAATGCATAACCCCAAAAGCGATAGTGGTAGATCGGTAAGAGACATCATCGATCGCACCATATCTAATAAAGTACGGTTATGATGTTCGGACACACCATTACACTATGGTGTTCCAGCTGGCGTGAGTAGTGAAACTATTTCACATTGTTTTTACTGAAGGCCAAACTCGCTAACTCAAATATTTTACCTCTACGATCATATCGTAGAAACTCTTATTTTCTTGTTACGATGATTCTCCACTTCACTCTGAAATTCTTTGAACTTTTCAAATGTTTTAGACTTGTGCTTCATTAAGTAGATATACCCATATCTGCTCAAATCATCAGTGAAGGTCAGAAAATAACGATACCCGCCGCGAGCTTCAACACTCATTGGTCCACATACATCTGTATGTATGATCTCCAACAAATCTGTTGCTCGCTCCATTGTTCCGGAGAACGGAGTTTTAGTCATCTTGCCCATGAGGCATGGTTCGCAAGCACCAAGTGATTCATAATCAAGTGATTCCAAAAGTCCATCACTATGGAGTTTCTTCATGCGCTTTACACCATGATGACCTAAACAGCAGTGCCACAAATAAGTTGCACTATCATTATTAACCTTGCATCTTTTGGCTTCAATATTATGAATATGTGTATCACCACGATCGAGATCCAATAAACTATTTTCATTGGGTGTATGACCATAGAAGGTTTTATTCATGTAAACAGAACAACAATTATTCTCTAACTTACATGAATAACCGTATTGCAATAAACATGATCAAATCATATTCATGCTCAACACAAACACCAAATAACACTTATTTAGGTTCAACACTAATCCCGAAAGTATAGGGGGTGTGCGATGGTGATCATATCAATCTTGGAACTGCTTCCAATACACATCGTCACTTCATCCTTTAACTAGTTTCTGTTCATTATGCAACTCCCATTTCGAGTTACTACTCTTTAGCAACTGAACCAATATCAAATACCGAGGGGTTGCTATGAACTCTAGTAAAATACACATCAATAATCTGTATATCAAATATACCTTTGTTCACTTTGCCATCCTTCTTATCCGCCAAGTATCTAGGGCAGTTCCACTTCCGGTGACCATTTCCTTTGCAGTAGAAGCACTTAGTTTCAGGCTTGAGTTTAGCTTTGGGTTTCTTCACGGGAGTGACAACTTGCTTGTCATTCTTCTTGAAGTTCCCCTTCTATCCCTTTGCCCTTTACTTGAAACAAGTGGTCTGGTTAACCATCAACACTTGATGTTCTTTCTTGATTTCTACCTTCGCCGATTTCAGCATCGTGAAGAGCTCGGGAATTACTTTCGTCATCCCTTGCATATTATAGTTCATCACGAAGTTCTATTAACTTGGTGATAGTGTCTAGAGAACTTTGTCAATTACTATCTTATCTGGAAGATTAACTCCCACTTGATTCAAGCAATTGTACTACCCAGACAATCTGAGCACATGCTCACTGGTTGAGCTATTCTCCTCCATCTTGTAGGCAAAGTACTGACAGAGGTCTTATACCTCTCGACACGGGCATGAGTATGAAATACTAATTTCAACTCTTGGAACATCTCATATGCTCCGTGGCGTTTCAAAACGTTTTTGAAGTCCCGGTTATAAGCCGTAAAGCATGGTGCACTAAACTATCAAGTAGTCATCATATCGAGCTTTTGTCAAAACGTTCATAACGTCTACATCTGCTCCTGCAATAGGTCTGTCACCTAGCGGTGCATCAAGGACATAATTCTTCTGTGCAGCAATGAGGATAATCCTCAGATCACGGAACAATTCCGCATTATTGCTACTAACATCTTTCAACTTGGTTTTCTCTAGGAACATATAAAAAATAAACGTGGAGCAACATCGCGAGCTATTGATCTACAATATAGATATGCTAATACTACCAGGACTAAGTTCATGATAAATTAAAGTTCAATTAATCATATTACTTAAGAACTCCCACTTAGATAGACATCCCTCTGGTCATCTAAATGATCACATGATCCAAATCAACTAAACCATGTCCGATCGTCACGTGAGATGGAGTAGTTTCAATGGTGAACATCTTATGTTGATCATATCTACTATATGATTCACGCTCGACCTTTCGGTCTCCAGTGTTCCGAGGCCATATCTGCATATGCTAGGCTCGCCAAGTTTAACCCGAGTATTCTGCGTGTGCAAAACTGGCTTACACCCGTTGTATTTGAACGTAGAGCTTATCACACCCGATCATCACGTGGTGTCTCGGCACGACGAACTTTCGCAACGGTGCATACTCAAGGAGAACACTTATACCTTGAAATTTAGTGAGGGATCATCTTATAATGCTACCGTCGTTCTAAGCAAAATAAGAAGCATAATAAGATAAACATCACATGCAATCAAAATATGTGACATGATATGGCCATCATCATCTTGTGATTTTGATCTCCATCTCCAAAGCACCGTCATGATCACCTTCGTCACCGGCGCGACACCTTGATCTCCATCGTAGCATCGTTGTCGTTTCGCCAACTATTGCTTCTACGACTATCGCTACCACTTAGTGATAAAGTAAAGCAATTACATGGCGATTGCATTTCATACAATAAAGCGACAACCATATGGCTCCTGCCAGTTGCCGATAACTTTACAAAACATGATCATCTCATACAAAACCGTCTAACTCATCATGTCTTGACCATATCACATCACAACATGCCCTGCAAAAACAAGTTAGACGTCCTCTACTTGTTGTTGCAAGTTTTACGTGGCTGCTACGGGCTTAGCAAGAACCGTTCTTACCTACGCATACAAAACCACAACGATGTTTCGTCAAGTATGTGCTGTTTTAACCTTCACAAGGACCGGGCGTAGTCACACTTGATTCAGCTAAAGTGAGAGAGACAGACACCCGCCAGTCACCTTTAAGCAACGAGTGCTCGTAACGGTGAAACCAGTCTCGCGTAAGCGTACGCGTAATGTCGGTCCGGACCGCTTCATCTCACAATACCGCCGAAGCAAAGTATGACATGCTGGTAAGCAGTATGACTAGTATCGCCCACAACTCATTGTGTTCTACTCGTGCATATCATCTACGCATAGACCTGTCTCTGATACCACTGTTGGGGAACGTAGTATTTTAAAATTTTCCTACGATCACGCAAGATCTATCTACCAGATGCATAGCAACGAGAGCGGAGAGTGAGTCTACGTACCCTCGTAGACCGAAAGCGGAAGCGTTAGAACAACGCGGTTGATGTAGTCGTACGTCTTCACGGCCCGACCGATCAAGCACCGAAACTACGGCACCTCCGAGTTCTAGGACACGTTCAGCTGGATGACGTCCCTCGAACTCCGATCCAGCCGAGTGTCGAGGGAGAGTTCCGTCAGCACGACGGCGTGGTGACGGTCTTGATGTTCTACCGTCGTAGGGCTTCGCGTAAGCACCGCTACAATATTTATCGAGGAGAACTATGGTGGAGGGGGGCACCGCACACGGCTAAGAGATCAAGAGATCAATTGTTGTGTCTAGAGGTGCCCCCCTGCCCCCGTATATAAAGGAGGGAGGGAGAGGCCGGCCCTAGAGGGGGCGCACCAAGTGTGGGGAGTCCTACTAGGACTCCCAAGTCCTAGTAGGATTCCCCTTTCCTTTCCGGAGTAGGAGAGAAGGAAAGAGGGGGAGAGGGAGAAGGAAAAGGGGGCTGCACCCCTTGTCCAATTCGGACCAGAAGGGGGGGTGCACACCTCCTTCCTTTTGGCCTCTCTCCTCTATTCCCGTAACTCCCCGGTACTCCGAAAATACCCGAATCACTCGGAACCTTTCCGATGTCCGAATATAGTCGTCCAATATATCGATTTTTACGTCTCGACCATTTTGAGACTCCTCGTCATGTCCCCGATCTCATCCGGGACTCCGAACTCCTTCGGTACATCAAAACTCATAAACTCATAATAAAACTATCATCGAAACCTTAAGCGTGCGGACCCTACGGGTTCGAGAACTATGTAGACATGACCGAGACACGTCTCCGGTCAATAACCAATAGCGGAACCTGGATGCTCATATTGGCTCCCACATATTCTACGAAGATCTTTATCGGTCAAACCGCATAACAACATACATTGTTCCCTTTGTCATCGGTATGTTACATGCCCGAGATTCGATCGTCGGTATCTCAATACCTAGTTCAATCTCGTTACCAACAAGTCTCTTTACTCGTTCCGTAACACATCATCCCGCAACTAACTCATTAGCTGCAATGCTTGCAAGGCTTATAGTGATGTGCATTACCGAGTGGGCCTAGAGATACCTCTCTGACAATCGGAGTGACAAATCCTAATCTCGAAATACGCCAACCCAACAAGTACCTTTGGAGACACCTGTAGAGTACCTTTATAATCACCCAGTTACGTTGTGACGTTTGGTAGCACACAAAGTGTTCCTCCGGTATTCGGGAGTTGCATAATCTCATAGTCATAGGAACATGTATAAGTCATGAAGAAAGCAATAGCAGTAAAACTTAAACGATCATAGTGCTAAGCTAACGGATGGGTCTTGTCCATCAGATCATTCTCCTAATGATGTGATCCCGTTGATCAAATGACAACTCATGTCTATGGCTAGGAAACATAACCATCTTTGATCAATGAGCTAGTCTAGTAGAGGCATACTAGGGACACTCTGTTTTGTCTATGTATTCACACATGTATTAAGTTTCCGGTTAATACAATTCTAGCATGAATAATAAACATTTATCATGATATAAGGAAATAAATAATAACTTTATTATTGCCTCTAGGTCATATTTCCTTCAGTCTCCCACTTGCACTAGAGTCAATAATCTAGTTCACATCGCCATGTGATTTAACACCGATAGTTCACATCGTCATGTGATTAACACCCAAAGGGTTTACTAGAGTCAATAATCTAGTTCACATCGCTATGTGATTAACACCCAAAGAGTACTAAGGTGTGATCATGTTTTGCTTCGTGAGAGAAGTTTAGTCAACGGGTCTGTCACATTCAGATCCGTATGTATTTCGCAAATGTCTATGTGTCTACAATGCTCTGCATGGAGCTACTCTAGCTAATTGCTCCCACTTTCAATACGCATCCAGATTGATACTTAGAGTCAGCTGGATTTAGTGTCAAAGCTTGCATCGGCGTAACCCTTTACGACGAACTCTTTATCACCTCCATAATCGAGAAACATTTCCTTAGTCATCCAGTTACTAAGGATAATTTTGACCGCTGTACAGTGATCTACTCCTGGATCACTATTGTACCCTCTTGACAAACTCATGGCCAGGTACACAACATGTTTGGTACACAGCATGGCATACTTTATAGAACCTATGGCTGAGGCATAGGGAATGACTTTCATTCTCTCTATATTTTTCTGCCGTGGTCTGGCTTTGAGTTTTACTCAACTTCACACCTTACAAGTCAGGTAAGAACTCCTTCTTTGACTGATCCATTTTGAACTACTTCAAAATCATATCAAGGTATGTACTCATCGAAAGTCTTATCAAGCGTCTTGATCTATCTCTATAGATCTTGATGCCCAATATGTAAGCAGCTTCACCAAGGTCTTTCTTTGAAAAACTCCTTTCAAACACTCCTTTATGCTTTCCAGAAAATTCTACATCATTTCCGATCGACAATATGTCATTCACATATACTTATCAGAAAGGTTGTAGTGCTCCCACTCACTTCTTGTAAATACAGGCTTCACCGCAAGTCTGTATAAATCTATATGCTTTGATCAACTTATCAAAGCGTATATTCCAACTCCGAGATGCTTGCACCAGTCCATAGATGGATCGCTGGAGCTTGCACATTTTGTTAGCACCTTTAGGATTGACAAAACCTTCTGGTTGCATCATATACAAGTCTTCTTTAATAAATCCATTAAAGAATGCAGTTTTGTTATCCATTTGCCAGATTTCATAAAATGCGGCAAGTGCTAACATGATTCGGACAGACTTAAGCATCGCTACGGGTGAGAAAGTCTCATCGTAGTCAACTCCTTGAAGTTGTTGAAAAACTTTCGCAACAAGTCGAGCTTTGTAAACAGTAACATTACTGTCAGCGTCAGTCTTCCTCTTGAAGATCCATTTATTTTCGATGGCTTGCCGACCATCGGGCAAGTCAACCAAAGTCCACACTTTGTTCTCATACATGGATCCCATCTCAGATTTCATGGTCTCAAGCCATTTTGCGGAATCTGGGCTCATCATCGCTTCCTCATAGTTCGTAGGTTCATCATGGTCCAGTAACATGACTTCCAGAACCGGGTTGCCGTACCACTCTGGTGCGAAACGTACTCTGGTTGATCTACGAAGTTCAGCAGTAACTTGATCCGAAGTTTCATGATCATCATCATTAGCTTCCTCACTAATTGGTGTAGGAATCACTGGAACCAGTTTTTGTGATGTACTACTATCCAATTCGGGAGAAGGTACAATTACCTCATCAAGTTCCACTTTCCTCCCACTCACTTCTTTCGAGAGAAACTCCTTCTCTAGAAAGGATCCACTCTTAGCAACAAAGACCTTGCCTTCGGATCTGTGATAGAAGGTGTACCCAACAGTTTTTTTTGGGTATCCTATGAAGATTTACTTCTCCAATTTGGGTTCGAGCTTATCATGTTGAAACTTTTTCACATAAGCATCGCAGTCCCAAACTTAAAGAAATGACAGCTTAGGTTTCTCGTCAAACCACAGTTCATACGGTGTCATCTCCACGGATTTAGATGGTGCCCTATTTAATGTGAATGTATCTGTCTCTAATGCATAACCCCAAAAGCGATAGTGGTAGATCGGTAAGAGACATCATCGATCGCACCATATCTAATAAAGTACGGTTATGACGTTCGGACACACCATTACACTATGGTGTTCCAGGTGGCGTGAGTAGTGAAACTATTTCACATTGTTTTTACTGAAGGCCAAACTCGCTAACTCAAATATTTTACCTCTACGATCATATCGTAGAAACTCTTATTTTCTTGTTACGATGATTCTCCACTTCACTCTGAAATTCTTTGAACTTTTCAAATGTTTTAGACTTGTGCTTCATTAAGTAGATATACGCATATCTGCTCAAATCATCAGTGAAGGTCAGAAAATAACGATACCCGCCGCGAGCTTCAACACTCATTGGTCCACATACATCTGTATGTATGATCTCCAACAAATCTGTTGCTCGCTCCATTGTTCCGGAGAACGGAGTTTTAGTCATCTTGCCCATGAGGCATGGTTCGCAAGCACCAAGTGATTCATAATCAAGTGATTCCAAAAGTCCATCACTATGGAGTTTCTTCATGCGCTTTACACCATTATGACCTAAACAGCAGTGCGACAAATAAGTTGCACTATCATTATTAACCTTGCATCTTTTGGCTTCAATATTATGAATATGTGTATCACCACGATCGAGATCCAACAAACTATTTTCATTGGGTGTATGACCATCGAAGGTTTTATTCATGTAAACAGAATAACAATTATTATATGACTTTAAATGAATAACCGTATTGCAACAAATATGATCAAATCATATTCATGCTCAACGCAAATGCCAAATAACATTTATTTAGGTTTTACACTAATCCCGAAAGTATAGGGAGTGTGCGATGATGATCATATCAATCTTGGAACCACTTCCAACACACATCGTCACTTCACCTTTAACTAGTCTCTGTTCATTCTGCAATTCTCGTTTCGAGTTACTAATTTTAGCAACTGAACCGGTATCAAATACCCAGGGGTTGCTATGAACACTAGTAAAGTACACATCAATAATCTGTATATCAAAATATACCTTTGTTCACTTTGCCATCCTTCTTATCCGCCAAGTATCTAGGGCAGTTCCACTTCCAGTGACCATTTCCTTTGCAGTAGAAGCACTTAGTTTCAGGCTTGAGTTTTAGCTTTGGGTTTCTTCACGGGAGTGACAACTTGCTTGTCATTCTACTTGAAGTTCCCCTTCTATCCCTTTGCCCTTTACTTGAAACAAGTGGTCTTGTTAACCATCAACACTTGATGCTTTTTCATGATTTCTACCTTCGCCGACTTCAGCATTGCGAAGAGCTCGGGAATTCCTTTCGTCATCCCTTGCATATTATAGTTCATCACGAAGTTCTAGTAACTTGGTGATAGTGACTAGAGAACTTTGTCAATTACTATCTTATCTGGAAGATTAACTCCCACTTGATTCAAGTAATTGTAGTACCCAGACAATCTGAGCACATGCTCATTGGTTGAGCTATTCTCCTCCATCTTGTAGGCAAAGTACTGTCAGAAGTCTTATACCTCTCGACACGGGCATGAGTATGAAATACTAATTTCAACTCTTGGAACATCTTATATGCTCCGTGGCGTTCAAAACGTTTTTGAAGTCCCGGTTCTAAGCCATAAAGCATGGTGCACTTAAACTATCAAGTAGTCATCATACCGAGCTTTTGTCAAAACGTTCATAACGTCTACATCTCCTCCTGCAATAGGTATGTCACTTAGCGGTGCATCAAGGACATAATTCTCTGTGCAGCAATGAGGATAATCCTCAGATCACGGAACAATTCCGCATCATTGCTACTAACATCTTTCAACTTAGTTTTCTCTAGGAACATATAAAAAATAAACGGGGAGCAACATCGCGAGCTATTGATCTACAACATAGATATGCTAATACTACGAGGACTAAGTTCATGATAAATTAAAGTTCAATTTAATCATATTACTTAAGAACTCCCACTTAGATAGACATCCCTCTAGTCATTTAAATGATCACGTGATCCAAATCAACTAAACCATGTCCGATCATCACGTGAGATGGAGTAGTTTCAATGGTGAACATCTTATGTTGATCATATCTACTATATGATTCACGCTCGACCTTTCGGTCTCCAGTGTTCTGAGGCCATATCTGCATATGCTAGGCTCGTCAAGTTTAACCCGAGTATTCTGCGTGTGCAAAACTGGCTTACACCCGTTGTATTTGAACGTAGAGCTTATCACACCCGATCATCATGTGGTGTCTCGGCACGACGAACTTTCGCAACGGTGCATACTCAGGGAGAACACTTATACCTTGAAATTTAGTAAGGGATCATCTTATAATGCTACCGTCGAACTAAGCAAAATAAGAAGCATAATAAGATAAACATCACATGCAATCAAAATATGTGACATGATATGGCCATCATCATCTTGTGCTTTTGATCTCCATCTCCAAACCACCGTCATGATCACCTTCGTCACCGGCGCGACACCTTGATCTCCATCGTAGCATCGTTGTCGTCTCGCCAACTATTGCTTCTACGACTATCGCTACCGCTTAGTGATAAAGTAAAGCAATTACATGGCGATTGCATTTCATACAATAAAGCGACAACCATATGGCTCCTGCCAGTTGCCGATAACATTACAAAACATGATCATCTCATACAAAAACGTATAACTCATCATGTCTTGACCATATCACATCACAACATGCCCTGCAAAAACAAGTTAGACGTCCTCTACTTTGTTGTTGCAAGTTTTACGTGGCTGCTACGGGCTTTAGCAAGAACCGTTCTTACCTACGCATACAAAACCACAACGATGTTTCGTCAAGTATGTGCTGTTTTAACCTTCACAAGGACCGGGCGTAGCCACACTTGATTCAGCTAAAGTGAGAGAGACAGACACCCGCCAGTCACCTTTAAGCAACGAGTGCTCGTAACGGTGAAACCAGTCTCGCGTAAGCGTACGCGTAATGTCGGTCCGGGCCGCTTCATCTCACAATACCGCCGAAGCAAAGTATGACATGCTGGTAAGCAGTATGACTAGTATCGCCCACAACTCATTGTGTTCTACTCGTGCATATCATCTACGCATAGACCTGGCTCATGATGCCACTGTTGGGGAACGTAGTATTTTAAAATTTTCCTACGATCACGCAAGATCTATCTACCAGATGCATAGCAACGAGAGGGGAGAGTGAGTCTACGTACCCTCGTAGACCGAAAGCGGAAGCGTTATAACAACGCGGTTGATGTAGTCGTACGTCTTCACGGCCCGACCGATCAAGCACCGAAACTACGGCACCTCCGAGTTCTAGCACACGTTCAGCTCGATGACGTCCCTCGAACTCCGATCCAGCCGAGTGTCGAGGGAGAGTTCCGTCAGCACGACGGCGTGGTGACGATCTTGATGTTCTACCGTCGCAGGGCTTCGCCTAAGCACCGCTACAATATTTATCGAGGAGAACTATGGTGGAGGGGGGCACCGCACACGGCTAAGAGATCAAGAGATCAATTGTTGTCTCTAGAGGTGCCCCCCTGCCCCCGTATATAAAGGAGGGAGGGAGAGGCCGGCCCTAGAGGGGGCGCACCAAGTGTGGGGAGTCCTACTAGGACTCCCAAGTCCTAGTAGGATTCCCCTTTCCTTTCCGGAGTAGGAGAGAAGGAAAGAGGGGGAGAGGGAGAAGGAAAAGGGGGCTGCACCCCTTGTCCAATTCGGACCAGAAGGGGGGTGCACGCCTCCTTCCTTTTGGCCTCCCTCCTCTATTCCCGTAACTCCCCGGTACTCCGAAAATACCCGAATCACTCGGAACCTTTCCGATGTCCGAATATAGTCGTCCAATATATCGATTTTTACGTCTCGACCATTTTGAGACTCCTCGTCATGTCCCCGATCTCATCCGGGACTCCGAACTCCTTCGGTACATCAAAACTCATAAACTCATAATAAAACTATCATCGAAACCTTAAGCGTGCGGACCCTACGGGTTCGAGAACTATGTAGACATGACCGAGACACGTCTCCGGTCAATAACCAATAGCGGAACCTGGATGCTCATATTGGCTCCCACATATTCTACGAAGATCTTTTTCGGTCAAACCGCATAACAACATACATTGTTCCCTTTGTCATCGGTATGTTACATGCCCGAGATTCGATCGTCGGTATCTCAATACCTAGTTCAATCTCGTTACCAACAAGTCTCTTTACTCGTTCCGTAATACATCATCCCGCAACTAACTCATTAGCTGCAATGCTTGCAAGGCTTATAGTGATGTGCATTACCGAGTGGGCCCAGAGATACCTCTCCGACAATCGGAGTGACAAATCCTAATCTCGAAATACGCCAACCCAACAAGTACCTTCGGAGACACCTGTAGAGTACCTTTATAATCACCCAGTTATGTTGTGACGTTTGGTAGCACACAAAGTGTTCCTCCGGTATTCGGGAGTTGCATAATCTCATAGTCATAGGAACATGTATAAGTCATGAAGAAAGCAATAGCAGTAAAACTTAAACGATCATAGTGCTAAGCTAACGGATGGGTCTTGTCCATCAGATCATTCTCCTAATGATGTGATCACGTTGATCAAATGACAACTCATGTCTATGGCTAGGAAACATAACCATCTTTGATCAATGAGCTAGTCTAGTAGAGGCATACTAGGGACACTCTGTTTTGTCTATGTATTCACACATGTATTAAGTTTCCGGTTAATACAATTCTAGCATGAATAATAAACATTTATCATGATATAAGGAAATAAATAATAACTTTATTATTGCCTCTAGGGCATATTTCCTTCAGTCTCCCACTTGCACTAGAGTCAATAATCTAGTTCACATCGCCATGTGATTTAACATCGATAGTTCACATCGTCATGTGATTAACACCCAAAGGGTTTACTAGAGTCAATAATCTAGTTCACATCGCTATGTGATTAACACCCAAAGAGTACTAAGGTGTGATCATGTTTTGCTTCGTGAGAGAAGTTTAGTCAACGGGTCTGTCATATTCAGATCCGTATGTATTTCGCAAATGTCTATGTGTCTATAATGCTCTGCATGGAGCTACTCTAGCTAATTGCTCCCACTTTCAATACGCATCCAGATTGATACTTAGAGTCAACTGGATTTAGTGTCAAAGCTTGCATCGGCGTAACCCTTTACGACGAACTCTTTATCACCTCCATAATCGAGAAACATTTCCTTAGTCATCCAGTTACTAAGGATAATTTTGACCGCTGTACAGTGATCTACTCCTGGATCACTATTGTACCCTCTTGACAAACTCATGGCAAGGTACACAACATGTTTGGTACACAGCATGGCATACTTTATAGAACCTATGGCTGAGGCATAGGGAATGACTTTCATTCTCTCTATATTTTTCTGCCGTGGTCTGGCTTTGAGTCTTACTCAACTTCACACCTTACAAGTCAGGTAAGAACTCCTTCTTTGACTGATCCATTTTGAACTACTTCAAAATCATATCAAGGTATGTACTCATCGAAAGTCTTATCAAGCGTCTTGATCTATCTCTATAGATCTTGATGCCCAATATGTAAGCAGCTTCACCAAGGTCTTTCTTTGAAAAAACTCCTTTCAAACACTCCTTTATGCTTTCCAGAAAATTCTACATCATTTCCGATAGACAATATGTCATTCACATATACTTATCAGAAAGGTTGTAGTGCTCCCACTCACTTCTTGTAAATACAGGCTTCACCGCAAGTCTGTATAAATCTATATGCTTTGATCAACTTATCAAAGCGTATATTCCAACTCCGAGATGCTTGCACCAGTCCATAGATGGATCGCTGGAGCTTGCACATTTTGTTAGCACCTTTAGGATTGAAAAAACCTTCTGGTTGCATCATATACAAGTCTTCTTTAATAAATCCATTAAAGAATGCAGTTTTGTTATCCATTTGCCAGATTTCATAAAACGCGGCAATTGCTAACATGATTCGGACAGACTTAAGCATCGCTACGGGTGAGAAAGTCTCATCGTAGTCAACTCCTTGAACTTGTTGAAAAACTTTCGCAACAAGTCGAGCTTTGTAAACAGTAACATTACTGTCAGCGTCAGTCTTCCTCTTGAAGATCCATTTATTTTCGATGGCTTGCCGACCATCGGGCAAGTCAACCAAAGTCCACACTTTGTTCTCATACATGGATCCCATCTCAGATTTCATGGTCTCAGGCCATTTTGCGAATATGGGCTCATCATCGCTTCCTCATAGTTCGTAGGTTCATCATGGTCCAGTAACATGACTTCCAGAACCGGGTTGCCGTACCACTCTGGTGCGGAACGTACTCTGGTTGATCTACGAAGTTCAGCAGTAACTTGATCCGAAGTTTCATGATCATCATCATTAGCTTCCTCACTAATTGGTGTAGGAATCACTGGAACCAGTTTCTGTGATGTACTACTATCCAATTCGGGAGAAGGTACAATTACCTCATCAAGTTCCACTTTCCTCCCACTCACTTCTTTCGAGAGAAACTCCTTCTCTAGAAAGGATCCACTCTTAGCAACAAAGACCTTGCCTTCGGATCTGTGATAGAAGGTGTACCCAACAGTTTCTTTTGGGTATCCTATGAAGATTTACTTCTCCGATTTGGGTTCGAGCTTATCATGTTGAAACTTTTTCACATAGGCATCGCAGTCCCAAACTTAAAGAAATGACAGCTTAGGTTTCTTGTCAAACCACAGTTCATACGGCGTCATCTCCACGGATTTAGATGGTGCCCTATTTAACGTGAATGTATCTGTCTCTAATGCATAACCCCAAAAGCGATAGTGGTAGATTGGTAAGAGACATCATCGATCGCACCATATCTAATAAAGTACGGTTATGACGTTCGGACACACCATTACACTATGGTGTTCCAGGTGGCGTGAGTAGTGAAACTATTTCACATTGTTTTTACTGAAGGCCAAACTCGCTAACTCAAATATTTTACCTCTACGATCATATCGTAGAAACTCTTATTTTCTTGTTACGATGATTCTCCACTTCACTCTGAAATTCTTTGAACTTTTCAAATGTTTTAGACTTGTGCTTCATTAAGTAGATATACCCATATCTGCTCAAATCATCAGTGAAGGTCAGAAAATAACGATACCCACCGCGAGCTTCAACACTCATTGGTCCACATACATCTGTATGTATGATCTCCAACAAATCTGTTGCTCGCTCCATTGTTCCGGAGAACGGAGTTTTAGTCATCTTGCCCATGAGGCATGGTTCGCAAGCACCAAGTGATTCATAATCAAGTGATTCCAAAAGTCCATCACTATGGAGTTTCTTCATGCGCTTTACACCATTATGACCTAAACAGCAGTGCCACAAATAAGTTGCACTATCATTATTAACCTTTCATATTATGAATATGTGTATCACCACGATCGAGATCCAACAAACTATTTTTATTGGGTGTATGACCATCGAAGGTTTTATTCATGTAAACAGAATAACAATTATTCTATGACTTTAAATGAATAACCGTATTGCAACAAATATGATCAAATCATATTCATGCTCAACGCAAATGCCAAATAACATTTATTTAGGTTTTACACTAATCCCGAAAGTATAAGGAGTGTGCGATGATGATCATATCAATCTTGGAACCACTTCCAACACACATCGTCACTTCACCTTTAACTAGTCTCTGTTCATTCCGCAATTCTCGTTTCGAGTTACTAATTTTAGCAACTGAACCGGTATCAAATACCCAGGGGTTGCTATGAACACTAGTAAAGTACACATCAATAATCTGTATATCAAAATATACCTTTGTTCACTTTGCCATCCTTCTTATCCGCCAAGTATCTAGGGCAGTTCCACTTCCAGTGACCATTTCCTTTGCAGTAGAAGTACTTAGTTTCAGGCTTGAGTTTTAGCTTTGGGTTTCTTCACAGGAGTGACAACTTGCTTGTCATTCTTCTTGAAGTTCCCCTTCTATCCCTTTGCCCTTTACTTGAAACAAGTGGTCTTGTTAACCATCAACACTTGATGCTTTTTCATGATTTCTACCTTCGCCGACTTCAGCATTGCGAAGAGCTCGGGAATTCCTTTCGTCATCCCTTGCATATTATAGTTCATCACGAAGTTCTACTAACTTGGTGATAGTGACTAGAGAACTTTGTCAATTACTATCTTATCTGGAAGATTAACTCCCACTTGATTCAAGTAATTGTAGTACCCAGACAATCTGAGCACATGCTCACTGGTTGAGCTATTCTCCTCCATCTTGTAGGCAAAGTACTGTCAGAAGTCTTATACCTCTCGACACGGGCATGAGTATGAAATACTAATTTCAACTCTTAGAACATCTTATATGCTCTGTGGCGTTCAAAACATTTTTGAAGTCCCGATTCTAAGCCATAAAGCATGGTGCACTTAAACTATCAAGTAGTCATCATACTGAGCTTTTGTCAAAACGTTCATAACGTCTACATCTGCTCCTGCAATAGGTATGTCACCTAGCGGTGCATCAAGCACATAATTCTCTGTGCAGCAATGAGGATAATCCTCAGATCACGGAACAATTCCGCATCATTGCTACTAACATCTTTCAACTTAGTTTTCTCTAGGAACATATAAAAAATAAACGGGGAGCAACATCACGAGCTATTGATCTACAACATAGATATGCTAATACTACGAGGACTAAGTTCATGATAAATTAAAGTTCAATTTAATCATATTACTTAAGAACTCCCACTTAGATAGACATCCCTCTAGTCATCTAAATGATCACGTGATCCAAATCAACTAAACCATGTCCGATCATCACGTGAGATGGAGTAGTTTCAATGGTGAACATCTTATGTTGATCATATCTACTATATGATTCACGCTCGACCTTTCGGTCTCCAGTGTTCCGAGGCCATATATGCATATGCTAGGCTCGTCAAGTTTAACCCGAGTATTCTGCGTGTGCAAAACTGGCTTACACCCGTTGTATTTGAACGTAGAGCTTATCACACCCGATCATCACGTGGTGTCTCGGCACGACGAACTTTCGCAACGGTGCATACTCAGGGAGAACACTTATACCTTGAAATTTAGTAAGGGATCATCTTATAATGCTACCGTCGAACTAAGCAAAATAAGAAGCATAATAAGATAAACATCACATGCAATCAAAATATGTGACATGATATGGCCATCATCATCTTGTGCTTTTGATCTCCATCTCCGAAGCACCGTCATGATCACCTTCGTCACCGGCGCGACACCTTGATCTCCATCGTAGCATCGTTGTCGTCTCGCCAACTATTGCTTCTACGACTATCGCCACCTCTTAGTGATAAAGTAAAGCAATTACATGGCGATTGCATTTCATACAATAAAGCGACAACCATATGGCTCCTGCCAGTTGCCGATAACTTTACAAAACATGATCATTTCATACAAAACCGTATAACTCATCATGTCTTGACCATATCACATCACAACATGCCCTGCAAAAACAAGTTAGACGTCCTCTACTTTGTTGTTGCAAGTTTTACGTGGCTGCTACGGGCTTAGCAAGAACCGTTCTTACCTACGCATACAAAACCACAACGATATTTCGTCAAGTATGTGCGGTTTTGACCTTCACAAGGACCGGGCGTAGCCACACTTGATTCAACTAAAGTTGGAGAAACTGACACCCGCCAGCCACCTGTGTGCGAAGCACGTCGGTAGAACCAGTCTCGCGTAAGCGTACGCGTAATGTCGGTCCGGGCCGCTTCATCCAACAATACCGCCGAATCAAAGTATGACATGCTGGTAAGCAGTATGACTAGTATCGTCCACAACTCACTTGTGTTCTACTCGTGCATATCATCTACGCATAGACCTGGCTCATGATGCCACTGTTGGGGAACGTAGTATTTTAAAATTTTCCTACGATCACGCAAGATCTATCTACCAGATGCATAGCAACGAGAGGGGAGAGTGAGTCTACGTACCCTCATAGACCGAAAGCGGAAGCGTTAGAACAACGCGGTTGATGTAGTCGTACGTCTTCACAGCCCGACCGATCAAGCACCGAAACTACGGCACCTCCGAGTTCTAGCACACGTTCAGCTCGATGACGTCCCTCGAACTTCGATCCAGCCGAGTGTCGAGGAAGAGTTCCGTCAGCACGACGTCGTGGTGACGATCTTGATGTTCTACCGTCGCAGGGCTTCGCCTAAGCACCGCTACAATATTTATCGAGGAGAACTATGGTGGAGGGGGGCACCGCACACGGCTAAGAGATCAAGAGATCAATTGTTGTGTCTACAGGTGCCCCCCTGCCCCCGTATATAAAGGAGGGAGGGAGAGGCCGGCCCTAGAGGGGGCGTACCAAGTGTGGGGAGTCCTACTAGGACTCCCAAGTCCTAGTAGGATTCCCCTTTCCTTTCCGGAGTAGGAGAGAAGGAAAGAGGGGGAGAGGGAGAAGGAAAAGGGGGCTGCACCCCTTGTCCAATTCGGACCAGAAGGGGGGTGCACGCCTCCTTCCTTTTGGCCTCTCTCCTCTATTCCCGTAACTCCCCGGTACTCCGAAAATACCCGAATCACTCGGAACCTTTCCGATGTCCGAATATAGTCGTCCAATATATCGATTTTTACGTCTCGACCATTTTGAGACTCCTCGTCATGTCCCCGATCTCATCCGGGACTCCGAACTCCTTCGGTACATCAAAACTCATAAACTCATAATAAAACTATCATCGAAACCTTAAGCGTGCGGACCCTACGGGTTCGAGAAATATGTAGACATGACCGAGACACGTCTCCGGTCAATAACCAATAGCGGAACCTGGATGCTCATATTGGCTCCCACATATTCTACGAAGATCTTTATCGGTCAAACCGCATAACAACATACATTGTTCCCTTTGTCATCGGTATGTTACATGCCCGAGATTCGATCGTCGGTATCTCAATACCTAGTTCAATCTCGTTACCAACAAGTCTCTTTACTCGTTCCGTAATACATCATCCCGCAACTAACTCATTAGCTGCAATGCTTGCAAGGCTTATAGTGATGTGCATTACCGAGTGGGCCCAGAGATACCTCTCCGACAATCGGAGTGACATATCCTAATCTCGAAATACGCCAACCCAACAAGTACCTTCGGAGACACCTGTAGAGTACCTTTATAATCACCCAGTTACATTGTGACGTTTGGTAGCACACAAAGTGTTCCTCCGGTATTCGGGAGTTGCATAATCTCATAGTCATAGGAACATGTATAAGTCATGAAGAAAGCAATAGCAGTAAAACTTAAACGATCATAGTGCTAAGCTAACGGATGGGTCTTGTCCATCAGATCATTCTCCTAATGATGTGATCCCGTTGATCAAATGACAACTCATGTCTATGGCTAGGAAACATAACCATCTTTGATCAATGAGCTAGTCTAGTAGAGGCATAATAGGGACACTCTGTTTTGTCTATGTATTCACACATGTATTAAGTTTCCGGTTAATACAATTCTAGCATGAATAATAAACATTTATCATGATATAAGGAAATAAATAATAACTTTATTATTGCCTTTAGGGCATATTTCCTTCAGTCTCCCACTTGCACTAGAGTCAATAATCTAGTTCACATCGCCATGTGATTTAACATCGATAGTTCACATCGTCATGTGATTAACACCCAAAGGGTTTACTAGAGTCAATAATCTAGTTCACATCGCTATGTGATTAACACCCAAAGAGTACTAAGGTGTGATCATGTTTTGCTTCGTGAGAGAAGTTTAGTCAACGGGTCTGTCATATTCAGATCCGTATGTATTTCGCAAATGTCTATGTGTCTACAATGCTCTGCATGGAGCTACTCTAGCTAATTGCTCCCACTTTCAATACGCATCCAGATTGATACTTAGAGTCAACTGGATTTAGTGTCAAAGCTTGCATCGGCGTAACCCTTTACGACGAACTCTTTATCACCTCCATAATCGAGAAACATTTCCTTAGTCATCCAGTTACTAAGGATAATTTTGACCGCTGTACAGTGATCTACTCCTGGATCACTATTGTACCCTCTTGACAAACTCATGGCAAGGTACACAACATGTTTGGTACACAGCAT
>LR738714.1:874429026-874453950 GCA_902687465.1 Secale cereale | reverse complement strand
CGTGGTCTGGCTTTGAGTCTTACTCAACTTCACACCTTACAAGTCAGGTAAGAACTCCTTCTTTGACTGATCCATTTTGAACTACTTCAAAATCATATCAAGGTATGTACTCATCAAAAGTCTTATCAAGCGTCTTGATCTATCTCTATAGATCTTGATGCCCAATATGTAAGCAGCTTCACCAAGGTCTTTCTTTGAAAAACTCCTTTCAAACACTCCTTTATGCTTTCCAGAAAATTCTACATCATTTCCGATCGACAATATGTCATTCACATATACTTATCAGAAAGGTTGTAGTGCTCCCACTCACTTCTTGTAAATACAGGCTTCACCGCAAGTCTGTATAAATCTATATGCTTTGATCAACTTATCAAAGCGTATATTCCAACTCCGAGATGCTTGCACTAGTCCATAGATGGATCGCTGGAGCTTGCACATTTTGTTAGCACCTTTAGGATTGAAAAAACCTTCTGGTTGCATCATATACAAGTCTTCTTTAATAAATCCATTAAAGAATGCAGTTGAGATAAGAGTTTAGGCTCAAAGCATCAAAAAGCACATTGCTCAAAGCATCAAAAAGCACATTGCTCAAAGCATCAAAAAGCACATTAGAAGCTTGAGCATTGAGATAAGAGTTTTTCTCATCCTCTAAAGATAATCTTTGTGCATCCTTTGGAGGAGAAAAACCCATATCTACAATTCGCTCTAAATTTGGGTCCATGACCCTAAAGAGATTAAGCATGCGAATTACGCAAACATCAAAATTTGTGCCATTGAAACTAAGAGTGTCAGAGAATCCTAAGCCCCTAGTCGACATCCTTACTCTCTAGGCGGTTAAGCCCTATAAAGAGAGACGAGGCTCTGATACCAATTGAAAGATCGTGGATGTCGCCTAGAGGGGGGGTGAATAGGCGCTTTAAAATAATTACGGTTTAGGCTTGAACAAATGCGGAATAAACCTAGCGGTTAATTTGTCAAGCACAAAACCTACAACAACTAGGCTCACCTATGTGCACCAACAACTTATGCTAAGCAAGATAAACAACTAGGTGATAGCAAGATATATGACAAGAAACAATATATCTATCACAAAGTATAGTGCATAAGTAAAGGGCTCGGGTAAGAGATAACTGTCGGGGGAAACTGTCCGCCGCGAACACCTATGGGACCGGAGCCCCTTGTTTGTGCGGTAAGAGGGCGGAGGGAGCACGAAGAGCAGATCGTAGTGAACACGCGGGCAGTTTACCCAGGTTCGGGCCGCGATGGACGCGTAAAACCCTACTCCTGCTTAGTTGTGTATTGAGTTGGAGAGCTCGGGAGCTTGAAGAACTAGCTACACCGAGCGTATGAGCGATCTAGGTTCCGAACCCCCTCTACGTTGTGCATGGGCCTCCTTTTATAGTGCAAGGGGTCACCGACAGGTGTCAACGTAGGAGAAAGGGTAAAAATGTAAAAGAGGTGGTAGTTGTAACAGTGCGGGAATAGTGGAGCTACAGTGCGTGAACAGTGGTCGCTACCTACTTTGAAAGTGGGGGACAAGAGCATTTAATGCCCGTCGCCGTCGACCCCAAAAGCGCCCGCCCTTGCGTCTCCGTTTGCCACGGTGATGGCTTTACCACCGTGGAGTGCCACCGTGTCCCCTAGGCTGCACAGCCATCCGCCACGCGTCCCAGGAGAGGCCCTAGGGCGACGCATGGGCCGATGAGCTGGAGCGCGGGCACACAGCGCAACTCTCCCGGCAAGCACCTTGCCGGGGTCCTGACCTTGCCAGGCCCGGGAGCTTGTCGGGCTCTGAAGCTTGTCGCTCTCCGGGCCCTGCCGGGGCACATGTTGCGCCGAGGCATGCCTTCTGTAATGGAATCTTCTAGTCTTCCTGGCAAGCTCCTCTTGCCAGGGCCTCGCGTGAGTGAGGTAACCTTGAGCCTGGAGCGGCCTTCCCGGCAAGCTCCGCTTGCCGGGGTCTCGAACTTCTGTCTTGTATACTTTGTTTTTGAATGGTTTTACATGGAGCAGGAAGGTCTCCGGCGAGCACGTGGTAAACCCTGCCGCGGGAAGCTGCTACTGCCCGTGCACAAGTTGGGGTACTGAGGTACCCCTACCTTAGTACACCGACAGGAGCCCCCGGGCCTGGGCCACACACGGTGCCGAGCGCTGTTGGGCCAGGCCCAAAACAGTGCACGGACACACGCGGCCCACAGCGCGCCGAATCCACTTCCGCATCCGCCGCGTCCCCCCGTAACGGCACGCGTCGATTGCGGCGTCGTGGGATGGGACGTGGCCACGTTCTTTTAATGGAAAGAGCGAAACGCCCCCCCACTTCCCCATAAAAGCAGAGGAAGCAGGAGCGGTTCCCCTCCTACGCTTTCATTGCATCCTCTTTCATCTCCAGAGATCCCCTTTGCTCTCCGCCTCCACACCTCCGCCATCGTCTTCCGCATCTCCGGCGCCGCCGGGCTCTTCGTCCCCCTTCCTCCGCCGCCTCCGCCATGGCCCCGAAGACCGAGAAGGCGAAGGCGGAGAAGACCAAGAAGGAGAAATCGGAGCAAGCGGCGAGGCTTACCTTGTATCGGAAGCGGAACCTCGTCTTCCCGCCGAGGCTCAGCGCGCGGGAGCTCTGGAACAAGTATTACTTGTTCTGGTCCAAGAAGACCAAGGCGCACCCCCGCACCCGAGCCTATCCGGCCGCCGCCAAGGACAACTACCCCGGCGGGTACTATTTCTTCGCAGCCTTCTTCCACTGCGGTCTTTGCCCTCCTTTTTCCGAATTCTTCTGTGACATAATGCACACCTACGGCCTCCACCTTCTTGACTTCACCCCCAACGCCATCCTCACGATGGCGGTTTTCGCACACATGTGCGAAAACTATATCGGGATATACCCAAACGTAGCATTGTTTAGGCACTTATTCACCCCTAGAGCAGAGGCCGGCGCCCCCCTCTCCGGAGGAATATCTTGGGTTTTTCGTCTGAACAAGAAGGAGTCCTACTTGCCGGGGGAGCTCCGCGGCAAGTGGGAGGAGTGGCGTGCGGACTGGTGTTGGATTGTTGAGGACCAGCCGCAATCTTTCACCGCGCCGCGCACAACGCCCATCGTGCGCGGCAGGGACTGGAGCGAGCTGGATTCGGACGACAACAAGCTCGACATCGCCCTCATCAGGATTCTTCGTCTCCGGGTAGCAAGGTTGTCTGTCGCAGAAGTGGGCACAGACTTCCTCCGCCGCCGCATCGCCCCCCTCCAAGATAGGAAGAGGCCGGCCTGGGAGTACGGCAACTCGGCGGATATAATGAGGCTGCGCCCCGGGCTCAACTTCAACTTCACGTCGCTGGAGCTGAAGGGGATGGTCCGGGAACTATTTAAGCATGACCCGGCCCACCCAGAGTGGTTCAGGGGTCCCCGGGGAGTGGTGCCCCTCTGCAACAGCACGGCCCGGGACAACCTTCGCGCCATGATGCCCGCGTGTGACTCGCACGGCGTCGACCGCACGTGGATTCCGCCCAAGCCAGACGTCGTCTTGAACCTCTTCGACAACCTGGTGGAGGTGGCGAAGAACAAGAACGAGACCCGGGAGCTGACACGGGACACCACCGACCAGGAGATAGCGTACATAGATTCTCGGGTTGAAGAGGCCGCTGTAGCCGCAGCGGCAGGAGAATTCGGCTTCACGCCCGAGGAGGCAGAGGCTGCGGAAGTGTCCTGCCAAGCAGAGGAGGCGGAGATCCGCAGGCTACTGAAGCTTCCTCCCGACGAGCTCGCCGGGGTCCCGTCCTTGAGGCACTCCGGGATCCTTGGAATCCAGACGGAGGCCGCGGCGAGAGGCAACGCCGCCGGAGGGAACAGGGGCGCCGCAGGGAGCGGAGGCGCCGGAGGGAGCGGAGGCGCCGGGGAGAAAGAGGCCGCAGCGCAGGGCGCCGGGCCCAGCAAGCCTGCCGGGGAGGAGGAGGAGGAGGACGACGCCGAGGCCGCCGAGGACTCCGACGGGTCTCTGGAGCTCTACGCCGACGACATCTCCTCGTCGTCGGAGACCTCCACGCCCCGGGCAAGCCCCAGGCGGTCTCCGATGAAACGTCTCCGCAAGGCGACGACGGGGACAAGGGCACAGGCGCCCCGGCAACAGCCAACTCGCCGGGCAGCGCGAGCTCCCCGGGGGAGTCAAGCTGCGACGGGGGCGCCCGGCGCACCAGCCACGGCGGAGGCGGCCTGCACGCAGGCCACGGCAGAGGCACCCCGCAAGCAGGCCACGGCAGAAGCGCCCCGCAAGTCAGCGCCGAGCGGGAGGGAGTCTTCACAGGGCGGAGCGGCGGCTCCGCCCGCTCCCCGGGCCCCGGCTACCACAGGGGCTGGGTCTTCGCAGCCCCCAGCCCCGGGGACCGCCAAGCGCCCGAGGGAGTCTTCGCCTCCTGCTCCCCGCGCGGACGCGCCTCAGGTGGAGTTTGACTTCTCCGCCCTGAGCGACGACGACGACGAGGAGGAACAGGAGTAAGTATTCGAGGCTTTGCATCTTCTTTAACATTGTCTCGATTTTTGTTGATGCTGATCTCGTTTCTTGTTTTGATTTCAGGACCTTGGCCCAGCGAGTAGCGAAGAAGGCCAAGGTGCCCGTGGTCGAGGTCGCGGACGACTCGCCTGTCGCGGCGACAGGGGACGTGCCGGAGACGAGCCTGCCGGACCCGAGCGCTGCTCCGAGGAGCAGCCCCCAGCGCAGCCCCCAGCGTAAGTCTGGGTTCCATCCTTCCGCTCGTCGGGCGCGCTTGGAGATTCCGTCTTGTTCTAACATCTTGATGCTTTTGTCTTTTCTTGCGCAGAGGTGGAGCCACAGCCGCAGGAGCGTCCGGAGGTCGCTCCCGAGGAGCCGCAGGCCCCGCCGTCCCCGCCAAGGCCGAACTCCCCGGCGAGGGAGAGCGCTCCGCCAAGGGCGGGTACTCCGCCAAGGGCGAGTACCCCGCCAAGGGCGAGCAGCCCGGCGAGGGCGGCCACTCCGCCAAGGCAGAGCTCCCCGGCGAGGTAGCCTGCCGCTGATGACGTCCGTCAAGGTAAGTTCCGTCACTTGTCTTCTTGGATTCGTCTTTTTTTGGATATTTGCTTGAACTTCTTTTGCTTTTTCTTCTTCTTCTAGATCCTCCTCCCCCCGAGCAGATGGAGACGGAAGTCATCGTCATCGAGGAGGAGGGCGCGCAGGGCGGCGGCGGCGACGCCCCTGTCGCCGAGGACACGGCGGGAGCCGCCGAGCCGGCTGCGGACGCGGCGGCCGGGGAGGGGGACGGCGACCGCACTGCCGGCCCGGAGGCGGCAGGAGCATCAAGTGCTGCACCGGCCGCCGACCCCTCCGCCGGAAAGGAGCAGGCCGGCTACTACCTTGAAGCTCCCAACGGCATCTTCATCCAGGTGCCGTGGGGTTCTTCATCGCGAGCCCCCGCGGAGGGCGAGGCCTTTGATGGGGAGGTCCTCGCCTCCGCGGGCTTGAAGATCGTCGAGGCGCCCGGCGGAAGCGACGGGCCCGAAGAGGAGAAGCTGCTTCACCAGCTCCTGGCCCTTTACCGGGCCAGGCAGGCGAAGCTTGCTTCTCGGGAGGCCCTTGCCGCCAAGGCCGCCGTCGAGATGGAGAATCGCGCGGCGGAGCTCCGCGCCGCCAACCAGGCTGCCCTCCGCGAGGTAGCGGAGGAGCGCGAGAGGCTCGCCGGGGAATATGAAGAATGGCTGCTGGAGAAGGCCGAGGCCGAAGAGCAGCAGCGGCTCGCCGGGGTGGAGCTATCCCGGCGAGAAGGAGAGCTCGCCCAGCGGAAGGTCAACCTCGACTCCCACGAGGAAGACCTTGCCGCTCGGGAGCAGGCCCTTGGCGGAGAGCTGAAGGAGGCGAAAGCCGCCGCGGCTGCCGCGGAGACCGCCAAGGAGGAGCTTGCCGCCAAGGTCGCGCAGCTGGAGGAGTCGTTGAAGGCGAGCGTGGAGAGGGTCGCCGCGCTCAACACAGAGCGCGAGAAGGACGCCCACACCAACTCCGAACTCCAGGTGCGTCTCTCTGAGAAGGGCGACGAGCTGAAGGCCGCCAAGGACTCCATCGAGGATCTGGAGCTGAAGGTCTCAACGCTGAAGGACTCGCTCGACGCCGTCCGGGACCGGGAAACCAAGCTGAAGGAGGAGCTCCGCAAGGAGCGAGGCTTGGTGGACAGCGCCAACAAAGCGGCCGAGAACTTCCGCCGTACCGTCGAGGTATGGACCGAGGACTTGGTATCTTCCGCGTCCAACATCGACCAGGAGCTGCTGGCGTTGAAGTCCGCACGCCACTCCTCCCACTTGATGTCGGGGGAAACTGTCCGCCGCGAACACCTATGGGACCGGAGCCCCTTGTTTGTGCGGTAAGAGGGCGGAGGGAGCACGAAGAGCAGATCGTAGTGAACACGCGGGCAGTTTACCCAGGTTCGGGCCGCGATGGACGCGTAAAACCCTACTCCTGCTTAGTTGTGTATTGAGTTGGAGAGCTCGGGAGCTTGAAGAACTAGCTACACCGAGCGTATGAGCGATCTAGGTTCCGAACCCCCTCTACGTTGTGCATGGGCCTCCTTTTATAGTGCAAGGGGTCACCGACAGGTGTCAACGTAGGAGAAAGGGTAAAAATGTAAAAGAGGTGGTAGTTGTAACAGTGCGGGAATAGTGGAGCTACAGTGCGTGAACAGTGGTCGCTACCTACTTTGACAGTGGAGGACAAGAGCATTTAATGCCCGTCGCCGTCGACCCCAAAAGCGCCCGCCCTTGCGTCTCCGTTTGCCACGGCGATGGCTTTACCACCGTGGAGTGCCACCGTGTCCCCCAGGCTGCACAGCCATCCGCCACGCGTCCCAGGAGAGGCCCCAGGGCGACGCGTGGGCCGATGAGCTGGAGCGCGGGCACACAGCGCAACTCTCCCGGCAAGCACCTTGCCGGGGTCCTGACCTTGCCGGGCCCGGGAGCTTGTCGGGCTCTGAAGCTTGTCGCTCTCCGGGCCCTGCCGGGGCGCATGTTGCGCCGAGTCATGCCTTCTGTAATGGAATCTTCTAGTCTTCCTGGCAAGCTCCTCTTGCCAGGGCCTCGCGTGAGTGAGGTAACCTTGAGCCTGGAGCGGCCTTCCCGGCAAGCTCCGCTTGCCGGGGTCTCGAACTTCTGTCTTGTATACTTTGTTTTTGAATGGTTTTACATGGAGCAGGAAGGTCTCCGGCGAGCACGTGGTAAACCCTGCCGCGGGAAGCTGCTACTGCCCGTGCACAAGTTGGGGTACTGAGGTACCCCTACCTTAGTACACCGACAATAACCGAGGCATGCGGAGACGACGATGTATCCCGAAGTTCACACCCTTGAGGATGCTAATCTCCGTTTGGAGCGGTGTGGAGGCACAATGCTCCCCAAGAAGCCACTAGGGCCACCGTAATCTCCTCACGCCCTCGCACAATGCAAGATGCCGTGATTCCACTAAGGGACCCTTGAGGGCGGTCACCGAACCCGTACAAATGGCAACCCTTGGGGGCGGTCACCGAACCCGTACACTTTGGCAACCCTTGGGGGCGGTCACCGGAACCCGTCAAATTGCTCGGGGCGATCTCCACAACCTAATTGGAGACCCCGACGCTTGCCCGGAGCTTTACACCACAATGATTGAGCTCCGAACACCAAGGTTGGGGCTATCTCCCCAACGACACCACGAAGCTTCACCATAATGGAATATGGCTTCGAGGTGACCACAACCGTCTAGGGTGCGCAAGCACCCAAGAGGAACAAGCTCAAGGGTACCAAGCACCCAAGAGTAATAAGCTTCTCAACTTCACTTCCACGTATCATCGTGGAGAACTCAAACCGATGCACCAAATGCAATGGCAAGGGCACACGGAGTGCCCAAGTCCTTCTCTCCCAAATCCCACCAAAGCAACTAATGCTAGGGAGGGAAATGAGAGGAAGAACAAGAAGGAGAACACCAAGAACTCCAAGATCAAGATCCAAGGGGTTCCCCTCACCTAGAGGAGAAAGTGATTGGTGGAAATGTGGATCTAGATCTCCTCTCTCTTTTCCCCAAAAAAACAAGCAAGAATCCATGGAGGGATTGAGAGATAGCAAGCTCGAACAAGGTCAACAATGGGGGAAGAACACGAGCTCAAAGGATAAGGTTCATTGGGGAAGAAGAGCCCCTTTTATAGGTGGGGAAAAATCCAACCGTTATGCTCACAGCCCGCACAGAGCGGTACTACCGCTCCAGGAGCGGTACTAAAAAATTACATCCGTGCCTACCACCGCTGGACTTGTGACGAGTTTTTGGTCCCGAGAGGAAGTAGCCACGGAAGTAGCCGCGGTAGTACTGCTCCAAGCGGTAGTACCGCTCCCGAAAGCGGTAGTACCGCTCCCGAAAGCGGTAGTAAAAAATTACTTCCGCTCCTACCCGCGGTAGTACCGCTGCAGCCTTTTCAGTACACCAAAACGACAATAACTTTTGCATACGGACTCCCAATTCGATGAAACCAAGTTTGTTGGAAAGCTAGCGACAAGGGCTAACACAATCTTGATAGAAAAACCAATAATAAGCAAATTAGAAAAGGCCCATAAGAAAATGGTGAGAACCCTTCCTCGGATAAGACCGGTAAAACACCCAACACCGAAAACATCATAGAAGACACATGTGAACTCCGTTTTCGATGAACTCAAGCTTGTCATCAAGATGACCATAAGTTCTAAGACTCACAAAGAGAACCAAACAAGAACCAAGAACATGATGCAAGGATGCAATGGTTTGAGCTCTCTACTAACGATACGATCAAGCTACCAACTTGAGAGCCCCCCTTGATAGTACGGCAAACGATCCTATAACCCGGTCTCCCAACTACCACCACGAGACCGGTAAAATAGAAAACCTATCAAGGGCAAACCTTTGCTTTGCACAAAGTCCACTTGAGCTAGATGTAGACGATCTTGACTTCCTCAAGTTGGACCGCCTTTCTTGATTGCGTTGTCACAGTGAAGACAAGTAGATTGCTCCCCCATACTCCACTATGGGTGAGCCACTCTTCGGCATATCTTCACAAGTCCATTGTCACCACAATGGACGGCAAGCTTCAAGCACTTGATCTCTTCGTGATGCACCACTTGAACTTGCACACCGCAACCTAACCCCACAAAGAACTCTCACGAAGACCATGGGTTAGTACACAAAGCGTGATTGACAATGCTTACCATACCATAGGATTGCTTGATCCCTCTCGGTACATCTTCTACGCTTTGTGTGTTGATCAACTTGATTCACTCCTTCAGTTAGTCTTGATCAACCTTGAATCTTTCCAACTCTTCATTTGGATGATGTCTTGAAGGTAACATGAATGATAACACACTCTTCTTCTTCAAGACATGCTTGCAATAAGCTCAACACTCACAAGACCAATCTTTGGATAATTCCTTAATAGCACCTTGGTCATCACAAACTCTCCTTGAAACCAACAAATGAACTCCAAGAAAAGCCTATGGACAAACCCTTCAAATATAACTCAAGGAAACCATTAGTCCATAGAGATTGTCATCAATTACCAAAACCAAACATGGGGGCACCGCATGTTCTTTCAAGGACCCTCCCAGGCGGCCTCCCGGCGCGGCCAGGGGTGGGGCCGCGCCAGCAGGGCGCCTGGGCCCCCCTGGCTGCCCTCTGGCCCCACTTCTGGCACAATGGCCCTTCGGGTGCGTGGATTTTCTGTGATTTTTCTTGGAATTTTCTGAGATACCTAAAAATTCGTTTTCCTGCACACAATAAAACCATACAGGCAGCTCTACTGAAAACAGCGTCAGTCCGGGTTAGTTTAGTTCAAATCATGCAAGAATGAGGTCAAAACAATAGCAAAAGTGTTTGGAAAAGTAGATACATTTGAGACGTATCAACTCCCCCAAGCTTAGCATATTGCTTGTCCTCAAGCAATTCAGTTCAACGAACTGGACGCGACAAAGAAAACTTTGACAAACTCTTTTGCTTCATTAGATGTATATAAGCATGTACTACGAAAAGAGTCTAGCAAGTATTGAAACAATGCTATGAGGACAATGCACGGAGCAATCCTTCTTTCAAGTGACCAATCACAAATACCTAAAAGTAAATAATATACTACTGAAAATCAAGACAAGATTACATTGCACATAGCTTGAACATACTAGAGTGGTATCTCGCTAGCCTCCATGAGTGAAGCAAAACATAAATGCAGAAACTCCTCCAGAGTTTTAAAGGAGACTAGAACTAAGAATTTCAGAATAAATAATACCACAAGCATGCAGAAGACAATGTAAAACTTTGGGACAGTGCACATTACACTCAGAATGACAATTATGCTCTCCTAGTTGGTGCTTTGAAGAAAGAAGGTGGAGACTCTCGAACCGTGGAATTTGATGGCGAGGTTGAAAACCCATGGTTGGAAGCAAAGAATAAACATGTACCAGAGCTCTTGGTTTTGAAAACAGAGGTAAAAATGATTTTGGGAGGTGCATATTTCGTCAACGAATGTTAGTAGACAACCCAATCACTTCCTGAACTGGACAAGTTTCGAGGAACGGCTCCCGCACGGGGACGATCACATCCCCTTAATCTCCTTTGTTTATCACTGCCAAAAGTTTTCTGATTTCTCATGAACAAAGCGTGAAGGAGGGTTTGTTTGTTGTATTATCTTTTATAAGCCGGGCACACTCATGCCAGTTCCTCCTCGTATTAGGGTGTTGCAGATTAGACATGCAATCCCGGGATAAAACTTGTCCAACTTAAAAAGATCATGAATTAACTACTACTTCCTCATGAGCTAAAACAGAGGCACAAAATAGGAGTAAATTTCAATAATTTCGAGATGGTACAAGAAAGTCTTCGTTAGGATGTCCGGTAAATACCACATAGGAAGGTATGGTGGACTCATATGGAATAACTGGTTTGAAAGGATTTGGATGCACAAGCAGAATTCCGCTTAGTGCGAGCGAAGGCTAGCAAGAGACTGGGAAACGACCAACTAGAGAGCAATAACGGTCATAATCATGCAGAGCGACAAAGCAACATTGAATTGGGCATGAAAGTGATATAACTATTCTGAAACTCAAAGATCATCAAGGCAAAGCAGACTTTTTAGTCTTAAACATGTGTAAACATGTGCCAAGTCAATCCAAGAATTCTCCAAAAGGAAATACCACCTTAGTATACCAAACTATGAACAATGCAATGCATGTAAATCATTTCAATAACACATTATATACTCTAGCTATTTGAGACTAGCCACAAGGAAAGCATGAACCACTGGGAAAGCATTGTAAACATAGCACTATGTCGCTACAAGCTGGTCTCTAGATCATAAGTATAGGCATATGTACAAAAGTAGAAACAAGAAGAGTTCATACCGGTTTTCCTTGTCGCTTCCCTTCAGTCGATCTTCGTCATTACTGCCTCATCACTTGCACGATCGAACGTAGGAAATATAATTAAATGCCATCACGGACTCGAGCTGAACTCTGAAAACAAAGCAAACTAAAGAGAGAAAGGAAATCTTTTTGGGTTTTTTCAAAGGTTGAACGAAAGCAAAAATAAAGAGAAAAATCTTTTTGTTGTTTTTGCAAAGAAAGAACAAAGAAGAACGGGCAAAAACTTCGAAAAGATCAAAGCGAACAAAAATAAAACGGATAATACAATGGAAAAGTGAGAAGGGCACGTACTCCCCCAAGCTTAGGCTTTTGGCCTAAGTTGGTAGTAGCTACTGCCCCCAGGAGCCTCCTGCTCCGGGGGGGGGGGGGTGCTGGTGAGTCCAAGGGTCGTAAAAGGATTTCGGCGCGTACACCGAAGTCCTCGGATCCTCCCACGAAGAAGGGTCTGCACTCCAAGCAGAGGAAGACCCTTCACCAAACTGGGCGACGGTCTCCCCCTGAAAAGGTGGTAACTCACCGTGCTCCTCCTCGTCGGGCACAACCCCCTCCATGGGGTTATGAAACTGATGTTGGACCATGAACTCATCGAACTGGATAACATCAAAGGACCATCCGTTCCTGCGAGAAAAATCAAACAAAAGAGGTGCAGGTAGACGGATCTTGCATTCCGCGGTAGTTCCGAAACGCAAGATATAAACAAGGTTACCAAACTCAGAAGTCATGGTAACAAACTTATGCCTTTTCATAGCAGCAAGATCAAAACTTAAATAAGTAAAAGGCTTATCATCAGGGTGTGGGGTGCCTTTAAGATACTCTAAGATAAGTGTGGCATAAATGCCACCAAATAAATCTCCCTTGTTACCGTTCATAGCAAGGCGTCGAGCAATTAAGGCACCCACATTATAATCAAACCTCCTTGAGAGGGCGGTTGCCAGGATAGCAATATCCGGCGCAGAAATGTTGCTCGTGTTGTCACGAGCTAATACCCCTCTAGCAACATAATACGCAAAATACCTGAGGTGAGGGAATAAGATGCTGAAGATTTTTGACCGATGAATATCCCTCGTACCCATGCTGCAGAGAGAGTTGAAGACGATTTTCAGCTCGGAGGGCTGAGAGGTCATCTTCGCCGTCCGCCCAACGTTTGGCACACCTATTATTTGACAAAACTTTTCCAAGGACATGGTCAAAAGATCATTGTAAATTTTAAACTCAATAGAACCAGTATCAAGGTTATATCTAAAACTGTTAATGAAACCGGAGGTGAGTTTTTGATACTGAGTAACACGGCACATGACGAGCCGTGTCAGACCTGCATTAGCACAAAGGTTATAAAACTCATCCTTAATTCCTGCAGCTTCAAGGAATTCATCACATGGGAACATCATCGCACGTGCTGGATTTGTGTCTTCCAACAACTCTAGGGGCACATGATCTTCATTGTAGCTCACCCTAGCAGTCGAGGGTGAAGCTGCGGCTCTAGTAACTCGATCGGAGCGCGCGGGCCTCTTCTTCTCAAGCCACCCTTTTGCCCTTCCTAACAAACTCATTTCTGAAATTTTTGACAAATTACAAAACAAGGATTTAAACAAAGTGGATTAAGGCAAACTACTCAACTCACTTACCTAAGGCATAAACTTGCATCAAAACTTGGAAAATAAATTTCTACACATGCATGCAAGCTCATCTACACAGCACCAAGAACTACTAAATACTCACAAATGAAGCCACCAACCAAAAATCTAATTGGAGGGGTGGAGGAGTTGCATACCAGGGAGTATTTGTTCAAAATCTCAGCTCGAATGATAGGCTGTAGAGAGAGATCGAAAATTGCCTCCAAGAACAGCAAGAGCGCAAGAACAGGTGCATAACTCGTGTTTTTGGAGAGAAAGAGAGAGAGAGAGGAAGAACACTCACCTCGAGGCGGGACCTGTGGGCCCCAGGCGCCCTATGGGCGCGGCCAGGGGGCAGGCCGCGCCAGCTGGCCGCCTGGGCCACTGGTGGCCCCCCCTGGTCAGCCCCAGGTGCCTCTGGGTCACTCCCGGCATGGAAATTTTTATTTTTATTTTTCTGGAATTTTTCTGAAAACTTCACTGTTGAAATTTTTTCGAAGTTCAAAAAGCTGCAAAACTTTCTGAAAACTTAAAGCAGTGATTAGTATTGTGAAGCTTCAAAAACATAAACACTTGGTACAACAAGGAGAACAAAAGCTAAAACAAATGAAAACATAACAAGCTCAACTTTTTACCTATATAAAACATGCTCACTAGTAAGGTTGATCAAGTCTTACCAACAAACCGGCGATATATAGAGCAGAAAGTCCCACCTCTTACGAAGTGATCATTGCACTTTTACTTTAATGGACATTGTCCCCACCTTAATAGTTTTGTATTTGTGGTGCACATGTAGTGGACAGTCCCATTCTCCAATCTTCACGGTCTCGATATTTTCTACAGAGTTGAGGCCATGCCTCTTGTCGGTCTTCTTTGGAAAATACACCGTGTGTTCTTTATTATTCACATTGAAGGTAACCTTTCCTTTATTGCAATCAATAATAGCACCTGCGGTGTTAAGAAACGGTCTACCAAGAATAATGGACATGCTCCCATCCTCGGGCATGTCAAGCACGACAAAATCAGTAAGGATCAAACAATTAGCAACTTCTACGGGAACATCCTCACAAATACCTATCGGAACGGCGGTTGACTTGTCAGCCATCTGAAGAGAGATATCTGTAGGGGTTAGCTTCTCTAAACAAAGCCTCTTATAAAGAGAGAGAGGCATAACACTCACTCCTGCTCCAAGATCACATAAAGCAGTTTTGACATAATTATTCTTTATGGAGCAAGGAATGGTGGGTATACCTGGATGACCAAGCTTCTCAGGAGTCTTGCCACTGAAAGAGTAGTTAGCAAGCATAGTAGATATTGCTTCATTGGGAACTTTTCTTTTATTAGTAACAATATCTTTCATATATTTTGAATAGGGAGGTAACTTAATGGCATCAGTCAAAGGGATTTGAAGAAAAAGAGGTTTCATCCACTCACAAAACTTATTGTAATGCTCTTCTTCTTTAGATTTGAGAGACTTACCTGGAAAGGGCATGGGTTTCTGTATCCATGGTTCTCTTTCCTTCCCATGTCTTCTCACTAGTAGATAAAGGGTCTTTAGCCCCGGTTCATTTGGGCCTTTTAGCCCCGGTTCTGGAACCGGGACAAGAGGGTCGGTACTAATGCTCTGACCCTTTAGTCCCGGTTCAATCCAGAACCGGGGCAAAAGGGTGTCCACCTGGCGTGTGCACCGAGTCCAGGCAGGAGGGGCTTTAGTCCCGGTTGGTGGTACCAACCGGGACCAAAAGGCATCCACGCGTCAGCATTTCTGTGGCTGTGGTTTTTGTTTTTTTTTGAAAGGGGAGGGGGGTTTTAGGTTTTGGGGGTTAATTTAGGTGTTTCATATATTGTGTTAGCTAGCTAATTAATAGAGAGAAGTGTTCTCTCTTATGTCCGTGCTTGGTCGACGCTACATACTACACATACGTATATAGAGAGGACTAGAGTCACGCTAGCTAGCTATAGCTAGCTGCTAGCTACTAATTAAGCAAACGAAGGAACAGAAGATCTCGTATAATCAACATATATATATATATGCATACAGAGAGAAGTAATATCGACCACCTCTCCTTCTCCGAGAGATTGGTCGAACAACAAGTTCTCGTATATCTATCCGACACTACCGGGCACATATATACAATAATTATCTCTTACAAAAATAATCTCCTAACACATGGATGCATGGTCCATATAGTATTCTCCGTCTTCAGCGATCACGTGTTCAAGGAAGAATGCCGCCAATTCCTCTTGAATTGCTCGCAGACGATCTGGTGTTAGGAGTTCATCCCACATCCGAAACATCTAATTTGAAGTAGGGGGTCAATACATGAAATGATGCTATAAATTTGTGAATATTATTGATTGCTTACGCACTTCAAATTGTTCATCAGTGTAGCCCCGCTCACAGGTCGTGTGGCGGATGGACTCGCAAATGTAGTATCCACAATAATCATTCCCGGGTTCCTGCCACAACCACTTTACAAGAAATAGAGGTCAATCAAACTGATAAGCAAGAATGCCAAATTGGTATTGATGAAACTAGCGCTTGAATCAAGATATAGGAGATGCGCGCGCGGAACATGCTACTATATAGTACTTACTTTCGGGTATCTAAATTGTAGCTTCTTCGGCAGTCCCGGAGCTTTTTTGGTGAATTTTTTCCAAGCCCTGCCAGACAAAGGAAACAATTAGTTGATATCAGAAATGAAGTTGCTGATATATATGCATGGTGGATAATATTGATCAATTTAACTTACCTGGCTAGCATTTGAGTCATGTCCGCATACTCCTCGGGATCTTTACGTTTAGAGTCGAAGACAGTTACTATTCCCTTCTCAAGCTTAATCTCTAAGAGAATATAGTGGAAGCTGCGCACGAATGCATGAGATCATCAATTACATCACTATAAACTTGACTGATATATAAGGGAAACCAAATATGCACAAGACATTAACACTCACTTGAAGTTGTAAGGAAAGAGTATTATATCTTTGTTTTCATTTACCACCAACGATCGTAGCAAGTTGGTCTCGGTATCGCCGGGACGCAATTTAACCTCGGTTGCATCTATGAGGTATGTGTTAATAAACCCAATATCACCTACTTGTCTTTTCTTCAATTCGACGATCTTCAATCTGCATAATATAGTGAGGATAATTATAAATACATGCAATGAAGATCAGCTATATAGAGAGACTTAATGACAGAAGTAGTACTACTTACAGACAGTAGCAGGTGATCGTTGTTTTATCGAGGGCCAATTGATTGAAAAATTGATAGAACTCCTCAAATGGAACAGGCAACAGGTCAATTCCAACGAGGTCATGCTCCGGTTTAACTCTCAAATACAAGTTATTCCTTCCCCCAGACTCTCTGCAGATTTTCATGTACCAATCATGCAATCTTCGCATATTCGTTGATAGAGATCTTTCATTTTTGACGAGAGGCTTTTTGTACTCGTATCTTTCTATCTGCACGTCCATGAAATCATAGTGTACATCGTCGGACGCGTAATCTGCAAGATTGGTATAACCGGGCACCATCCTCGGATCATTAGCGACCATGTCGCTAGACACCTTGAGCGGGGGGCACGATTGGTTCGCTTGTTCACCAAGCTGGGCAATTTGTTTCCCAGCTCGCCCTTCTGCTAACCTCTGATCACTTTTTGTACTTCCGGACCGCTTGGCATCTTGAAATGTCTTTTGAATAATGCGGTCATAGTTGCCCTTCGGCTTACTTTTCGCTGGTTGCTTCAGGGCAGCAAGAGTGCGCTTTGCTTTCACCGCATCTATCTTCTCCTCCGGAGGTGGATGTCTCTGTGCTTTCAACCCTTCAAAAAAGTCCTTCACTTCGCCTTCAGCGATCTTCGTGTTTTCCTCGTCGGACCTCTCGTACGGTAACTTCTCTAGAGGCGTGAGAGAAGGACCGAATCTGCATCGCCTCCCGCCTCTGGCTGTACTGGTAGACGTCGCCGGACCAGACGAAGCGGCTGTCTTTTTTACTTGCTTAGGCGCCGGAGCAGGAGCAGCCGGAGTGGCGGCAGGTCTCTTCCGCCCTTGCTGATTAGGCGGAGAAGGAGGAGCAGGCTGTCTGCTCGGGCGCGCCGGCGGCGAAGGAGGAGCAGGCTGTCTGCTCGGGCGCGCCGGCGGCATATTTTCTAATCTTTTTAATCTTCAACCGCATTGCATCCATCTTGATCTTGTGATCATCGACGACATCCGCAACATGCAACTCCAATATCATCTTCTCGTCCACAATTTTTTTTTATTTTTTCCTTCAAGAATTTGTTTTCTTCTTCAACTAAATTTAACCTCTCGACAATAGGGTCCATCTTGATCTTGTGATCATCGATAACTTCCGCAACATGCAACTCCAATTCCATCTTCTCCTCCTCCATTTTTTCCAATTTTTTCTTTAACGAAATGTTTTCCTCTTCAACTAAATTTAACCTCTCCACAAGAGGGTCGGTTGGAATTTCCGGTTCAACTACCTCCTAGACATAATAAAACATCTATGCATGTCAGGTTGGTCGGCATAACTATCATAAGCACTAAAACAAATAGTTATAAATTAAAGATAATATACCACATCCAAATCGTAGACCGGACGAGGGCCCACGTGGGCGGATATCAAAACCATCGCACTATATAATAACAAGCAATAATAAACGTAAGAAAATTAGACAAATATCTATCTAAAGCAATAATAAAAGTAAGAAAAGCATGGACATAACAAGAGGCTCACCACGGTGGTGCCGGTGACGAGATCGGCGGGGGCGATCGACGACGGCGAAGACGGGGACGGGACGTGACGGACCGCTAAACCTAGACAAATCTCGGAGAAAATAGAGCTTTGAGAGGAGAAAAGCTTAACTAGTGTGGCTCGGGCATTCCACCGAACACGTTGTGTGCATAGGAGGTGAGCTAGAGCACCACTAACCCCTCTCCCCCTCGGCCAGAAAAAAAACAGAGCAGTGAGCTCTGCTCTTGAGTGAGGGGGTTTATATAGGCAACTCACTGGTCCCGGTTGGTGCTACAAACCGGGGCTAAAGGGGTGCCTTTGGTCCCGGTTCATAAAACAAACCGGGACCAATAGTGGTGGGCCAGGAGCAAGAGCCATTGGTCCCGGTTTTTAGCTCCAACCGGGACCAATAGGTCCAGACGAACCGGGACCAATGGCCCACGTGGCCCGGCCGGCCCCCTGGGCTAACGAACCGGGTCCAGTACCCCCATTGGTCCCGGTTCTAGATTGAACCGGGGCTAATGGGCTGGACCAATGCCCTGTTTTCTACTAGTGTCTTGCGACGAAGTCTTCTCTAGTGTACTTCTTGCGTTTGTCGGGTGCTTCTTCTTCTCGAACTTCAGGCGGATCATTCTTCTCCTTATCCTTATCTTCAGGTTCGGCACCGTCTTCAGTCTCAGCATCGGAGATAGATATACTGTTGGGATCAACAGCTGGCTCTTCACTTGTAATAGGATCATTGGAATTGTCAGCCTCCTTGTGTTTCTTCTTCTTCTTCTTCTTTGGAGAGCCAACAATTTCTTCTTCCTGCATTTGAGAATCTTGCTCGATTCTCCTCGGATGCCCCTCTGGATAGAGAGGATCTTGAGTGCTAGTTCCTCCTCGGGTCTTAATCCCGAAGGCCTGTAAATCATTCTGTTTGGCATTGTTAGCAAGCAAATTTTTTTGCACATTAGAAATTTGTTCAAGCTGAGTTTGAACCATATGAAAATGCTTCACAATACATTTAACATCATTAACTGTTCTACCTAGAACATCAAGCAAACTTTTGATAGCAAGGGAATTATCATGCAATTGACTTTGTATCCTCTCATTAAAATGACTTTGTTTCATAATAAAATTATCAAGCTCATCTAAACATTGATCAGGAGGCTTACCATGAGGGATGTCACTTGCGTTGAAATCTAAAAGAGAGTGTACCTCTACCATAGGAGGGTGAGTGGTAGGCTCACACAACTTCTCAATAGGGGGGTAGATTCTTCACGTCTTCAGTTTTAATACCCTTCTCTTTAATAGACTTCTTTGCTTCTCGCATATCTTCGGGGCTTAGAACAAACATGCCCCTCTTCTTTGGTGGTGGAGGTGGTTCAGGGACGGACCAATCTTCATGGTTTTTGGCAATCCTGCCCATCAATTCTTCTGCATCGTCCGGTGTTCTTTTCCTGAAAACACAACCAGCACAACTATCCAAATAGGACCTGGATTCATTAGTTAGACCAGCATAAAATATATCGATTAATTCATTCTTAGGGACTCCATGTCCTGGTCTAGCCTGGATCAGACTACAGTACCTCCCCCAATTTAGGGAGGTGCTCATCCTGCAACTGTTTAAAGTTATAAATTCTTTGTAAAGCAGCATGTTGCATATGAGCAGGAAAGTACTTATCAACAAAAGAGTGAGCTAAGTCTTGAGGATTCTTAATGGAACCACATGGTAGTGCATCATACCATGTTTTAGCACCTTCCTTCAAAGAGAAAGGAAGAAGCTTAGTCACATAAAAGTTTCGTATCTTTTCATTCGTGGTAAACAAGCCACCCAACTCAGTGAGTTTGGTCAGGTGTGCAATAGCATCATCATTTTCTCTGCCATAAAAGGGGTCAGCTTCAACCATAGATATAAGTGAAATATCAACAGAGAAATCATAATCAGGGTCATTGATGCATATAGGAGATGTAGCAAATTCAGGATCAGGAACAGTCTTGTTCTTCAAGGAGTGTTTTTCAAGCAGCTTCTTAATAGCTTCAGGGTCAGAGTCGGCAAACTCTATCAGTTCCCTGCATAAATCATCATCAAGCATAATGTAATCATCATCAAGGAGTCTCTCCTTGAGTTTACTCAAATCAGGATAATCATAAGTTCCACCAATAGGGTAGCGAGTAACAGGAATTTCAATTCCAGATTTTTTTCCAGCAGCAGCGATCTGTTTCTCAAGAGCATAGCCAAGTGAACCAATATCATCAAGAGTAGTAGAAGCATCATCAAAAGTATCGGACATAGTAACAGATTCAGTAGAAGCATCATGTGGTGGCGGTGAGGCAAACTTACTCATAACAGAAGGTGAATCAAGTGTAGCACTAGTGTTCAGAACAGTACCTCTTCTTGTAGTGGATAGTAAGATCGGAACCTTGGGGTCTCCTTTCTTACCCATAGCGGATGAAGTGCAGCAGGTAGGATACTTCAAGTAGACTTGTAAATATTGCTATGCTCCCCGGCAACGGCGCCAGAAAACGGTACTTGATAACCCTCAACCGTAAGGGATCGAGATAGTCTTCGCGGGTAAGAATAACCCAATTTATAGATTCGACACACGGGGAGCCAAAGAGTATTTATAAGCTTTGACAGTTGAGTTGTCAATTCAACCGCACCTGAAATATACTTACTTGCAACAAAAGATAAGTGGTAACGGTGATATGATAGTGATGGTGGTGACAGCAAAAGTAACAACTAATAACCAGCAGGATTGAAACACTGTAGGCTAGGGAGATGGATGGTTGGGCGCTGCATGGATGAGATACATCATGAATCTAACTTTGGGCAAGGCACACAGAAAAGTAATGATCATCTAGGCAAATATCAAACATTAGGCATGTATCCCACAGGTAGTTGTACGTGCTTGCAATAAGAACTTGCACAACATATTTTCTCCTACCATCCCGCTACGAACGGGGCCAAAAGGAACTTATGGAGATTAAGGTGCTCCTGTCAAAGAGCACCAGAACAAAGCAATAAACTCAATGGATACATGGAATCCTCAAATTATGGACCATCCCCTTTGGTTTCCCAACCTTTCATCTTTGGGATCGCCGGTTCCGGACCATAATAGGTGCAAACAACTCATAGATAGGATCAAGAACACAAATATATTCATGCAAACACATATGGTTCAGATCTGAAATCATGGCACTCGGGCCCTAAGTGACAAGCATTAAGAGCAACAAGTTGAAGCAAAGATGATAAACACCAAAGTAGATGATAGGCAACATGCCCCCAATAATCTGATAAACTATTACATGATCTAACTCATCCAATCCCTACCATCCCCTTTGCCTACAGCAGGGAATTACTCACACATGGAAGGAGAAGTCATGGAGGGAGGATGGAGTGGTGATGATGATGACGATGGTGACGATCTCCCCTCTCCGGAGGCCAAATCAGCCTCCAGATTAGCCCTCCCGAAGAAGAACAGAGGGTGGCGGCGGCTCCGCGACGGAAACTGGGAAAACGACTTCTGTTCTGGGGTTTTCTCGTCACGAGAATAAATACGAGTCAAAGTAGGGCACCAGAGGGGGGAGGACCCTCCCAGGCGGCCTCCCGGCGCGGCCAGGGGTGGGGCCGCGCCAGCAGGGCGCCTGGGGCTCCCCTGGCTGCCCTCTGGCCCCACTTCTGGCACAATGGCCCTTTGGGTGCGTGGATTTTCTGTGATTTTTCTTGGAATTTTCTGAGATACCTAAAAATCCGTTTTCCTGCACACAATAAAACCATACAGGCAGCTCTGCTGAAAACAGCGTCAGTCCGGGTTAGTTTAGTTCAAATCATGCAAGAATGAGGTCAAAACAATAGCAAAAGTGTTTGGAAAAGTAGATATGTTTGAGACGTATCACTGTGCGCTGCCACTACTCGCCCTTCCTCCTCTCCCACATCGCTCTGCCAGCGACGGTGGCCACCCTGCCCCGTCGTTGTCCCCTCCACCCCTTGCTCCAGCTCTGTCCTCTCATCTCCTCGGCTGGACGGCGGACCCGGGGCTGCTGCCACGCCATTGACCCCGAGGAAGACGCCGATGGCAGCGAAGACGACGTCTTCCTAACCCTTGACCTGGAAGACTTCGAGGGGCTTGCGGACGGGAGGCGGAGGGGGGTTGGGAGGATGGCCCGTTGCCGTGGGAGTGCACGGTGGTGTATCGGTGCGACGCGGCGGTGCATCATGTCGAGTACGCCACCACCCTGGAGCGCTTCGGCCTGGCCGACCTCTCGTCCCCGCAGTCCTGCACGTCCGGCGCTGCCATGGGCATCATGACCCCCTTCAAGCCCAAACAGGGGGTTGAGAAAGATAATCAACATATAACAATGTATAATGATTGTCACACCTCACCTTGGTTGATATTTTTTATTAATAAAGGGATTTTGAACAAGAAAAGGGCACACCAACAAGAGAGAACCAAGATGGTATTTCGAGTATAAGCTACTAGTAGAACCTACTATTATGCTCTCTGGTTATGTATTTTGTTGCACTTACATTAATTTGGCAATCTTAGAAGACGTTTGGTTCATAACTGACTTTTGCCCCCTCCGTTCCTAAATATAAGTCTTTTTAGACATTTCAAATGGACTATAACATACGGATGTATGTAGACATATTTTAGAGTGTAGATTCACTCATTCTGCTTCGTAAATAGTCGCTTGTTGAAATCTTTAGAAAGACAAATATTTAGGAACGAAGGTACTATATTGTTGCAAGCCATAAACAATTTAATCGCGAAATTGGTGGCGAGAAATGTTGCAACATTTCACACAAAAAAGGAGCACTATATTGGGGACATTTTGCTAAGAAGGTTGGCATTTTCGTAGTTTTTGTAGTGATAACAAAAATTCACCACGCGTAGATGCACAAAATGTGGCCAAGTTGAGAAAGAGAAAGGGAGAAAGAAGACGAGAAGATGGTGTATTATCCGCTCGCCGTCGCCGTGCGCTGCCACTGCCCGCCCCTCCTCCTCCCCCGCCGCGCCCCGCCGCCGCCGGCGGCCACCCCGCTCCGTCGCCGCCCCCTCCAGCTCCGTCCCCTCACGTCCTCGCCCGGACTGCGGACCCGTGGCCGCCGCCACGCCGTCGACCCCGAGGACGACGGCTTCCTCACCCTCGACCTGGAGGACTTCGAGGGGTTCGCCGACGGGGAGGCGGAGGGGGACGGGCCGTCGCCGTGGGAGGGGGCCGTGGTGTACCGGCGCGACGCGGCGGCGCAGCACCTCGAGTATGCCACCACCCTGGAGCGTCTCGGCCTGGCCGACCTCTCGTCCCCGCACTCCCGCGCGCGCGCCGCCGCCATGGGCATCATGCCCCCCTCCAAGCCTCGGCGCGGCGCCGGGGACGCGGCCGCGGCCGCGACGACGCCCGTGCTCGTCTCCGTCGACGTCACCCGGCGCCGCGGCCGGCTCCGGCTCGACGGCATCCTGCGCACCGTCATCACCCTCGGCTGCTACCGGTGAGCACCCACCTCCTCCTGCCGCTGCTTCTCGTCTCATCTTATCTGCTGTTGCTGTCTGTCTGTCTGTCTGCAATGCATCATGGACAGAAATTTCAGAGCCAAGTGAAAGATACTGCCATTCTGAATCCTACTCTACACCATAGCACTAGTTGCGTGCTAACTGCTTAGCAATGACCAATCATCCGCCGCCCAAATCGCTAGCACCGCCCCGTTGTTACTGCCGCGAGTGCTTAATCTGCCCGGCCGCCGCGCTTCTGAAACCATGTCGCTTACCCATCTACAAACATCCTACAGAGTTTCAAGCCGCCACATTTTACAACTAGCTAGCTCGACAAAGTTTAATCTGGCATGCTAGGACCCAGGGAGGGCAGTTTGTGCAATCTCACTATATGGGTAAAACTCGCATCATATGGCATGGTCTTCCTTCGTTCCTCCTTGAACCTCAGCATCATGGATATAATGTGCTATATTTCTCCAAGCATGAAAAGATGCTCTGTTTCTAGTAGAGTATTGTTTCCTTTTTATTAGCTCAAAGGCATCATATGTACTGATCTTTCAGTTGGAGCTGACATGGCGGCATGTACTGATGCATTTGCCAGAGATGATAATCGAAAGAAAGGTTCTAGTAATTGTGAAACATGGAGAAACTCTGGTTGTAGTAATTGCAAGAAAGGTTTGTTGAATAAGTATCTCATACCGCAACTGATGTAGCTGCATCATACTTTGGTTCTATTAGCAAGGCTGTTTTTGGTCATTAGATCTATTGTTGGCCCTTAAGGGGGGATACTATATTCTGGCGTTGTTGACTCCTTTTGAAAGAACCGCAACGTAGTTTTTCTCTTGATAAAAGTGGCGTTCCATTTATGGCCTGAATTTCGACTTGGCTGATTTGAGGGTACAACTTAGCAGTGTTGTTGTTGGTTCTGAAACCCATTATTAATTATTATGCTTCCTTATGCAGGTGTGCTGAGCCAGCTGCCGAAGGCGTATTCGCGAATTTCTCTCTCCTGCTGACAGAAGACCCGGTGGAGGAACCCGACGTGGTCGACCTCGGCACCATATACGAAGAAGACAGAACCAAATTCCCTTCGATAACTGGCAGCGAGGACGAGAACGATGAAGATATAGACTGGGATGACCGCCTGCATTTCCCGGCCGGGGAGAAGGAGATCGACATCTCGAAGAACCTTCGGGACATCATCCACCTGGAGATAACGCTGGACGCCTTCTGCAGCAGCACCTGCAAGGGCCTGTGCCTCGTCTGCGGCGCAAACCTCAACACGAGCAGCTGCAGCTGCAGCACGGAGGAGCCGCAGGCCAAGGACGCCAGGCGTCCGGGAACCCTCAAAGACCTGCTGAAGCCTATGCAAAGAAGATTATGATGAGGCAGACTGGTGTCTTGTAACATGTGTGATGGTCTTTAGGATTGCCAGGAGCAAGATATGCAGCCCGGTGAAAATGCAAATACTTGATGGTGGCGATAGAGGGGAACTAGACCGGCGACATTTGAGTCGCGTCTCATGCTTCGCTGCACCGACGGTGCAAATCTCTTTGGCAGTTCCTCAGAAGTTCATGATTATCATTTGTATTGCCTCATCTTACTGTCTGAAAGTAGAAGCCTGCAATGCAATGCTAGGATATTATGTTGTACCACAAAACCTGAAATGGTATGTGGGTGAATTTGCGTGACACGTGTGCTTTATCTCTTCGCG
>LR738714.1:874392137-874425469 GCA_902687465.1 Secale cereale | reverse complement strand
GGGGGAGCCATGCACAATTCTTCGAAGAAAGAAAATTAATAGATGACTTAGTTGGAAGGAAAAACAATAATTTGCCCCTTCAGTTGTTCATATTTTGTGTTTCACCCCCTGGAATTCTGTCGTAGCTCCGCCACTGGGTGCGGTGGTTTGTGGCTAGAACCCTAACCGGAGGAGGCAAGGGGAAGCAACTACCTAGAGTGGACCAAAGTAGTCCTCAATGGCCTCATCCTCCTCGCGCATCAGGTCTCACGCCTCATCCCCAGAGCATTAGAGTCGCATCGAGCTAATCCGGCCGCTCTTCCTCTTAGGTTTTTTTTAGGTGTGCTAGGTCGTAGCGTTGTGTGTGTTTATTTTTCGTAGTGCTCTTTGCTGGTAGCGTAATCTCGTGCGCTCTGCATGTGCCGGTTATTTCAGGATCGACTTTGTAAGATAGCTACCTAACCATCTTGTATCTTTCGGATATGTATTTTTTCATGGAGGATGAGTGTGATGACATCATCTTCGATCAGGGGTTTTAATTCCAAGGTGAAAATGTTCTGCCTGAGCACCAAGAACCGGCAACGTCTGCACAGTTCACCAATTTTTATCGTGAAATGCATGATTGGGAAACTCATATTCAACTTGAAGATGACTTGATTGAGCACATGTGGACTCACCTTGGCAACCACTAGGCATATTAAATTTGTTTGTAAACTTTGAGATTTTTATTGGGTTATAAACTATTATTATTGTGGTACTATGTGATTTTTTTGGTTCTAAACTATATACAACGTTTCATTTTAGTTAGACATATGCATGGAAATAGTTGTGTATACATTCGGCCGCCGGCCGGCTGTGGGACCAAATGCATGATTTCTGATATATAAAATCTTAAAGAAAAACCAATTGTTTTTTCATACATACGGCTGAGTAATAGGCGGTACCAAGTGAGAATTGTAGCTAAATGGCAAACCATTCGTGATTTTCTTTGGACGTCCTATACTTACTGGATCACAAAGAGTTCAAATTTAAGGCGAAAGTAAAATACAGATCTAGTTAGCACTTTAGTCTAAATACAGATCTACTAGTTTTGAGTGCGCTTGCCTTCTGTGACCCAAACTAGCCAGCTATGCATGGAGCTGAGTAGAGGAGTCAGCAGTGGTTCGTTACACGTTGGGAGGACCAGGGGAGTCTCCTCCTCCGCCACGATAACGGCGACGTAAAACCGAATAACAAGGCGGTCATCGTGCGTGGCCGTGACAATTGGTTGGTAGCGAAATAGTAGGTGCTTAGGTTCGGCATCACTGAACGTGTGCCTCGTCTTCTGGGACTCGAAGTTCACCTCCCCCTCGAGCTCGAAACTGAACTCCGCCGTCATGGGCTGCGTTTCGTCCCCATTGCTCGCGCGGACGAGGTAGAGGAAGGCCCATGTGCCCCATCTAGGGCAGAATTTGAGGTACCATGTGCTTCCGCCCACGTCGAACTGTGTGGAGTAGGTGCACTCCCCTTTCCAGAGCGCGGCCCTAAGCTCAGAGACGCTGCGGATAGTGAACGTGTGGGACCCGGCCATGGCGACTAGTGGCTGCGGCTCCGGTTCCACGACAGCGTTGGATCTCCATGAGCCTCCGAGGAGGCACCGCCGCTTTGCTGCCTACTGCGTCTTCTTCATGGTGCACCTGATGGTGAGGCGGTCGGCAAACACACACGACGACGCCTCTAGCTCCCTCCGGCTGACGTACAGGGACGCGGCCTCGTGGAATTCTTCTTCCATCGTGCCTTTGATGGTGTCCTCGCGGAAGACGGCGTGCTCGCCGTGCTCGTCAAGGATTTCTATGGAGATGTGGACGCCGAGGGCCGACTCGAGGAGGTGGTGCCTCAAGGTCATGTCGACGCGGACGAAGACAGCCAGGGCGTCCACTAGGCCGTCAATTAAACGTGCCTTGAGCACCTTTACGTCCCAGAAGAGGCCGCGGAAGAGGATCACGTGCACGTGCCGCGGCTGAGGCGAGCGCACCAGCTCCGAGTATCCGGAGACCGGGATCACACACGTCGTCGGCTCCGCCGATCGGCTCGCGGTGGCACCCATTGACTTACCGACCCAGAAATCTCAGACGATGTATGTATGTCCGGCGCCTGCCCGTTAAAAGAAAGAGTCAAACTACTTTCCCAAACGTACTAACCTCTATCTTGTCGGCTCTTTTTTTTTTGAAGAGGAACACTCAGATTCCATTACTAACGCAGGCTGGCCAAGTCACCAGCAACTGTATCTGATACAAAGTCTGGGAGTTCTGAGAGCCAGTGGTGCTGTCTCCCAGCCTCCAAACCTGCGCCATAAGACGCCAGTACATGGGCACTAGAGTTACAAGATCTTGAGCACCATTTTACAATTACATCATCAAAGTACAAATTCAGTAAATACTTCGCTTCCACGAACAGAGCACCATGTGGAGAGAGGTCATAGTCAACACCTAGCACAGCTTGCTTCAGTGCTAATGCGTCGGTTTCAAAAATAACCCGGCTGCACCCTAACTCTCCAGCTCGTCTTGCCGCCATAATAAGTGCGTAAGCTTCTGCATGAAGAGCATCCGATAAATTCTGCAACTTCCCCGCTTCAGCAGCTTCAGCCAAACCTTCTGAGTTCCTGATTATGTAGCCCCAGCCACCTGCATTATTTTCCACATTAAAAGCTCCATCAATATTTATCTTCAGATATGGATCAAGTGGGGGTATCCATGTGATCTGTTTAGCCACATTTCCTTTCTGTTTCTTCTTCTTGTTATGCTCCAGAAACTCCATCATATGATGCTCAATTGAAGACACTATCTCTGTGCAATTTCTTGAGCATTCTCCAGCATTTGCTCTGTTTCTCTCATACCATAGCATCCATAAGAGTGTGCATATCTTCAAGGTCTCCTCTTTTTTGAGCTTGAAAATTTCCATAAGAGCATCTTGTGGATTGATGCACTTCGCAAGCAGTACTCTCATGTCTTCCAATTGTACAGCCCTCCAAACCTGCTTAGCTTGCTTACATCTGAAAAAACAGTGCCCTCCATCTTCGTAACAAATGTTACAGACAGGGCATTTTGGGCTGACATCAACCCCTCTTCTAATTAGTTTGTGGCGTAAAGGCAGACTATATTATTTGCTAGTTTCCAAATGAAGTGAAGCACTTTGCTCGGGAGGGCCAGTTTCCATAGCTTCTTCCAATCAAACATAGTTGAACTCAGTGAGCTGCCTGCTATTGATTGAATAGCTCTATTAGTTTTCTTGGCCTCCCAGTCAACGGCAACTTTGTAAGCAGACTTAACCGAGAAAATCCCCTTTTTATCATAGTGCCATGCTACATGGTCTTCTAAGTCCTCGCTTATAGGGATCTGTAGAATTATATTCGCGTCCTCCTGACAAAATGTTTGATTGACCATGGCTTCATCCCACTCACCTGTTACTGGGTCTATCAGCTCCGAGAGTTTCTGAATTATATTTTGCCCTCTTTGAGTAATTGGCCTTCGAGTATAGTTCCTCGGTAACCAAGGGTCTCTCCAAATGTTAACACTTCGGCCATTTCCTATGCGCCATATTATGCCTTCATTTAGGAGCTTCACTCCTTTCAAGATACTTCTCCACGAATATGACATTCCCCTAACTGGTTTTGCCTTTAGGATATCACCATTTGCATAGTATTTTGCTGAGAGCACATGAGAACATAAGGATTGCGGATTTTGCAGGAGCCTCCAAGCTTGTCTCGCAAGCATAGCCATATTGAAAGCATGGAGAACACGGAAGCCTAACCCACCCTCCCTTTTAGGTCGTGACAATCTTTCCCAACTAATCCAATGGATTTTGTGCTCTTTATCATCTTGACTCCACCAGTATCTACATATCATGGTGCTGATTTGATCACAGAGGGTTTTAGTAATATCAAAGCATGCCATGGCATATATGGGGATTGCTTGTGCTACAGCTCTTCCTACAATACAACACCGGTAACAAAAGTTGGTAGCCGATACAAAACAGGGTTCTCGTTTCTATCGTGTGTCAGATAATCACGTCCATGTACCCATCCCGGACACGACATATGATGAGCTGCTACATATGATGAGCCATGCACTTGCCTCGCTAAGAGCATCTAGCGCCGCATATAGCTAATCCGTTCCGTGCCTATCTCATATCCAAACACACATATCCATGCAACTCATGTAACATAAAAAGTGAACCTACATGGATTAACAAACTACCAATAGGTGGACCTAATTCAGTAATAATCGAGCATAATTCACATGGGAACATTCATTGGACAACCAAAATACCAGAGTTTTCATCGCTGGAAAGTACTTAAACATAAAAGAGTGTAGATAAAATGGAGAAGGCGCCAGGCCCCTATCCTTCCGGTTGCCGGTGTGGATGTACCCCTCCGTGTAAAATTCGACGGCCGGAGGGGCTTTGTCGTCGAAGCTGGAGCCATCGATGACGCCCGGGTCATCGTCTAAGTAGATTTGGCCGGTCAACCTTCAAACTAGGCGGTCCTGCTCCTTGACATGATGCGCCGCCTTCGCCTTGGTCGCCGCCTCTGCCATTACCTCGTGTGCTTCGACTGCTCGATGGCGAGCCAGAGTGCTTGGAGCTGCCCTTGCCTTAGACTATTGAGTCCTCGTCTGCAGTCGTCGGCGCAGGCACACCGACCCAGCGGTGCCCAGGTGCGCCATCTAGAGCAAATTTGAGCTTGCGGATATGGTGGACAACGTACATGGACGGGCGCGGAACGCTCGGAGCTACCCGAAGGGTGGGAGAGCCCGGCGATGTCGCTGGTGCTGTGTCACCAGACGAAAGCAGTGGGCGCGGAACTTCAGCTTATGTTGCTGCCCCGGTCAATCCTTGACCGCCGCAAAGCAAAGCGGAGGGCAATCTCCTTCACATCATTCGGTGCTACATCGCGCAACAGACTCGCCCACTCGTCTGAGTCGCCATATCATCCATCAGAGGTAGGTGACGCTGCTGCTGTCACTATCTATCGATCGAACGGGGAGAGGACGGGGCGTGGAGGAGACAGATTTATCAGTTTATCAAACGATTTATCATCCATTTAATCAATTTAATCGACCGATTTATCAGTTTATCGACTACTCGGTGATCCTACGAATAGGGAGTAATCGGCAAGTTAACTGATCAATCAAAGGGATTCTTGAACGGGGTGTTTTAGTGTCCGGAATGTTTGAACAGTGGTAGGAGGTCTTTGATGAGGTATCATCTTGTCATTTACACCTGGAAAGTTTGTGAAAGTTTGGAGGTCGCCTCAAGGTCTATCACCAGTGCTTGAGAATCGGATTCATTTTGATATCTCAACGGAATAGTATGAGCCTTCATGGTGTTGGTGTGCATATTATGGATCAGAGGAAGTACATATTAAAATTGATGCAACCGCTCAATCATTTAAAAATGTATTCCGACGATTCTCATATGATGCATATTTTGTGATCATTGTCATGCACACAACTGGGAAAGTAAACATCGGATTTGGAATCACTCGCAACTAATTGTGTTTTCTTGAGGAAACAACTTGCTTCAGATTTGGAATCACTCCCAACTAATTCTGTTTTCTCGAGAAAACAATATGTTCCAGATTTGGAATCACTCCCAACTAATTTTATTTTATAGGGGAAACAATCCACGCAGATTTGGAATCACTCCTAACTAATTCTGTTTTCTCAGAGAAACAATCCACGCGACCTGAAAACATGAGTGGGCAAGATGAGAGGGAGTAACTTATAGTTAAGTATGAAGTACACTCCTCCTCGAGTCTATATCGCTATATAGGTGGGTGTTTTGTGCGTTAACCTGTTTAAATAATAAATAGTACATGACAAACTGCATTGCTCGTTAACTTGCACGCTAGCACTAAGTACACGTGCATAGATAGATCTAGAGCCCTCTACATGCGGTTCTTTTTACGCTTAGTGACAATCAAATGCATGCCAGCTGCATTACATTTTCACTTGTGTGCTGCAAACACATACACGCACTCGGATCTAGAGTATTCCATAGGCGATGGTTTGTACGACAATCAAATGTATGTGCTGTCGTCCATCTATTGTCAGCGCCAAATAGACAAATTGGACTATAAATTGATACGCCCGAGGCAAGCCCGTACAACAACAGACTACACAGACATAAAGAGATCCATAAGTTAACCGTAAGAGAGTGACGAGATATATAGGCAGCCATGTTCTTCTCCACAAAGATGTGTGTTGCCACCATCATGGTGCTAGCCCTGACGCTCTCGCTTCAGGGCACCGTTGACGCTGGCCACCCCTCTTCAAACTCCTGGCTGTATACTTGTCCAGAGGGACAGAAATATGTATGCATTAGGTCGTTTCCCTCGCAATTCTGCAAGTGTGTGCCAAGGCATCAACTTGTGGATAGCCAGCGTAATGTGCACAACACGGGAACTGCCCGTGCATGGTAACTAGAGTTTCTAGTAATATACTATAGCAATAAGAGTCATGCAACATCCCTGCATGCGTTGCCAGAAAAGTTATGTGCAAACAGAACTTGATATATGTATGCACCATTGCATGCATGTTGTTCCATGTAGTATCAAAACAATAAAATAAGGGCCGCTACTATGTATGCAGGCCATTTGCGTTTAGCACATCGATGGTCAAAATTTTGCCATGTCTTATTCTACTAGACGATGTACCCTGTGAACCTCATGTCCCGTACATTCTTCAATAACCAATTAAAACACTTGTGATGGCTACGTATTATTATTGTCATTAACAAATCAGATCTGATAACTATTTGTAGGATAACGTATGAGTGTGTAACGCCCCGGACACACCCGTCGTTGGTCGTTACTCCTGGCGGGATCTAGACTGGCCTCACATATCAATACTAGTCTTTTCTGCACACTTTGTCCTCACTCGTGCGCACCCGGGAGCAACTTCCCGGTCGGTCACCCATCCTGAAACTACTCCAAGCTGAGCACGCTTAACTTTGGAGTTCTATCCGAATGGGCTCCCAGAAAAGAAGGAATTCCTTATTGATATGAGTAGTCTATCATCCCTAATAAGCCCTGCCATCACAGAGTGCTACAATTTGTTGCAAGCTCCGCTACTGCTTGTCTTCCTCCCCAAAAACCAAAACGTCAATTAACTACCGTCGCGCCACTCTATGCACACGCTGCAGCCTTTATTACTCCCTCTCCCCCATTGGTTTCACATGCTCCCCATGCAGATGATCCAGCCCGCTACGATCCGCGGCTCCTCTTTCTCGGGCCATAGACTGGTTGTAATAGCACTCATACGTTATCCTACAAATAGTTATCAGATCTGATTTGTTAATGATAACAATTACAGAATACATAGTAACAACAATGGTATGGCATCTTATATGTTTCTATGTTATTTGGGAGAAACAAAAGAGAGACATTTCTACCAAGGTGGAGATAGCGAGCTTATTTTTCACCCGAAAAAAAGGAGATAGCGAGCTACTACGGATCTTGAAGCAAGATTAGACGTCACACATAGGCAGGGGTTGCACGGGAGCTCAGAAATTCTACTACGTCCCCCAATCCAAAATAATTGACGCACACTTAGTATTTCGATCGGAGGGAGTATATATTACCCCGGTACAAAACTACACAAACAAGATTACAAATAAGATTTGCGAGGGAAGCTCATACAACAGTTGAAGCAAAGTTTCAATTTCAGTGCACATCAGCATCACAACACTGTATTTGCAGCTCCCAGCATTGACCTTTCATATCCCGCTGAGCATAATCACAATTGTGCGAGGAGTAGGGTAATCAAAATGTTCACAGAGCCATACACCCTGGAAATAAAAATACAATTACCAAGATTGGTTATCAAATATAATGCCCGAGGTCAGGTCTCGACTACTAGCAAGTGTTAACCAAGCTTCCCACAAGAGAGGTGAAGGAAATATGCCCTAGAGGCAATAATAAAGTTATTATTTATTTCCTTATATCATGATAAATGTTTATTATTCATGCTAGAATTGTATTAACCGGAAACTTAGTAAATGTGTGAATACATAGACAAAACAGAATGTCCCTAGTATGCCTCTACTAGACTAGCTCATTGATCAAAGATGGTTATGTTTCCTAACCATAGACATGAGTTGTCATTTGATCAACGGGATTACATCATTAGGAGAATGATGTGATGGACTAGACCCATCCGTTAGCTTAGCACTATGATCGTTTAGTTTTTACTACTATTGCTTTATTCATGACTTATACATGTTCCCATGACTATGAGATTATGCAACTCTCGAATACTGGAGGAACACCTTGTGTGTTATCAAACGTCACAACGTAACTGGGTGATTATAAAGATGCTCTACAGGTGTTTCCGAAGGTGTTCGTGGTGTTGGCATAGATCAAGAATAGGATTTGTCACTCCGAGTGTCGGAGAGGTATCTCTGGGCCCTCTTGGTAATACACATCATTATAAGCCTTGCAAGCAAATGACTAATGAGTTAGTCACGAGATGATGTATTACGGAACGAGTAAAGAGACTTGCCGGTAACGAGATTAACTAGGTATGGTGATACCGACGATCGAATCTCGGGCAAGTAACATACCGATGACAAAGGGAACAACGTATGTTGTTATGCGGTTTGACCGATAAAGATCTTCGTAGAATATGTAGGAGCCAATATGAGCATCCAGGTTCCGCTATTGGTTATTGACCGAAGATGAGTCTCGGTCATGTCTACATAGTTCTCGAACCCGTAGGGTCCGCACGCTTAACGTTTGATGACGATCGGTATTATGAGTTTATGTGTTTTGATTTACTGAAGGTAGTTCGGAGTCCTGGATGAGATCGGGGACATGACGAGGAGTCTCGAAATGGTCAAGACATAAAGATCGATATATTGGATGACTATATTCGGACATCGGAAAGGTTCCGAGTGATTCGGGTATTTTTCGGAGTACCGGAGAGCTACGGGAATTCGCCGGGGAGTATATGGGCCTTATTGGGCTTTAGGGGAAAGAGAGAGAGCTTTGTCCAAATTGGACTAGGGGGAGGGGCTGCGCCCCCTCCTTCTCTTCTCTTCTCTTTCCCTTTCCTTCTCTCCTACTCCTACTACTTGGAAGGGCTCCTAGTTCTACTAGGAAAGGGGGAATCCTACTCCTGGTGGGAGTAGGACTGCCCTAGGGCGCACCATAGAGAGGGGCGGCCCTCCCCCTCCTCCACTCCTTTATATACGGGAGTAGAGACACCCCATAGACACACAAGTTGATCAGTTGATCTCTCCCAACTGTGTGCGGTGCCCCTCTCCACAGAAACACACCTCGGTCATACTGTTGCAGTGCTTAGGAGAAGCCATGCACCGATAGCTTCATCATATCCGTCACCACGCCATCGTGCTGACGAAACTCTCCCGCGAGGTTCTATTGTATGAAGAGCTCGTGGGACATCATAAAGCTGAACGTGTGCTGAACGCGGAGGCTCCGTACGTTCGGTGCTTGATCGGTTGGATCGCGAAGAAAGTTCGACTACATCAACCGCGTCACTAGACGCTTCCGCTCCCGGTCTACGAGGGTACGTGGACACACTCTCCCCTCTCGTTGCTATGCATATAGTAGATAGATCTTGCGTGATCGTAGGAATTTTTTTGAAATACTACGTTCCCCATCAGTGGCATCATGAGCCAGGTCTATGCGTAGATGATATGCACGAGTAGAACACAAGTGAGCTGTGGATGATACTAGTCATACTGCTTACCAGCGTGTCATACTTTGATTCGGCGGCATTGTTGGATGAAGCGGCCCGGACCAACATTAAGTGTATGCTTACGCGAGATTGGTTCTACCGACGTGCTTCGCACACAGGTGGCTGGCGGGTGTCAGTTTCTCCAATTTTAGTTGAATCGAGTGTGGCTACGCCCGGTCCTTGTGAAGGTTTAAACAACACATACTTGACGAAATATCGTTGTGGTTTTGATGCGTAGGTAAGAACGGTTCTTGCTCAGCCCGTAGCAGCCACATAAAACTTGCAACAACAAAGTAGAGGACGTCTAACTTGTTTTTGCAGGGCGTGTTGTGATGTGATATGGTCAAGACGTGATGAGTTATACGTTATTGTATGAGATGCTCATGTTTTGTAAAGTTATCGGCAACTGGCAGAAGCCATATGGTTGTCGCTTTATTGTATGAAATGCAATCGCCATGTAATTGTTTTACTTTATCACTAAGCGGTAGCGATAGTCGTGGAAGCAATAGTTGGCGAGACGACAACGATGCTACAATGGAGATCAAGGTGTCGCGCTGGTGACGATGGTGATCATCACGGTGCCTTGGAGATGGAGATCAAAGGCACTAGATGATGATGGCCATATCATATCACTTATATTGATTGCATGTGATGTTTATCTTTTATGCATATTATTTTGCTTAGATTGACGGTAGCATTATAAGATGATCTCTCACTAAATTTCAAGGTATAAGTGTTCTCCCTGAGTATGCACCGTTGCGAAAGTTCATCGTGCAGAGACACCACGTGATGATCGGGTGTGATAAGGTCTACGTTCAAATACAACGGGTGTAAGACAGTTTTGCACATTCAGAATACTCGGGTTAAACTTGACGAGCCTAGCATATGCAAATATGGCCTCGGAACACTGGAGAACGAAAGGTCGAGCATGAATCATATAGTAGATATGATCAACATAAGATGTTCACCATTGAAAACTACTCCATCTCACGTGATGACCGGACATGGTTTAGTTGATATGGATCACATGATCACTTAGATGATTAGAGAGATATATGTCTAAGTCGGAGTTCTTAAGTAATTTGATTAATTGAACTTTAATTTATCATGAACTTAGTCCTGGTAGTATTAGCATATCTATTTGTAGATCAATAGCTCGCGATGTAGCTCACTGTTTGTTTTTATATGTTCCTAGAAAAAACTAAGTTGAAAGATGTTAGTAGCAATGATGCGGACTTGTTTCGTGATCTGTGGATTTTCCTCATTGTTGCACAGAAGAATTATGTCCTTGATGCACCGCTAGGTGACAGACCTATTGCAGGAGCAGATGCAGACGTTATGAACGTTTTGACAAAAGCTCGGTATGATGACTACTTGATAGTTTAGTGCACCATGCTTTATGGCTTAGAACCGGGACTTCAAAAATGTTTTGAACGCCACGGAGCATATGAGATGTTCCAGGAGTTGAAATTATTATTTCATACTCATGCCCGAGTCGAGAGGTATAAGACCTCTGATAGTACATTGCCTACAGGATGGAGGAGAATAGCTTAACCACCGAGCATGTGCTCAGATTGTCTGGGTACTACAATTGCTTGAATCAAGTGGGAGTTAATCTTCCAGATAAGATAGTAATGGACAAAGTTCTCTAGTCACTATCACCAAGTTAGTAAAACTCCGTGATGAACTATAATATGCAAGGGATGACGAAAGTAATTCTCGAGCTCTTCGCGATGCTGAAATCGACGAAGGTAGAAATCAAGAAAGAGCATCAAGTGTTGATGGTTAACAAGACCACTTGTTTCAAGTAAAGGGCAAAGGGATAGAAGGGGAACTTCAAGAAGAATGACAAGCAAGTTGTCACTCCCGTGAATAAACCCAGAGCTAAACTCAAGCCAAAAACTAAGTGCTTCTACTGCGAAGGAAATGGTCACTGGAAGTGGAACTGCCCTAGATACTTGGCGGATAAGAAGGATGACAAAGTGAACAAAGGTATATTTGATATACAGATTATTGATGTGTATTTTACTAGTGTTCATAGCAACCCCTGGGCATTTGATACCAGTTCAGTTGCTAAAATTTGTAACTCAAAACGAGAATTGCAGAATGAATAGAGGCTAGTTAAAGGTGAAGTGACGATGTGTGTTGGAAGTGGTTCCAAGATTGATATGATCACCATCGCACACTCCCTATACTTTCGGGATTAATGTAGAACCTAAATAAATGTTCTTTGGCATTTGGGTTGAGCATAAATATGATTTGATCATGTTTGTTGCAATACATTTACTCTTTTAAAGTCATAGAATAATTGTTATTCTGTTTACATGAATAAAGCCTTCAATGGTCATACACCCAATGAAAATAGTTTGTTGAATCTCGATCGTAGTGATACACATATTCATAATATTGAAGCCAAAAGATGCGAGGTTAATAATGATAGTGCAACTTATTTGTGGCACTGTTGTTTAGGTCATATTGGTATAAAACATATGAAGAAACTCCATAGTGATGGACTTTTGGAATCACTTGATTATGAATCACTTGGTGCTTGCGAACCATGCCTCATGGGCAAGATGACTAAAACTCCGTTCTCCGGAACAATGGAGCGAGCAACATATTTGTTGGAAATCATACATACTGATGTATATGGACCGATCAGTGTTGAAACTCGCGGCGGGTATCGTTATTTTCTGACCTTCACTGATGATTTGAGCAGATATGGGTATATCTACTTGATGAAGCACAAGTATGAGACATTTGAGAAGTTCAAAGAATTTAAGAGTGATGTAGAGAATCATCGTAACAAGAAAATAAAGTTTCTACGATCTAATTGTGGAGGTGAATATTTGAGTTACGAGTTTGGTCTTCATTTAAAACAGTGTGGAATAGTTTCACAGCTCACGCCACCCGGAACACCACAACGTAATGGTGTGTCCGAATGTCGTAACTGTACTTTATTAGATATGGTGCGATCTATGATGTCTCTTACCGATTTACCACTATCGTTTTGGGTTATGCATTAGAGACAGCTGCATTCACATTTAATAAGGGCACCATCTAAATCCGTTGAGACGATGCCTTATGAACTGTGGTTTGGCCAGAAACCAAAGTTGTCGTTTCTTAGAGTTTGGGGCTGCGATGCTTATGTGAAAAAGCTTCAACCTGATAAGCTCGAACCCAAGTTGGAGAAATGTGTCTTCATAGGATACCCAAAGGAGACTGTTGGGTACACCTTCTATCACAGATCCGAAGGCAAGATATTCGTTGCTAAGAATGGATCCTTTCTACAGAAGGAGTTTCTCTCGAAAGAAGTGAGTGGGAGGAAAGTGGAACTTGATGAGGTAATTGTACCTTCTCCCGAATTGGAAAGTAGTACATCACAGAAACTAGTTCCAGTGATTCCTACACCAATTAGTGAGGTAGCTAATGATGATGATCATGAAACTTCGGATCAAGTTACTACTGAACTTCGTAGATCAACCAGAGTATGTTCCGCGCCAGAGTGGTACGGCAACCCGGTTCTGGAAGTCATGTTACTAGACCATGATGAACCTACGAACTATGAGGAAGCGATGATGAGCCTAGATTCCGCAAAATGGCTTGAGGCCATGAAATCTGAGATGGGATCCATGTATGAGAACAAAGTGTGGACTTTGGTTGACTTGCCCAATGATCGGCAAGCCATCGAAAATAAATGGATCTTCAAGAGGAAGACCAACGCTGACGGTAATGTTACTGTTTACAAAGTTCGACTAGTTGCGGAAGGTTTTCGACAAGTTCAAGGAGTTGACTACGATGGGACTTTCTCACCCATTGCGATGTTTAAGTCTATCCGAATCATGTTAGCAATTCTGGCAAATGGATGTCAAAACTGCATTCCTGAATGGATGAGTTGTATATGATGCAACCAGAAGGTTTTGTCGATCCTAAATGTACTAACAAAGTGTGCAAGTGATGGCTTCTCGCCCCTCGTTGGTTACCCCAAGTGGAAGGTTGAGATGTAGCGTAGCGGCAAATTTCCCTTGGCAAAGAAACCAAGGATCGAATCCCGTGAGACTCCGAGGGTCGACAAGTAGGTGTCAACGGCGCCAGAAACTTAGCGGTTGACACGACCTGCACACAGATACAGATAACTGTGCTCCCAACGAGTACAGAGAGGTTGTCAATCCCTCCGACCTTGTTGTTTACAAAGGATCAAACACAAGAGATAATAATGATAGCTATGACTGCAACTAGGAAATAAAAACAGGAAGTAAATAGAAGGTGTGATCAGGGTGGTAATATGGACCGGGGTCCCATGATGTTCACTAGTGATGTCTCTCTCCCAAAAGACGATAGAACAGCTATGTGAGGTAAACGAATTACAGCTGGGCAATTGACAGGACCATGTGCGCAAACCAATGCTGACTATGTTGCAAGAAAGGTAGAGGTTCAAAGCATGGGTGGTACGCCAAGGCAAGTAGACCGAAATCCATCTGCATCTACTACTAATCATCCACCTTGAGATATCTATCTAGAACATCTCGCTGGTATTAAGTTGCGAATCCCACCCAAAGTGTAAACTCAAAGCAACAGACAACTGCATTAAAAGAACTTTGCGTAAAGTAAACAATCCTTGCACCCGCAAGTACAAGCACCGTTGTTTTCCCCCTTGTGGCAACAGCACATCCCCTAGACTCATGTTTCTGTCACTCAAGCTAGTCATCAGGGGGCATGGACCCACAATCAAGCATAACGCTCCCTCTTGGAGTCACTACCTATTACTTGGCCAAAGCAATAAATAACAACGGAGATCATGCAAGAATTACTTATGAACATAAATATAAAAGAGGTGAATCAAATATATTACTCAAACACAATCTGAACATAGTCTCATAATCCATCAGATCCCAGCAAACTCAGCAAAGCAACAGCAGAAATATTACATATGTGCCTCGATCATGTAGGGCAGCTCACGAGGTCTAAACCATGAAGAGCAAAGAGGGGAGGAGAACATCACATAGCTACTGATCATGGACCCATGGTCCAAGGTGGACTACTCACGACTCATCCGGGAAGCGTCCATGGTGGTGGAGATGCTCCCGGTGGTGGTTCTCCCCTCCGGCAGGGTGCCGGGAAGAGTTCTCCTGATGCTCCCGATCTTGGAAGCGCTGCGGCGGCGGAACAAAGGCAAGATCGCGAAAAAGGGTTCTGTCTTCGAGGGTTTCGGGACGAGAGGGATATATATGCAAAGGGGGCAACCAGAGGCGGAGCCGGGGCCCCAGGCGCCCCCTTGGCGCGGCCAGGGGTGGGACCGCGCCAGGTGGCCGCCTGGGCCTCCCCTGGCTCCCCTCTGGCCCCGCTTTGGTTCTTCGCGAAGCTTCCTGTACGCTGATTTTTCCTGTATTTTTCCCGGAATTTTTGGAGAACTTTTAATATGGGGGAAACCTGAAATAGAAAAACAACAGAAAACAGGAACTGGCACTGTGGTGCACTGAGTTAATAGGTTAGTCCAAATATGATCAAAAGTGTATGGAAGTGCATCAATATCATAGCAATATCACACAAAAGAAGCATGGAGCAAGCAGAAATTATAGATACGTTTTGGACGTATCAGCAAGCTCCAGCGATCCATCTATGGACTGGTGCAAGCATCTCAGAGTTGGAATATACGCTTTGATAAGTTGATCAAGGCATATAGTTTTATACAGACTTGCGGTGAAGCCTGTATTTACAAGAAAATGAGTGGGAGCACTACAGCCTTTCTGATAAGTACATGCGAATGACATATTGTCAATCAGAAATGATGTAGAATTTTCTGGAAAGCATAAAGGAGTGTTTGAAAGGAGTTTTTTTCAAAGAAAAACCTCGGTAAAGCTGCTTACATATTGAGCCTCAAGATCTATAGAGATAGATCGAGACGCTTGATAAGTTTTTTCAATGAGTACATACCTTGTCAAGTTTTTGAAGTAGTTCAAAATGGATCAGTCAGAGAAGGAGTTCTTGCCTGAGTTGTAAGGTATGAAGTTGAGTAAGACTCAAAGCCCGACCTTGGCAGAAGCTAGAGAAAGAATGAAAGTCATTCCCTATGCCTCAGCCATAGGTTCTATAAAGTATGCCATGCTGATGGGCCTCTAACCCCTCGTTGGTTACCCCAAGTGGAAGGTGTGAGATGCAGTGTTGTGGAAGTTTTTCCCTTAGCAAAGATGCCAAGGATCGAATCCGCAGAGACTCCTAGGTTCAACAAGTAGGTGTCAACTGCTAACGGCGCCAGATATTAGCAATCAACGTGGACCTGCACACAGATACAAATAACTTTGCTCCCAACGAGTACAGAGAGGTTGTCAATCCCTCCGGCCTTGTAGTTCACAAAGGATTAAAAGCAAATGATAGTAGTGATAGATAATGTTTTGCAATAGTAAGTAAAAGCGAAAAGTAAATAGCGGATGTGATCAATGATGGTAATATGGACCGGAGTCTCATGATGTTCACTAGTGATGTCTCTCTCCCAAAAGACGATAAAACAGCTATGTGAGGTAAACGAATTACAGCTGGGCAATTGACAGGACCACGAACGCAAATCAATGCTGACTACATTGCAAGAAAGGTTGAGGTTCAAAGCATGGGCGGTACGCCAAAGTAAGTAGACCGAAATCCATCAATATCTACTACTAATCATCCACCTTGAGATATCTATCCAGAACATCTCGCTGGTATTAAGTTGCGAGTCCCACCCATAGTGTAAACTCAATGCAACAGACAACTGCATTAAAAGAACTTTGCGTAAAGTAAACAATCCTTGCACCCGCGGGCACAAGCACCGTTGTTTTCCCCCTTGTGGCAACAACACATCCCCTAGACTCATGTTTCTGTCACTCAAGCTAGTCATCGAGGGGCATGAACCCACAATCGAGCATAACGTTCCCTCTTGGAGTCACTACCTATTACTTGGCCAAAGCAATAAATAACAACGGAGATCATGCAAGAATTACTTATGAACATAAATATAAAAGAGGTAGATCAAATATATTACTCAATCACAATCTGAACATAATCTCATAATCCATCGGATCCCAGCAAACTCATCAAAGCAACAACATAAGGATTACATATGTGCCTCGATCATGTAGGGCAGCTCACGAGGACTAATTAGTGAAGCACAAGAACGGGAGGAGAACATCACATAGCTACTGGTCATGGACTCATGGTCCAAGGGAGACTACTCACAACTCATCCGGGAGGCGTCCATGGTGGTGGAGAGGCTCCCGATGATGATCCTCCCCTCCGGCAGGGTGCCGGTAAGAGTTCTCCTGGTGCTCCCGATCTTGGAAGCGGCGGCGGCGGAACAGAGATGAGATCGTGAAAAAGAGTTCCCCTCCCGAGGGTTTCGAAGGACGCTCTAAATATATGCCAAAGGGGGCACCAGACGGGGCTCGAGGGGCCCAGGCGCCCCCCCGGCGCGGCCCAGGGGGGGGGGCGCCGCCAGGGCGCCTCGGGCCCTGGTGCCCCCCCCCGGCTGTACTTCGGGCGCAAGGTAGGTTCTGGAACGCTGATTTTTTATATAATTTTTCTGGATTTTTCCTGACAGTTCTCGTAATGTGAAAACCTGAAATACAAAAACAGCCGAAAACAGAAAGTGGCACCGGGGTGCACTGGATTAGTAGGTTAGTCCAAATATGATCAAAAGTGTATGGAAGTGTATAAATATCATAGCAATATCACCCAAAAGTGGCATGGAGCAAGCAGAAATTATAGATACGTTTTGGACGTATCAACATCGCCAAGCTTAATTCCTGCTCGTCCTCGAGTAGGTAAATGATAACAAGAATAATTTCTGTTTTGACATGCTATTAACCATATAGGACTTTTTTATAGTCATATGACAAAAGCTTACTGAGACAATGATTCTATAGTAATTAAGTTCCCTCATGAGAAAATCACAAAGGACTGAAAGTTTCACAATATGAAACTGAAACATCGAAAAGATTTGCAATGAACATGACATGCAAATATGATAAAGTGATATCTAGCTTGCCCCCTTTAGTGAAGCAAAACATAAATGCAGGGGCACCTCCAAGGTTTAAGTGATGACTAGATACTATGATTTCCGAATAAACGATATCACAATCATGCAAAAGACAATGCTACTTTGGGACAATGCACATTACACTTAGAATGACAATCATGCTCTCAGTAGTTGGTGCTTGAAGAAAGAAGGTGGAGACTCAACATAAAAGTAAAAGAATGGTTATGTGCTAGAGCTTTTTTATTTTGAAAGCATAGAAGCAATTTTGTCAACGGTAGTAGTACTTCATATGTGTCATGCATAAGACATCCTATAAGTTGCAAGCCTCATGCATCGAATACCAATAGTGCTCGCACCTTGTCCTAATTAGCTCGGATTTCCATGGGTTATCATTGCATTACATATGTTTCAACCAAGTGTCACAAAGGGGTACCTCTATCCCACCTGTACAAAGGTCCAAGGAGATAAATCGCATTTGATTTCTCGTTTTTGATAGATCTCAACTTGAGGACATCCATACCGGGACAACATAGAAAATAGATGATGGACTCCTCTTCAATGCATAAGCATATTCTCGTAAGAGATTGAGGATTAATGTCCAAGCTAAAACTTCCACCATGATACATGGCTTTGGGTTGGCGGCCCAATGTTCTTCTCTAACAATATGCATACTCATTCAACCCATGGCAAATCACCCTTACTTCAGACAAGACGAACATGCATAGCAACTCACATGATTTTCAACAAAAGTGTAACAGTTGATGGCGTCCCCAGAAACATGGTTACCGCTTAGCAAGCAACTTATAAGAAATAAGATACATAGGCAACATATTCTTTACCACAATAGTTTTTAAGCTACTTTCCCATGAGCTATGTATTGCAAAGTTAGTCTGCTTAGTACAGGTGGAGGTTAGCAAAAGACTGGGAGCGACCAACTAAGAGAGCAATGACGGTCATAATCATGCAGAGCGACAAAGTGATGACCCTCAACCGTAAGGGATCTGTTGCAGCGTTTTCGATAAGTAAGAGTGTCGAACCCAACGAGGAGTAGAAGGTATTGATAAGCGATTCTGAGCAAGAAATTACTGCAAGCACTGAAAGATAACTTTTAGGGGTTTTCTCGATATAAGCAAAAGGAAAGTAATGGCAAGTAATGTAAAAGGTACTAAAAGTAACAAGTGGCCCAATCCTTTCTTAGCAAAGGAGAGGCCTAGCAACTGAACTTATAAAGACTAAAGCATTCTTGAGGACACACGGGAGTGGTAGTCATGTGCTTTCGCCATATTCCGTATCGATACTATGTTATGTGTTGATAAGTGTTGGTGGGTGGATCTATGCTAGTGCACTCTCTAGACTAAGATGAATGCACTCTTATGATTAAACACCTTGCAAGCATCCGCAAATACAAGATAGAATTTAAGGCAAAAGCCTAACCATAGCAATACGATTGAGGATCCATTATTCCCTTCTGCAAAAGCATGCGAACTGGGGTTCAGGTTTCTGTCACTCCGGCAACCCACCATAAGCATTCTTTATACACAATGCATTCCCCTAGGTCCTTAATAAGGCGAAGTGTTGGGTGTTCGACTCACACAACACCACTAGTAGAATGACAACACAACTTAAGTATCAAACAACACATATTACTTCAACAGCATATGACTACTAACAACAAGACTTTCCCCATGTCCTCAAGAACTAAGGTAACTACTCACAAGACATAAAAGAGATCATGATCAGAGGGGATAAATATGTGATAAACAATCTGGACATAATAATATTTCTCCAACAAAACTCAATAGCATTCACCACAAAGTAGTAATCAACACCGATAGAGTAGAGAGGATAGGTAGTACAAGTTACAACACGAGCTGCGATGGAAAGATGAGATTTGTATGAAGATGGAGATGGTGCTGGTGTTGGGGATGATGTTGATGATGATCTCGATGATGCCCGTGATGATGGTGATGACGATGGCGATGATCTCCCCTTCCGGGAGGTGATCTCCCCGGCGGAATCTGCCCGCCGGAGATGCCCTTTTCTTCTCTGTAGGTTTCCGCCTCGAAGCGGCGGCAGAACTCCGTAAAAAGTCCCGTGCCTAGGGTTTTCGGAGGACGGGGAACATATATGCAAAAGGGGGTGACTAGAGGTGGGCCAGGGGCTCCAGGCGCCCCCCCGGCGCTGCCAGGGGGGCGCCCCCAGGCCGCCTGGGCACCCTATGGCCCCCCTCTGATTCCCCTTTTGCGTGTCTTCGTTATTCTTCTGAAAAACACGTCCCGTCAATTTTCAGGTAATTTGGAGGTGTTCTTCTTCAGCAACTCAGTATCCACTTTTTCCTGCTGAATCCCGCGTCTGCTGTTTCGGCATCGGAAAGTTGCAAACTGTGTAAAATAGACCAAAACAACATAAGAACATCATCATAACTTGAAATATATCAATGAATAAGGATAAATTATAACACAAAATAGTGATGCATTTTGGACGTATCAACACCCCCAAGCTTAGACCTCGCTTGTCCCCAAGCGAATATGAACTCGGTAAACCTGTCCACAAGTTTAGAGAGTGAAGTGTCGATAAATAGAATACGGACAAGAAGCATCATAGTCTCTTCACCAACTCAAATATCCTCGGCAACAATCTTCAACTCATAAGGCTCTTATGAAAGAGTGTTAACACTTATATTCGAAAGTAGGACCAATAGAAACTCATTATATCATGGCAAACATGTCCTTTGGTCAAGGAACAACAAATAATTTTAACTTTTGCTTTTGATGGAATTAATTGAAGCTTTTTGAAATAACAAGTTAATAAGCAAGAAGTGAAAGTGTTAACACAAAGGAAGATATTTGCCTTAGCTGGGCATGACAAACAACTTACTTATCAAATGATAATGTCAACAAGGATATGATATGATAAATCTTAATGCAGCTTTATATGCATGAATCCTTATCAACATCAAACGTCTGCTCTCTTTAAGAAATAGAAGGGAGTAGGAATAACTGACTCAACTTCAAATTAAAAGATAGGCCCTGCTCTAGGGTAGTAGGGAAAACTCATGTGCTATCCTCAAATCAAACAGAATGAAAACAAGTTTTGAGAGGTGCATGATTCGTCAACGAATGCTAATAGATAACTCAATTACTTCTTGAACTGGACAAGTTTCGAGGAACGGCTCCCGTATGAGGACGATAACATCCTCTTATTCTCCTTTGTTTATCACTGCCAAAGTTTTATGATTCCTCATGAACAAAGCGTGAAGGAGGGTTTGTTTGTTATATTATTTTTAAGCCGGGCGCACTCAATGCCAGTTCCTTTTCATATTATGGGTTTGCACATTATACATGCAATCCCGGGGTGAAGCTTGTCCAACTCAAAAAGGTCATGAATTAGCTACTACTTCCTCATGAGCTAAAGCAGAGGCACAAAATAAAAGATTTTGAACATTTAAGGATAACACATAAATTATATACTTTTAGGAGGTGGTAGTGGGGTACCACGAGTAGGTAGGTATGGTGGACTCATATGGAAGGTGTTGGCTTAAGGGTATGGATGCACAAGCAGAATTCCGCTCAGTACAGAGTTAGGCTAGCAAAGGTTTTGAGAGAGCAGACAATTGATGATGACTAAGATGCAAACCAATATAAAGCATGAACATTGAAATAGGCATAACACATCAAGTTGTCTTCCTTGTCAACATAACACTTCAAGCTTAATAACATAAAGGTTTTGGCTATATTGATACTCTAAGAAAATCATGCTTGTTGTTATGACCAAAGCTATATTTGCCAAGATTAAATAAAGTTTCATAGCCATACCTGACATAAGGTCAATACTCCCCATAAGAGTCATCATATAAGGTCGATTGCGTGAAGAGAATACCGAGTGCAGCAAAAAGGAACCGATAAACTTCTCATTAATATTCCATCATAGACGACTCCACACACACGGATACAATTCTTCACCAAGGGGGCGATAGACCTCAATGCACACACCTATCTCTTATAATAACTTCCCTAGACACGATACGGCTCTACTTGACTCTAAAAGACAAAAAGTAAAAGATAAAGATACCGGGCACTCCCCCAAGCTTGGAACAAGCCAAGGGAATGCCATTACCACGGAGATTTCACTCATCATCCTTGTTAGCGTTGATCAAGTAATTCTTGGCGAAACTCTTCCATGGAAGGGGTTCTCCAGTCTCATATGAGAAGCTCGTCTCCTGGATCCTGCAATCAGCACCCAAACCCATGCGTAGAAACCTTAGTTCATACTCACAGTTCTGGTTATGTAGATCATTAATTTGCCCTTGGAGTTCTATGATTCTGTCTTCAGACGCGGCGATTCTTTCCCACATCTCCTTCATCTCCTTCAGGAAGTAGTTCTTCAGCTCGTTGGTGATGTCAAAGTTGGCTTCGACACCACGCTCGGTCATCTTCTTGTACTTGAAGACTTCTTGCTCCACTTCTTCCAGCCTGGCCTGGACGCTCCCCTCCTTGATAGGTCCCTTCAGATCTTCTTGATGAAGGACGCCCTCCTTCATCTGAACCACCTGAGGGTGCTTCTTCACCTCAGCGAGGTAAGGGTTGATGACGTTGACGACGAACGTGTCCTTGGGGGAACTTGGAGAAGCCATGGCACCTAAATTTAGCTGAAAGATTTCCTGGCAGAAACAGATCGAAGAGAAAACACGCGAAATCGCAAGATACGTTGCCGGAACACCCCGGGCAAATATATAGGAAAAATTTATGCACAGAAAGGAAGGTAACGGACCAAAGCGGGGTCGGAGACGGGCTCCAGGGTGTCCAGGCGGCCTGCCGGCGCGGCCCAGGGGGGGCGCGCCAGGGGGGCGCCTGGACTCCCTGGTGGTCGTCTCCGGCTCCACTTCGACTCGGAATTTTACTAATTTTCCAAAAACTCGTAATACAGAACTTTTATGATGTTTTGCGGTGTTTTCTTACCGTACTACATACCTTTTCTTTATTCTGCTTCTGCTGACGTCTGAAACAGGGCTGCAACATGTTCTTCGTGGGTTGTTGTGTATATTATATTCACATCAACATCGACAGGGTCTCCTGCTATGTAATGTTTAAGTCTTTGCCCATTCACAACTTGAGGTTTGGTGCCTTCAAAATTATTAATCTTAATTGCACCAGACCGATAAACTTCTTCAATATGAAATGGTCCTTCCCACCTGGAAAGTAGTTTACCTGGAGAAAACCTGAAACGGGATCTAAACAACAAAACTTTATCACCAACATTAAATTCACGTCTCAGAATCTTCCTATCATGCCACCTTTTTACCTTTTCCTTGAACATTTTAGCGCTCTCGTAAGCTTCACTTCTCCATTCATCTAGAGAAGTCAAGTTCATGAGACGCTTCTCACCAGCTAATTTTGGGTCAGCGTTAAGCTCTCTAACAGCCCAGAAAGCTTTGTGCTCTAGCTCTAATGGCAGATGGCAAGCCTTGCCATATACCATCTTATAGGGGGACATGCCCATGGGGTTTTTGTAAGCAGTTCTATATGCCCACAAAGCATCTCCCAATTTATTTGACCAATCCTTCCTATTTCTATTTACTGTTTTCTGCAAGATCAACTTAATCTCTCTATTGGTGAGCTCCACTTGCCCACTAGTTTGAGGATGATAGGGAGAGGCAATTCTATGATTAACATCATATTTAGCCAAAGCTTTTCTAAAAGCTCCGTGCGTGAAGTGTGATCCTCCATCGGTCATGAGATACCTTGGTACACCAAACCTAGGAAATATTACATCCTTAAGCATTTTCAAGGATGTTTTGTGATCAGCACTTTCAGTGGGGATAGCTTCAACCCACTTGGTCACATAATCAACAGCTACTAAAATGTGAGTGTATTTGTGCGAAGAAGGAAAAGGACCCATAAAATCAAAACCCCAACAGTCGAAAGGTTCAATCACTAATGAGTAATTCATAGGCATCTCATTCCTTCTACTAATGTTACCAACCCTCTGACATTTATCACAAGCTAAAACATAGTTTCTAGCATCTTTAAAGAGAGTAGGCCAATAAAAACCTGATTGGAGAACCTTATGTGCAGTCCTCTCACCGGCATGATGTCCTCCATAGGGACTATCATGGCATCGTTGGAGAATGTCCTTTTGCTCATGTTCCGGAATGCATCTTCTCACGATCCCGTCGGGGCCTTCTTTGAAAAGATGTGGGTCATCCCAAAAGTAGTGCCTCAAATCATGAAAGAACTTCTTCCTTTGCTGAAACGTTAGACCTGGAGGCAAATACTTTGCAACAATAAAATTAGCATAATCTGCATACCAAGGATCGGAGAGAGGTTGTATTTTTACAACGGCAAGTTGCTCGTCTGGAAAACTATCGTTAACTGGGATGGGGTCATGCGGTATATCTTCCATTCTTGAAAGATTGTCCGCTACCGGATTGTCTTCCCCTTTCCTATCAACAATCTGCAAATCAAATTCTTGGAGAAGGAGTACCCATCTGATAAGCCTTGGTTTGGCATCCTTCTTTGTCATAAGATATTTAATGGCAGCATGATCAGTATGAATAATAACTTTAGAATCAACAATATACTGCCTAAACTTGTCACAAGCAAAAACTACAGCTAAGAATTCTTTCTCAGTAGTAGCATAATTTCTTTGAGCACTATCAAGGGTTTTACTAGCATAATGTATAACATTCAATTTTTATCAACCCTTTGTCCTAAAACAGCTCCAACAGCAAAATCACTTGCATCACACATAATTTCAAAAGGTAAGTTCCAGTCAGGTGGTTGTACTATAGGAGCAGTTATTAAAGCTTTCTTAAGGACTTCAAAAGCTTCCTTACAATTTTCATCAAACGCAAAAGGAACATCATTCTGGAGAATATTAGTGAGGGGTCTCGAGGTTTTAGAAAAGTCTTTAATAAATCTTCTATAAAAACCTGCATGACCGAGAAAACTGCGAATACCTTTGATGTCCCTTGGATAGGGCATCCTCTCAATAGCTTCGATCTTGGCTTTGTCCACTTCAATTCCCCTTTCGGAAATCTTGTGACCAAGAACAATTCCTTCATTAACCATAAAGTGGCACTTCTCCCAGTTGAGTACCAAATTTGTCTCCTCGCATCTCTGCAAAACTTTATTAAGGTTGTGAAGACAATGGTCAAATGACGTTCCATAGACGGAGAAATCGTCCATGAAGACTTCCATAATATCCCCGCAGAAACCATGAAAGATAGCAGACATACACCATTGAAAAGTAGCAGGGGCATTACATAAACCAAAAGTCATACGTCTGTAAGCATAAGTACCAAAAGGACAAGTAAAAGTGGTCTTCTCTTGATCGACAGTGTTAACATGAATTTGAGAGAAGCCAGAATAACCATCGAGATAACAAAAGTGGGTATTTTTGGATAACCTTTAAAGAATTTGGTCGATGAACGGCAACGGGTAGTGATCCTTCCTGGTGGCCTTGTTCAACTTCCTTTAATCAATACACATTCTATATCCAATAATAATTCTCTGAGGTATTAGTTCATTTTTATCATTAGGAACCACAGTTGTACCTCCTTTCTTAGGAACACAATGTACCGGACTTACCCACTTACTATCAGCTATAGGGTAGATAATACCGGCGGCTAGAAGCTTGAGAATCTCAGTTCTCACGACATCCATCATCTTCGGGTTCAACTGTCGTTGATGATCAACAACTGGTTTAGCATCAGGCTCAAGGTTGATAGTATGTTGACAGATAGATGGACTAATCCCCTTAAGGTCATCAAGGGTGTAGCCAATTGCGCCTCGGTGTTTACGAAGTACTTCCAATAATCGCTCTTCTTCATATCCTGAAAGGTTAGAATTGATAATAACATGATATACTTTCTTTTCATCTAAATAAGCATACTTGAGCGTATCGGGAAGAGGTTTAAGATCGAACACCGGGTCTTCTTTCGGTTTTGATAAAATTCCCAAAGGTTCAACCGGAAGGTTGTGCTTCAGGATAGCAGGCTGCCTCAAGAATATTTCATCTAGTTCATTTCTTTCCTGCATATGCAAATTATTTTCGTGGTCCTCCATGTATTGCTGCAAAGGATCATCAGGGGGAATAGCAATAGAAGCAATACTTTCAATAATTTTATCATTACTAGGTAAATCAGTACCACGAGGCTGCTTAGAGAACTTAGAAAAATTAAATTCATATGGCTCACCATTGAATTCAACATAAACTTTACCATTCTTGCAATCTATTATAGCTCCACAAGTTCTAAGAAAAGGTCTACCAAAAATGATGGGACAAAAATCGTCTCTGGCTGAACCAAGTACCAAAAAGTCGGTAGGGTATTTTACCTTTCCACATAGGACTTCAACGTCTCTCACAATTCCGATAGGAGAGATAGTTGATCTATTTGCAAGATGAATAGTAACATCAACTTCTTCAAGTTCACAAGGGGAAATCTCACCGATGATTTCTTCATAGAGTGAATAAGGAATAGCACTTGCACTCGATCCCAAATCGCATAGCCCATAATAATTGTGGTCTCCTATTTTAACAGATACCACCGGAGTACCTGAAATTGGGCTTTTGTTCTTGGCTGTGACAAGGTTAGTGGAAACAGCACAAAAAGTTATATTGGAATCCAAAACATCATCAATAACTAGGTCTTTAATCAATGCAACTCGAGGATCGACCCTGATCTGTTCCTCAGGTTCATCAACTTTTCTCTCACTTTTATTTATTATGCCTGTCACAAGAGAGTGTTCCTTTATCCTCGTGGGAAAAGGAGGCTGTTCATATATAACTGCAGGCAAAATAGGCTCAGCAACATAAATATCAATAGGTTTTTCTTTAAAAGGTGCATGATGCTGGTCTCTATTCTTTTTAAAAGAATCTACGTGAGAGGCAAAGTTCTTACATAAATCAATCACTAGATGGGAATCAAGACCAATCTTAGAGCAAAAAGTATTGAAGTAATCAGTTTCCACATAGCTCTCAATATAATCATGTTCATAATTTATAGCGGGTTCAATACCTTTATCAATTTCCCAATCTTCGGTATTCCTCTGGATTCTTTCAAGGAGATCCCACCTTTCTTCAATACTCTTCTTCTGAAATACCCCACTAGAGGGGGCATCTAGCATCTCCTTATCCTGACGAGAAAGCCTGGCATAAAAATTTGTAAGTATAATTTCCTTGGGAAGCTTATGAACAGGGCATTTGAGAATTAGGGACTTCAATCTCCCCCAAGCTTGAGCAATGCTTTCTCCGTCACGAGACCTAAAGTTATAGATATAATTCATGTCTCGATGAATTTCATGAAGAGGATAAAATTTAGTATAAAAGAGAGACATAAGCTCCTGCCAGTCCAGCAAGTGTGGGTTATCGAGAAGCCCATACCAATCTGAAGCTTTATCTATAAGGGATACGACAAACAATTTCCTCATAACAAACTCCCTCGATACACGTGCAAGCTTAAATAATGAACATAGTCGTGACAAATATAGCAAGTGTTCACCGGGATGTCTGTCTCCTGCATACCGATTAGCCAAAACATAATTGATAATGCCAGCTGGTATTTTATAAGGCACAATTTTAGTAGGGGGAGGATCAACCACCACAGGTGTGGGGTGTCTTCCCGCAAGCAACGCTCCAATAATAGGGTTATCCATAAGGACAGAGTATAGCAATAACAAAAATAAAAACAGAATTATAAAAAGACTTTCTTACCAGTTTCACTTTACCAATAGCGCTACGCTCCCCGGCAACGGCGCCAGAAAACGTTACTTGATGACCCTCAACCGTAAGGGATCTGTTGCAGCGTTTTCGATAAGTAAGAGTGTCGAACCCAACGAGGAGCAGAAGGTATTGATAAGCGATTCTGAGCAAGAAACTACTGCAAGCACTGAAAGATAACTTTTAGGGGTTTTCTCGATATAAGAAAAAGGAATGTAATGGCAAGTAATGTAAAAGGTACTAAAAGTAACAAGTGGCCCAATCCTTTCTTAGCAAAGGAGAGGCCTAGCAACTGAACTTATAAAGACTAAAGCGTTCTTGAGGACACACGGGAGAGGTAGTCATGTGCTTTCGCCATATTCCGTATCGATACTATGTTATGTGTTGATAAGTGTTGGTGGGTGGATCTATGCTAGTGCACTCTCTAGACTAAGATGAATGCACTCTTATGATTAAACACCTTGCAAGCATCCGCAAATACAAGATAGAATTTAAGGCAAAAGCCTAACCATAGCAATACGATCGAGGATCCATTATTCCCTTATGCAAAAGCGTGCGAACTGGGGTTCAGGTTTCTGTCACTCCGGCAACCCACCATAAGCATTCTTTATACACAATGCATTCCCCTAGGTCCTTAATAAGGCGAAGTGTTGGGTGTTCGACTCACACAACACCACTAGTAGAATGACAACACAACTTAAGTATCAAACAACATATTACTTCAATAGCATATGACTACTAACAACAAGACTTTCCCCATGTCCTCAAGAACTAAGGTAACTACTCACAAGACATAAAAGAGATCATGATCAGAGGGGATAAATATGTGATAAACAATCTGGACATAATAATATTTCTCCAACAAAACTAAATAGCATTCACCACAAAGTAGTAATCAACACCGATAGAGTAGAGAGGATAGGTAGTACAAGTTACAACACGAGCTGCGATGGAAAGATGAGATTTGGATGAAGATGGAGATGGTGCTGGTGTTGGGGATGATGTTGATGATGATCTCGATGATGCCCGTGATGATGGTGATGACGATGGCGATGATCTCCCCTTCCGGGAGGTGATCTCCCCGGCGGAATCTGCCCGCCGGAGATGCCCTTTTCTTCTCTGTTGGTTTCCGCCTCAAAGCGGCGGCGGAACTCCGTAAAAAGTCCCGTGCCTAGGGTTTTCGGAGGACGGGGAACATATATGCAAAAGGGGGTGACCAGAGGTGGGCCAGGGGCTCCAAGCGCCCCCCCGGCGCGGCCAGGGGGGGCGCGCCCCCAGGCCGCCTGGGCACCCTGTGGCCCCCCTCTGACTCCCCTTTTGTGTGTCTTCGTTATTCTTCTGAAAAACACGTCCCGTCAATTTTCAGGTAATTTGGAGGTGTTCTTCTTCAGCAACTCAGTATCCACTTTTTCCTGCTGAATCATGCGTCTGCTGTTTCGGCATCGGAAAGTTGCAAACTGTGTAAAATAGACCAAAACAATATAAGAACATCATCATAACTTGAAATATATCAATGAATAAGGATAAATTATAACACAAAATAGTGATGCATTTTGGACGTATCACAAAGCAACATTGAATCAGGCATGGTAGTTATATCGCTACCCAGAAATAAAAGATCATCAAGGCTTGACAGACTTTCTTTACAGTCTTAAATATGCGTGAGCATACGCCAAGTCAATCAAAATAAATTCTCGAAGGAAGATATTACTAAACCATACCACATCATAGGCAAACAAATCATGTTGGTACTCCAATAACACATTGGGAATCCCCCAGCTATTTGAGACTAACCATAAGAAAACATGAACTACTAAGCACCATTATGCACGTAGCATCTTTATCATAGACATATTAACCAATGCAACGGAAGCAAACTCTCTTAATAAGGTGAGCATGGTGATTAAAGAGAGTTCAAGCAACCAACTAAACAAAAGCTCTTTGAGAAGATAAGCATGAATACTAAGAGCAGAGCATGATAGTAGCTATTAAAAGACAAAGAACACACACAACAAAGATAGACATGAAAATTCTATGTTATGTTCTAGGTAGAAGTGGAGCGTTTTTCTCTCCCACATAAAGAACGCTGAGTTCCGACTCGTTATGAAAAACTAAAAGCAAGACGCTCCAAGCATAGCACATAACACATGAAGTGATAAAAATATAGCGGAACGAAAGACGAACTGATAATGTTGATGGAGAAGGGGATGCACGGGGGCATCCCCAAGCTTAGACGCTTGATTCTCCTTGAATATTTCTTGGGGGTGCACTGGGGCATCCCCAAGCTTGAGCGCTTGACACTCCTGAATCTTTTTATCATCTTCCCTCGCACACTTGAAAACTCCCTTCATACATAACTCATCATAATCTGATTAGCGAGGTTAGTACCCTTAATAAAATAATTGCACCTTGCTGGAAATAAAGATATTCTTGAAGTTCTACTGTTTCTCGAGATTTCCAAAAGGTTTTTGCAAAGAAAAAGCAAGCTCTTGGTTTGCAAAATGAAGGAAAGGCAAAACAGGACAGAATCTGTGAAAAACAGAACAGCAGGTAGTAATTGATTTGTTCGGGGTACTTCTGCAACTCAAATCAAAAAACTCAGAACAGATGCACGAAAGACAATTATATAAAGAACGCTGTCGAAAACATTCAGACCAAAAAGATGATCTGGTGATTTTATACGAATTTTTCTATCCAAGGACAGAATCTGTTTCCTGGGCAGCACCTCACAACTTTTGAACTTTCTAGCAATCAGAGGCTATACTTGGCACAAATATGAAAAGCAAAGATACAATGATGATGCTACTGTAGTAAACAACATCATGACACAACAAAAGCAAAATAAAAATTTATTCATGTGGGCTGCCTCCCAAAAGCGCTTTCTTTTATGCCTTTAAGCTAGGCATAATGCATAGAGATCAAGTTTTATCAAGAGTAAAAGAATAGATAGCCCGTACAACGGACTCAAAAGGTAACTTGACCTTCTTTCGAGGGAAGTGTTCCATCCCTTTCTTGAGAGGAAACTGAAATTTTATATTACCCTCTTTCTTGTCAATGATAGCACCAACGGTGCGTAAAAAGGGACGTCCCAAAATAATTGGACAAGAAGGATCACATTCAATATCCATAATAGTAAAATCAACAGGAACATAATTATCATTGACAACAATAAGAACATCGTCGATCCTCCCCAAAGGTTTCTTTATGGAAGAATCAACGAGACGAACACAAAAAGAACAAGAATCATAAGGTTTCAATTTAAGCATATCATATATTCTTTTGGGCATAACAGAGGTACTAGCACCAACATCACATAATGCATAACAAGAGAAGTCATTCAATTTAATTTTTATCATAGGATCCCAACCATCTTCTAGCTTTCTAGGTATGGAGGCTTCTACTCTAAGTTTCTCCTCCCTAGCTTTGATGAGAGCATTAGTGATATGCTCTGTGAAGGCAAGGTTAAGCGTGCTAGTGCGGGGATCTCTAGACATCTTGTGAAGGAAATCAATAACTTCGGTAAGAGTGCAATTATCAAAATCAAGGTCATTAGCATCAAGTAAAGTGGTAGTGGTGTCCTTAAGGTTCACTTGTTTGGTAGTTTCTATAGTCATAGCATCACCATGAATAGGTCCAATGGGACCAGGAGTACATTGGGTGCTAAGAGTTTGGATATCCTCAACAACTTGGATAGTAGCAACAATGTGGTGGGTAGGAAGGCTCTTAATTCTATCTTCTTCCTCCCTTTCTCTAGCCCATCTCTCTTTTATGTTTAGCCATCATCCTAATGTTTTCATTAATTTGCACTTGAATAGCATTTATAGGAGTGACTTCCCTCTCCTCAAGAGGAGAAGTTTTAATTTTAAGCAATTTTACCTCATTGGCTAAATGGTCTACCTTAAAAGAAAGATCATCTAGTTTATGTAGTTTTTCTTCTACACTTTTATTAAAGGCTTTTTGGGTAGTGATGAAATCTTTAAGCATAGTCTCTAGTTCAGTAGTGGAGTTCTTGGTACTAGGATAAGCATTGTTGTTCCCATAAGAATTAGAGGGGAACGGTCTAGGATTGTTACCAAAGTTACTCCTATAAGCATTGTTATTAAAATTGTTTCTAGAGATAAAGTTCACATCTACTTGTTCTTGAGCAATCAAAGAATTTAAAGGAACATCACGAGGATCAACAAAGGATTGCTTCGAAAGTAGAGACATGATCAAGTCAACTTTTTCATTAAGGGAGGAAATCTCCTCGACAGAGTTTACCTTCCTACCTGTTGGAGCGCGTTTGGTGTGCCATTGGGAATAGTTGGTCATCATCTCATCGAGAAGCTTTGTGGCAGCACCAAGTGTAGTTGACATAAAAGTTCCTCCCGCGGCCGAATCTAACAAGTTCCGCGAGGTAAAGTTCAAGCCTGCATAAAAAGTTTGGATAACCATCCAAGTAGTCAAACCATAAGTAGGGCAGTTCTTGATAAGAGATTTCATACGTTCCCAAGCTTGGGCAACGTGTTCATTATCCAATTGTTTAAAATTCATTATGTTACTTCTAAGTTGGATAATTTTAGCAGGTGGATAGTATTTTCCGACAAAAGCATCTTTGCACTTGTCCCATGAATCTATGCTATTTCTAGGCAAAGACTGAAACCAAATTTTAGCTCCTCCTCTCAAGGAGAAAGGAAAAAGCTTAAGCTTAACAATATTACCATCTATTTCTTGGTACTTTTGCATATCACAAAGTTCAACAAAGTTGTTCAAGTGTAAAGCAGCATCATCTCCAGCACCGGAGAATTGATCTTTCATGACTAAGTTCAGTAAAGCAGGTTTAATTTCATATGAAGGTGCTGAAGTGGCAGGTGTAGTGATAGGTGTGCTGATAAAGTCATCGTTGTTGTGACTAGTGAAGTCACACAACTTGGTGTTCTCGGTGGAACCCATAGTAGCAAGCAAGCAAGATAACTATTTTTGTGATTTTCGATAAAAAGGTACTAAAGCAAAACTGAAAGGTAAACTAACAAGACTAAAAAGCAAAGGTAAAAGATAGCATGCAACTCCCCTATCCTGAAGAGTGGAGTCCCCGGCAACGGCGCCAGAAAAACTCCTTGATGGGCCTCTAACCCCTATTTGGTTACCCCAAGTGGAAGGTGTGAGATGCAGTGTTGTGGAAGTTTTTCCCTTAGCAAAGATGCCAAGGATCGAATCCCCAGAGACTCCTAGGTTCAACAAGTAGGTGTCAACTGCTAACGGCGCCAGATATTAGCAATCAACGTGGACCTGCACACAGATACAAATAACTTTGCTCCCAACGAGTACAGAGAGGTTGTCAATCCCTCCGGCCTTGTAGTTCACAAAGGATTAAAAGCAAATGATAGTAGTGATAGATAATGTTTTGCAATAGTAAGTAAAAGCGAAAAGTAAATAGCGGATGTGATCAATGATGGTAATATGGACCGGAGTCTCATGATGTTCACTAGTGATGTCTCTCTCCCAAAAGACGATAAAACAGCTATGTGAGGTAAACGAATTACAGCTGGGCAATTGACAGGACCACGAACGCAAACCAATGCTGACTACATTGCAAGAAAGGTTGAGGTTCAAAGCATGGGCGGTACGCTGATACGTCTCAAACGTATCTACTTTTCCAAACACTTTTGATATTGTTTTGACCTCATTCTTGCATGATTTGGACTAAACTAACCCGGACTGACGCTGTTTTCAGCAGAGCTACCTGTATGTTTTATTTGTGTGCAGGAAAACGGATTTTTAACTATCTCAGAAAAATCCACGAAAAATCCACGCACCCGAAGAAACCAAATACCAGAAGTGGGGCCAGAGGGGGGCCAGGGGGTGCCCAGGCGCCCTGTGGGCGCCCCCCCCCCGGGCCGCGACGGGGGGGG
>LR738714.1:874301058-874391943 GCA_902687465.1 Secale cereale | reverse complement strand
GGGGGGCGCCTGGGTGGGGCCCACACCCCCTGGTGCCCTACTTTAGCCCGTATTTTTTCCTCCGAGGCAGAAACCCCAGATCGGAAGTCCTTTCGCTGTTTTTCGTCGCGGAGCCGCCGCCACACTCTGTTCTTCTTCGGGAGGGCTAATCTGGAGGCTGATTTGGCCTCCGGAGAGGGGAGATCGTCGCCATCGTCATCATCATCACCACTCCATCATCCCTCCATGACTTCCCCCTTCATGTGTGAGTAATTCCCTTGCTGTAGGCGAAGGGGATGGTAGGGATTGGATGAGTTAGATCATGTAATAGTTCGTCAGATTGTTGGGGGCATGTTGCCTATCATCTAGTATGGTGTTTATCATCTTTGCTACAACTTGTTATTCTTAATGCTTGACACTTAGGGCCCGAGTGCCATGAATTCAGATCTGAACCATATGTGTTTGCATGAATATATTTGTGTTCTTGATCCTATCTATGAGTTGTATGCACCTGTTACGGTTCGGAACCGGCGATCCCAAAAGTGACAGCTTGGGACACCAAAGGGGATGGTCCGTAGTTTGAGGATTACATGTATCCATTGAGTTCATTGCTTTGTTCCGGTGCTCTTTGACAGGAGCACCTTAATATCCATTAGTTCCTTTTGGCCCCGTTCGTAGCGGGATGGTAGGACAAAAGATGTTGTGCAAGTTCTTATTGCAAGCACGTACAACTACCTACGGGATACATGCCTAATGTTTGATATTTTCCTAGATGATCATTACTTTTCCGTGTGCCGTGCCCCAAGTTAGAAACTATCTCATCCATGCAACGCCCAACCATTCATCTCCCTAGCCTACAGTATTTTAAACCTTGCTTGTCACTAGTTGCTACTTTTGCCATTTACTACTACTATTTACTTTTGCTGTTTACTTTTACTATTACTATCATCGCTATCATATCACTGTTACCACTTATCTTTTGTTGCAAGTTAGTATATTTCAGGTGCGGTTGAATTGACAACTCAACTGTTAAAGCTTATAAATACTCTTTGGCTCCCCGTGTGTCGAATCAATAAATTGGGTTATTCTTACCCGCGAAGACTATCTCGATCCCTTACGGTTGAGGGTTATCAAGTACCGTTTTCTGGCGCCGTTGCCGGGGAGCATAGCAATATTTACAAGTCTACTTGAGGTATCCTACCTGCTGCACTTAATTCACTATGGGTAAGAAAGGTGACCCCAAGGTTCCGATCTTACGATCCACTACAAGAAGAGGTACTGCTCTAAGCACTAGTGCTACGCTTGATTCACATTCTGTTATGAGTAAGTTTGCCTCACCACCACCACATGATGCTCCTACTGAATCTGTTACTATGTCTGATACACTTGATGATGCTTCTACTACTTTTGATGATGATATTAGTTCACTTGGTTATGCTCTTGAGAAACAAATTACTGCTGCTGCTGAAAAATATGGAATTGAACTTCCTGTTACTCGCTACCCTATTGGTGAAACTTATGATTTTCCAAAATTGAGTAAACTCCAGGAGAGGCTCCTTGATGATGATTGTTATATACTTGATGAGGATTTATGCAGGGAACTGACAGAGTTTGCCGGCTCTGACCCTGAAACTATTAAGAAAATATTTGGAAAACACTCTTTGAAAAACAAAACCGTTCCTAATCCTGAGTTTGCTACATCCCCTATATGCATTGATGATCCTGATTTTGATTTCTCTGTTGATCTTTCACTTATACCTATGGTTGAAGCTGACCCCTTTTATGGCAGAGAAAATGATGATGCTATTGCACACCTAACTAAACTTGGTGAGCTAGGGAGCCTGTTTACCACAGATGAAAAGATACGCTACTTTTATGTGACCAAGCTTCTTCCTTTCTCCTTGAAGGAAGGTGCTAAAGCATGGTATGATTCACTCCCATGCGGTTCTATTAAGAGTCCTCAGGACTTAGCTCACTCCTTTGTTGATAAGTACTTTCCTGCTCATATGCAACATGCTGCTTTACAAAGAATTTATAACTTTAAACAGTTGCAGGATGAGTCCCTCCCTAAAGCTTGGGGGAGGTACTGCGGTTTGATTCGGGTTAGACCAGGACATGGAGTTCCTAAGAATGAATTAATTGATATATTCTATGCTGGTCTAACTAATGAATCTAGGTCCTATTTGGACAGTTGTGCTGGTTGTGTTTTCAGGAAAAGAACACCGGACGACGCGGAAGATTTAATGGGCAGGATTGCCAAAAACCATGAAGATTGGTCCATCCCTGGACCACCTCCACCAACAAAGAAGAGGGGCATGTTTGTTCTAAGCCCCGAGGATATGCAAGAAGCAAAGAAGTCTATTAAGGAGAAAGGTATTAAAGCTGAAGATGTGAAGAATCTACCCCCTATTGAGAAGCTGTGTGAGCCTACCACTCACCCTCCTATGGTAGAGGTACACTCTCTTTTAGATTTCAACGCAAGTGACATCCCTTATGGTAAGCCTCCTGATCAATGTTTAGATGAGTTTGATAATTTTATTATGAAACAGAATCATTTTAATGAGAGGATAGAAAGTCAGTTGCATGATAATTCCCTTGCTATCAAAAAGTTGCTTGGTGTTTTAGATAAAACAGTTAATGATGTTCAATGTCTTGTGAAGCATTTTCATATGGTTCAAACTCAGCTTGATCAAATTTCTAATGTGCAAAGAGATTTGCTTGCTAACAATGCCAAACAAGATAAATTGCAGGCTTTTGGGAAGACCCGAGGAGGAACTAGTACTCAAGATCCTCTTTATCGAGAGGGACATCCGAAGAGAATCGAGCAAGATTCTCAAATGCAGGAAGAAGAAATTGTTGTCTCTCCAAATAAGAAAAAGAAACATAAAGATACTGACAATTCTAATGATCCTATTGCAGATGAAGAGCCAGCTATTGATCCCAACAGTGTATCTATCTCCGATGCTGAGACTGAAGACGGTGCTGAACCTAAAGGTAATAATAATGAGAAGAATGATCCACCTGCAGTTCGAGAAGAAGAAGCACCTGACAAACGTAAGAGGTACACTAAAGAAGACTTCATCGCAAGAAAACATGGGAAGGAGAAAGAACCATGGGTACAGAAACCCATGCCCTTTCCAGGTAAGTCCATCAAATCTAAAGAAGAAGAGCATTATAATAAGTTTTGTGAAGGGATTAAACCTCTTTTTCTTCAAATCCCTTTGACTGATGCTATTAAGTTACTTCCGTATTCAAAATATATGAAAGATATTGTCACTAACAAAAGAAAAGTCCCTAATGATGCAATATCTACTATGCTTGCTAACTATTCTTTCAGTGGAAAGATTCCTGAGAAGCTCGGTGATCTAGGTATACCCACCATCCCTTGCTCCATAAAGAATAATTATGTCAAAACTGCTTTATGTGATCTTGGAGCGGGAGTGAGTGTTATGCCTCTCTCTCTTTACGAGAGGCTTTGTTTAGAGAAACTAATTCCTATAGATATCTCCCTTCAGATGGCTGACAAGTCAACCGCTGTTCCGATAGGTATTTGTGAGGATGTTCCAGTTGAAGTTGCTAATTGTTTAATTCTTACTGATTTTGTTGTGCTTGACATGCCCGAGGATGGGAGCATGCCCATTATTCTTGGTAGACCTTTCCTTAACACCGCAGGTGCTATTATTGATTGCAACAAAGGGAAGGTTACCTTTCATGTTAATGATAAAGAACACACGATATATTTTCCGAAGAAGACCGACAGGAGGCATGCCCTCAACTCTATAGAGAATATCGAGACCGTGAAAATTGGAGAATGGGATTGTCCACTACATGTGCTTCACAAATACAAAACTATCATGGTAGGGACAATGTCCATCAAGGTAAAAGTTCAGTGATTACTTCGTAGGAGGTGAGACTTTTTGTTCTATATACCGCTTGTTTGTTGGTAAGACTTGATCAACCTTACTAGTGAACGTGTTATATATGGATAAAAAGTTGAGCTTTCTATGTATTTATTTGTTTTTAGTGTCGTCATACTTGCTGTACCAAGTATCTATGTTTTTGAAGCTTCACAATACAACTAACTACTTCAAGTTTTCAAAGAGTTTCGCAGCTTTTTGAACTTCCAAAAAAATTCAACAGTGAAGTTTTCAGAAAAATTCCAGAAAAATTATATTAAAAATTTCCACAACGGGAGAGACCCGGAAAGCCCTGGGGCCAGCCAGGGGGGCTACCAGTGGCCCAGGCGGCCAGCTGGCGCGGCCCAGCCCCTGGCCGCGCCCACAGGGCGCCTGGGGCCCACGGGACCCCCCTCCAGGTATTTCTTCTTCCCCTCTCTCTCTCTCTTTTTCCAGAAACCCGAGTTCTGGTCGTGTTCTTCTTGTTCTTGCTGTTCTTGGGGGCGATTCTTCGATCTCTCTCTACAGCCCATCATTTGAGCTGAAATTTTGAGCAAATACTCCCTGGTAGGTGACTTCTCCACTCCTCCAATTAGATTTTTGATTGGTGGCCTCATTTGTGAGTATTTAGTAGGTCTTGGTGCTGTAGAGATGAGCTTGCATGCATGTGTAGAAAGTTATTTTCCAAGTTTTGATGCAAGTTTATGCCTTGGGCAAGTGAGTTGAGTAGTTTGCCTTAGCTCACTTTGTTTTAATCCTCGTTTTTGTGAATTGTATTTTTTTTTCAGAAATGAGTTTGTTAGGAAGGGAAAAAGGATGGCTTGAGAAGAGGAGGCCCGCACACTCCGATCGAGTCACTAGGGCCGCAGCTTCACCATCGACTGCTAGGGTGAGCTATAATGAAGATCATGTGCCCCTGGAGTTGTTGGAAGACACAAGTCCAGCACGTGCGATGACATATCCATGTGACGTATTCATGGAAGCTGCGGGAATCAAGGATGAGTTTTATAATCTTTGTGCTAATGCAGGTTTGACACGGCTCGTCACCAGCCGTGTTACTCAGTATCAAAAACTCACCTCCATTTTCATTAACAGTTTTAGATATAATCCTGACTCAGGTGCTATTGAGTTTAAAATTTATAATGATCTTATCACCGTGACTTTGGGAAATTTTTGTGAAGTAATAGGTGTGCCGAACGTTGGGAGGACGGCAAGGATGGCCACTCAGCCCTCCGAGCTGAAAACCGTCATCAACTCTCTCTGCAGCATGGGTACGAGGGATATTCATCGGTCGAAGATCTCCAGTATCTTGTTTCCTCACCTCAGGTATTTTGCATATTATATTGCTAGAGGGGTGTTAGCTCGCGACAACACGAGCAACATTTCTGCTCCGGATATTGCTATCCTGGCAGCAGCCCTCTTAGGGAGGTCTGATTATAATATTGGTACCTTAATTGCTCGACGCCTTGCTATGAACGGTAACAAGGGGGACTTATATGGTGGCATTTATGCCACGCTTATCTTAGAGCATCTTGGAGGCACCCCACATCCTGATGATACTCCTTTTACTTATTTAAGCTTTGATCTTGCTGCTATGAAAAGACATAAGTTTGCTACCATGGGTTCTGAGCTTGATAACCTTGTTTATATCTTGCGTTTCGGAACTACCGCGGAACGCGAGATCCGTCTACCTGCACCTCTTTTGTCTGATTTCTCTCGCAGGAACGGATGGTCTTTTGATGTTGTCCAGTTCGATGAGTTCATGGTCCAGCATCAGTTCCATAACCCCATGGAGGGGGTTGTGCCCGACGAGGAGAGGCACGGTGAGATACCACATTTTCAGGAGGAGACCGCCACCGAGTTTGGTGAAGGGTCTTCCTCTGTTTGACGCTCGAAACCTTCCTCGTGGGAGACTCCAAGGAGTTCGGTGTACGCGCCTTCATCCTTCTACGACCCTTGGTCTCACCATCATACCCCTGGAGCAGGAGGCTCCTGGGGGCAGTAGCTGCTACCAACTTAGGCCAAAAGCCTAAGCTTGGGGGAGTACGTGCCCTTCTCACTTTTCCATTGTATTATCCGTTTTATTCACTTTGATCTTTTCGAAGTTTTTACCCGTTCTTCTTTATTCCTCTATTCGCAAAAACAACAAAAAGATTTTCTCCTTCTTTTGCTTTTTATTCAACTTTTGAAAAGAACCAAAAAGATTTCCTTTCTCTCTTTAGTTTGCTTTGTTTTCAGAGATCAGATCGAGTCCGTGATGGCATTTGATTATATTTCCTACGTTCGATCGTGCAAGTGACAAGCAGTAATGACGAAGATCGACTGAAAGGAAGCAACAAGGAAGACCGGTATGAACCCTTATTGTTTCTACTTTTGTACATATGCCTGTACTTATGATCTAGAGACCAGCTTGTAGCGACATAGTGCTATGTTTACAATGCTCTTCCAGTGGTTCATGCTTTCCTTGTGGCTAGTCTCCAATAACTAGAGTACATAATGTGTTATTGAAATAATCTACATGCATTGCAATGTTCCTAGTCTGGCATACTATGGTGGTATTTCCCTTTAGAGAATTTTTGGATTGACTTGGCACATGCTTACACATGTTTAAGACTAAAAAGTCTACTTTGCCTTGATGATCTTTGAGTTTTAGAATAGTTATATCACTTTCATGCCCGATTCAATGTTGCTTTGTCGCTCTGCATGATTATGACCGTTATTGCTCTCTAGTTGGTCGCTTCCCAGTCTTTTGCTAAACCTCCACCCGTACTAAGCGGAATGACTGCTTGTGCATCCAAAACCCTTAAACCTGTTATGCCATATGAGTCCACTATACCTTCCTATACATTGTATTTACCTGCCATTCCTAACGAAGACTTTCACGTACCATCTCAAAATTAATCAAAAGCATTTCACTTTTTGTGCCTATGTTTTAGCTCATGAGGAAGTAGTAGTTAATTCATGATCTCTTTAAGTTGGACAAGTTTCACCCCTGGATTGCATGCATAATGTGTGAACCCCTAATATGAAAAGGAACTGGCATTGAGTGCGCCCGGCTCAAAAAGATAATATAACAAACGAACCCTCCTTCACGCTTTGTTCATGAGAAATCAGAAAACTTTGGCAGTGATAAACAAAGGAGATTAAGAGGATGTGATCGTCCTCATGCGGGAGCCGTTCCTCGAGACTTGTCTAGCTTAAAAAGTGATTGAATTATCTACTAGCATTCGTTGACGAAATATGCACCTCTCAAAAACACATTTACTTCTGTTTTTAAAACCAAGAGCTCTGGTACATGTTTAGTTTTTGTTTCCCATCATGGGTTTTCAACTTTGCCAATAAAAGCCACGGTTCGAGAGTCTCATCTTCTTTCTTCAAAGCACTGACTAGGAGAGCATAATTGTCATTCTGAGTGTAATGTGCATTGTCCCAAAGTATTACATTGTCTTCTGCATACTTGTGATATGATTTATTCTGAAATTCTTAGTTCTAGTCTCCTTTAAAACTCTGGAGGAGTCTCTGCATTTATGTTTTGCTTCACTCATGGAGGCTAGCGAGATACCACCTTAATATGCTCAAGCTATGTGTAATGTGATCTTGTCTTGATTTTCGGTAATATATTGTTTACTCTTAATTATTTGTGACTGGTCACTTGAAAGAAGGATTGCTCCTTGCATTGTTCTCATAAGTCTTGTTTTAATACTCGCTGAACTCTTTTCGTAGTACATGCTTATATACATCTAATGAAGCAAAAGAGTTTGTCAAAGTTTTCTTTGTCGCGTCCAGTTCGTTGAACTGAATTGCTTGAGGACAAGCAATATGCTAAGCTTGGGGGAGTTGATACGTCTCAAACGTATCTACTTTTCCAAACACTTTTGATATTGTTTTGACCTCATTCTTGCATGATTTGGACTAAACTAACCCGGACTGACGCTGTTTTCAGCAGAGCTACCTGTATGTTTTATTTGTGTGCAGGAAAACGGATTTTTAACTATCTCAGAAAAATCCACGAAAAATCACGAAAAATCCACGCACCCGAAGAAACCAAATACCAGAAGTGGGGCCAGAGGGGGGCCAGGGGGTGCCCAGGCGCCCTGTGGGCGCCCCCCCGGGCCGCGCCGGGGGGCGCCTGGGTGGGGCCCACACCCCCTGGTGCCCTACTTTAGCCCGTATTTTTTCCTCCGAGGAAGAAACCCCAGATCGGAATTCCTTCCGCTGTTTTTCGTCGCGGAGCCGCCGCCACCCTCTGTTCTTCTTCGGGAGGGCTAATCTGGAGGCTGATTTGGCCTCCGGAGAGGGGAGATCGTCGCCATCGTCATCATCATCACCACTCCATCATCCCTCCATGACTTCCCCCTTCATGTGTGAGTAATTCCCTTGCTGTAGGCGAAGGGGATGGTAGGGATTGGATGAGTTAGATCATGTAATAGTTCGTCAGATTGTTGGGGGCATGTTGCCTATCATCTAGTATGGTGTTTATCATCTTTGCTACAACTTGTTATTCTTAATGCTTGACACTTAGGGCCCGAGTGCCATGATTTCAGATCTGAACCATATGTGTTTGCATGAATATATTTGTGTTCTTGATCCTATCTATGAGTTGTATGCACCTGTTACGGTTCGGAACCGGCGATCCCAAAAGTGACAGCTTGGGACACCAAAGGGGATGGTCCGTAGTTTGAGGATTACATGTATCCATTGAGTTCATTGCTTTGTTCCGGTGCTCTTTGACAGGAGCACCTTAATATCCATTAGTTCCTTTTGGCCCCGTTCGTAGCGGGATGGTAGGACAAAAGATGTTGTGCAAGTTCTTATTGCAAGCACGTACAACTACCTACGGGATACATGCCTAATGTTTGATATTTGCCTAGATGATCATTACTTTTCCGTGTGCCGTGCCCCAAGTTAGAAACTATCTCATCCATGCAACGCCCAACCATCCATCTCCCTAGCCTATAGTATTTTAAACCTTGCTTTTCACTAGTAGCTACTTTTGCCATTTACTACTGCTATTTACTTTTGCTGTTTACTTTTACTATTACTATCATCGCTATCATATCACTGTTACCACTTATCTTTTGTTGCAAGTTAGTATATTTCAGGTGCGGTTGAATTGACAACTCAACTGTTAAAGCTTATAAATACTCTTTGGCTCCCCGTGTGTCGAATCAATAAATTGGGTTATTCTTACCCGCGAAGACTATCTCGATCCCTTACGGTTGGGGGTTATCATACGCCAAAGTAAGTAAACCGAAATCCATCAATATCTACTACTAATCATCCACCTTGAGATATCTATCCAGAACATCTCGCTGGTATTAAGTTGCGAGTCCCACCCATAGTGTAAACTCAATGCAACAGACAACTGCATTAAAAGAACTTTGCGTAAAGTAAACAATCCTTGCACCCGCGGGCACAAGCACCGTTGTTTTCCCCCTTGTGGCAATAGCACATCCCCTAGACTCATGTTTCTGTCACTCAAGCTAGTCATCGAGGGGCATGAACCCACAATCGAGCATAACATTCCCTCTTGGAGTCACTACCTATTACTTGGCCAAAGCAATAAATAACAACGGAGAACATGCAAGAATTACTTATGAACATAAATATAAAAGAGGTAGATCAAATATATTACTCAATCAAAATCTGAACATAATCTCATAATCCATCGGATCCCATCAAACTCATCATAGCAACAGCATAAGGATTACATATGTGCCTCGATCATGTAGGGCAGCTCACGAGGACTAATTAGTGAAGCACAAGAATGGGAGGAGAACATCACATAGCTACTGGTCATGGACTCATGGTCCAAGGGAGACTACTCACAACTCATCCGGGAGGCGTCCATGGTGGTGGAGAGGCTCCCGATGATGATCCTCCCCTCCGGCAGGGTGCCGGGAAGAGTTCTCCTGGTGCTCCCGATCTTGGAAGCGGCGGCGGCGGCGGAACAGAGATGAGATCGCGAAAAAGAGTTCCCTTCCCGAGGGTTTCGAAGGACGCTCTAAATATATGCCAAAGGGGGGCACCAGACGGGGCTCGGGGGGCCCAGGCCCCCCCCCTCCGGCGCGGCCCTGGGGGGCGCGCCGCCAGGGCGCCTGGGGCCCTGGTGGCCCCCCCCCCCGGCTGTACTTCGGGCGCAAGGTAGGTTCTGGAACGCTGATTTTTTTATAATTTTTCTGGATTTTTCCTGATAGTTCTCGTAATGCGAAAACCTGAAATACAAAAACAGCCGAAAACAGAAACTGGCACCGGGGTGCACTGGATTAGTAGGTTAGTCCAAATATGATCAAAAGTGTATGGAAGTGTATAAATATCATAGCAATATCACCCAAAAGTGACATGGAGCAAGCAGAAATTATAGATACATTTTGGACGTATCACATGCTGTGTACCAGACCTATTGTGTACCTTACCATGAGTTTGGCAAGGAGGTACAAAAGTGATCCAGGAGTAGAGCACTGGACAACGGCCAAAATTATCCTTAGTTACTGGATGACTAAGGAAATATTTTCTCGATTATGAAGGTGATAAAGAGTTCGTCGTAAAGAGTTACACCGATGCAAGCTTTACACTAATCTAGATGACTCTAAGTATCAATCTGGATGCGTATTAAAAGTAGGAGCAATTAGCTAGAGTAGCTCTATGCAGAGCATTGTAGACATAGAAATTTGCAAAATACATACGGATCTGAATGTAACAGACCCGCTGACTAAACTTCTCTCACGAAGCAAAACATGATCACACCTTATTACTCTTTGGGTGTTAATCACATGACGATGTGAACTAGACTGTTGACTCTAGTAAACCCTCTGGGTAGTGGTCACATGGCAATGAGAACTATGGGTGTTAGTCACATGGTGATGTGAACTATTGGTGTTAATCACATGGTGATGTGATCTAGATTATTGACTCTAGTGCAAGTGGGAGACTGAAGGAAATATGCCCTAGAGGCAATAATAAAGTTATTATTTATTTCCTTATATCATGATAAATGTTTATTATTCATGCTAGAATTGTATTAACTGGAAACTTAGTAAATGTGTGAATACATAGACAAAACAAAATGTCCCTAGTATGCCTCTACTAGACTAGCTCATTGGTCAAAGATGGTTATGTTTCCTAACCATAGAGATGAGTTGTCATTTGATCAACGGGATCACATCATTAGGAGAATGATGTGATGGACTAGACCCATCTATTAGCTTAGCACTATGATCGTTTAGTTTTACTGCTATTGCTTTCTTCATGACTTATACATGTTCCCATGACTATGAGGTTATGCAACTCTCGAATACCGGAGGAACACCTTGTGCGTTATCAAACGTCACAACGTAACTGGGTGATTATAAAGATGCTCTACAGGTGTCTCCGAAGGTGTTCGTGGTGTTGGCATAGATCAAGAATAGGATTTGTCACTCCGAGTGTCGGAGAGGTATCTCTAGGCCCTCTTGGTAATACACATCATAATAAGCCTTGCAAGCAAATGACTAATGAGTTAGTCACGGGGTGATGTATTACAGAACAAGTAAAGAGACTTGCCGGTAACTATATTAACTAGGTATGGTGATACCGACGATCGAATCTCGGGCAAGTAACATACCGATGACAAAGGGAACAACGTATGTTGTTATGCGGTTTGACCGATAAAGATCTTCGTAGAATATGTAGGAGCCAATATGAGCATCCAGGTTCCGCTATTGGTTATTGACCAAAGATGAGTCTCGGTCATGTCTACATAGTTCTCGAACCCGCAGGGTCCGCACGCTTAACGTTTCATGATGATCGGTATTATGAGTTTATGTGTTTTGATGTACCGAAGGTAGTTCGGAGTCTCGGATGAGATCGGGGACATGACGAGGAGTCTCGAAATGGTCGAGACGTAATGATCGATATATTGGACGACTATATTCGGACATAGGAAAGGTTTCGAGTGATTCGGGTATTTTTCGGAGTACCGGAGAGTTACGGGAATTCGCCGGTGAGTATATGTGCCTTATTGGGCTTTAGGGGAAAGAGAGAGAGGAGGCTGCGCCCCCCCCCAAGGCTTAGTCCGAATTGGACTAGGGGGAGGGGCTGCGCCCCCTCCTTCTCTTCTCTTCTCTGTCCCTTTCCTTCTCTCCTACTCCTACTACTTGGAAGGGCTCCTAGTTCTACTAGGAAAGGGGGAATCCTACTCCCGGTGGGAGTAGGACTCCCCTAGGGCGCGCCATAGAGAGGGCCGGCCCTCCCCCTCCTCCACTCCTTTATATACGGGGGTAGAGGTACCCAATAGACACACAAGTTGATCAGTTGATCTTCTCCCAACCGTGTGCGGTGCCCCTCTCCATAGAAACACACCTCGGTCATACCGTTGAAGTGCTTAGGTGAAGCCCTGCACCGGTAGCTTCATCATCTCCGTCACCATGCCGTCGTGCTGACGAAACTCTCCCGCGAGGTTCTACTGGATCAAGAGCCCGTGGGACGTCATCAAGCTGAACGTGTGCTGAACGCGGAGGCTCCGTACGTTCGGTGCTTGATCGGTTGGATCACGAAGAAAGTTCGACTACATCAACCGCGTCACTAGACGCTTCCGCTCCCGGTCTACGAGGGTACGTGGACACACTCTCCCCTCTCGTTGCTATGCATCTAGTAGATAGATCTTGCGTGATCGTAGGATTTTTTTTTGAAATACTATGTTCCCCATCAAGAGGCTGGTATTGGAAATTTAATTCTATCAAATACTTGATTTGATAAAATAAAATCAAGGCAAATATCACTCAGATATGAACATAGACATCATAGTACGCCTTGGGTTTAGGTCGTCTGATCAATGACCCGATGATGGCCGTGGACAGCCTGTGGATCATTTTCCCCTCTTTCCGTTGGGATTGGAGGGGAGTGCAGGCGTGGGCAGCCCTACCGCGGTCTGTGCACTGGGGTGGGTGGTCGATTTTTTCTCGTGGCTTGGATGTCGGGGCGGTGCCCTGGAAGGTGGTCCGCGTGGTTGGCTCTCCGGCAGGCACCATGAAAGTGGTGATGTCTAATTCTCTTGATCATGTGGACGGCGGGAGTCATAGCGGCGGGTGGATCGGGCGCGCTCTTTGTCTATGTCATCGGAGGCGCCCTTATCCGTATCTGGTGTTCGGGACTCGTCGCCCTATTCCTGAAGGCCTTGTGGTGACTCGTGGGAGCTACCGTGCGAAGGCCCCGCGCTTTGGTGCCGACGGCGGTGATGCCTGCGGGCGCCATTTTGTTCTTGAAGAAGTTGTCCTGGTGCTCATTTTCGTGTCTGGGTTCCGAGTGAAGAATTTTGTCCGTTGTGGACTCGGCAGCAGCAACACTATGCGCCGTTCTCCCACCTGAGGGTGTTGTCGTAGAGCTTAGGTTTATTAGGGCGTAATCTGGCGGTGCTCTCGATCTTCCTTAATTTGTTTTGTTTCGTGTTAGTAGCGTTGCCGCTTGCAGTATATGTGATCCGTGGATCCTAGGATCGGCTTTCTAAGAGGGTCACCCAAACACCTTGTATCGTTCGTCCGTGTAGACTGGTTGTAATAGCACTCATACGTTATCCTATACATAGTTATCATATCTAATTTGTTAATGACAACAATTACAGAATACGTAGACACCAATAACAACAATGGTATGGCGTCTTATATGTTTCTATGTTGTTTAGGAGAAACAAAAGAGAGACATTTCTACCAAGGTGGAGATAGCGAGCTTATTTTTCACCCGAAAAAAAGGAGATAGCGAGCTACTACGGATCTTCAAGCAAGATTAGACGTCACACATAGGCAGGGGTTGCACGGGAGCTCAGAAAGTCTACTACGCCCCCCAATACAAATTAATTGATGCACACTTAGTATTTGTATCTGAGGAAGTATTTATTGCCCCGGTACAAAACTACACAAACAAGATTACAAATAAGATTTGCCAGGGAAGCTCATATGCCCGTGTTGCCCCTGCGCGGCTACCGGGGGAATCCTAGCGCCGCTGCGTCCTCGTCCCTCTCCCGACCTCTCCTCCTCACCGCCGCCGGGGCGCGCCTCCGGGCAAAGCCCGGTCGGCGTCGGCGGCGGTGGGATCTCTTCTCCCACGACTCGCTGGATCTGGTGCGGACGGATCACGGCGGTGGTTGGCGGCGCGCTAGAGGCGGGGCGCGCCGACGCGGGCTTGGGGGCGACGGCAAGGCTTCTCGCTCGCGGTTTCCCCTGGTGTGCGTGGGAGTCCGCTCAGGGCGCGCAGAGACGGCCCTCGGCAAGCGGTGGCGGGCGCTGGGATCTCGGCGGCGCTCAGGCGTGTGCGGGCGGCGGTGGTCTGCGAGCGCTGGGATCTCGGCGGCGCTCAGGCGTGTGCGGGCGCTGGGATCTCGGCGGCGCCCATGCTGTGTACCAAACCTATTGTGTACCTTACCATGAGTTTGGCAAGGAGGTACAAAAGTGATCCAGGAGTAGATCACTGGACAACGATCAAAATTATCCTTAGTTACTGGATGACTAAGGAAATGGTTTCTCGATTATGGAGGTGATAAAGAGTTCGTCGTAAAGAATTACACCGATGCAAGCTTTACACTAATCCAGATGACTCTAAATATCAATCTGGATGCGTATTAAAAGTAGGAGCAATTAGCTAGAGTAGCTCTATGCAGAGCATTGTAGACATAGAAATTTGCAAAATACATACGGATCTGAATGTAACAGACCCGCTGACTAAACTTCTCTCACGAAGCAAAAGATGATCACACCTTATTACTCTTTGGGTGTTAATCACATGACGATGTGAACTAGACTGTTGACTCTAGTAAACCCTCTGGGTAGTGGTCACCTGGCAATGAGAACTATGGGTGTTAGTCACATGGTGATGTGAACTATTGGTGTTAATCACATGGTGATGTGATCTAGATTATTGACTCTAGTGCAAGTGGGAGACTGAAGGAAATATGCCCTAGAGGCAATAATAAAGTTATTATTTATTTCCTTATATCATGATAAATGTTTATTATTCATGCTAGAATTGTATTAACTGGAAACTTAGTAAATGTGTGAATACATAGACAAAACAAAATGTCCCTAGTATGCCTCTACTAGACTAGCTCATTGGTCAAAGATGGTTATGTTTCCTAACCATAGAGATGAGTTGTCATTTGATCAACGGGATCACATCATTAGGAGAATGATGTGATGGACTAGACCCATCTGTTAGCTTAGCACTATGATCGTTTAGTTTTACTGCTATTGCTTTCTTCATGACTTATACATGTTCCCATGACTATGAGATTATGCAACTCTCGAATACCGGAGGAACACCTTGTGTGTTATCAAACGTCACAACGTAACTGGGTGATTATAAAGATGCTCTACAGGTGTCTCCGAAGGTGTTCATGGTGTTTGCATAGATCAAGAATAGGATTTGTCACTCCGTGTGTCGGAGAGGTATCTCTAGGCCCTCTTGGTAATACACATCATAATAAGCCTTGCAAGCAAATGACTAATGAGTTAGTCACGGGGTGATGTATTACGGAACAAGTAAAGAGACTTGCCGGTAACGATATTAACTAGGTATGGTGATACCGACGATCGAATATCGGGCAAGTAACATACCGATGACAAAGGGAACAACGTATGTTGTTATGCGGTTTGACCGATAAAGATCTTCGTAGAATTTGTAGGAGCCAATATGAGCATCCAGGTTCCGCTATTGGTTATTGACCAAAGATGAGTCTCGGTCATGTCTACATAGTTCTCGAACCCGTAGGGTCCGCACGCTTAACGTTTGATGATGATCGGTATTATGAGTTTATGTGTTTTGATGTACCGAAGGTAGTTCGGAGTCCCGGATGAGATCGCGGACATGATGAGGAGTCTCGAAATGGTCGAGACGTAAAGATTGATATATTGGACGACTATATTCGGACATGGGAAAGGTTTCGAGTGATTCGGGTATTTTTCGGAGTACCGGAGAGTTACGGGAATTCGCCGGTGAGTATATGTGCCTTATTGGGCTTTAGGGGAAAGAGAGAGAGGAGGCTGCACCCCCCCCCCAAGGCTTAGTCCGAATTGGACTAGGGGGAGGGGCTGCGCCCCCTCCTTCTCTTCTCTTCTCTTTCCCTTTCCTTCTCTCCTATTCCTACTACTTGGAAGGGCTCCTAGTTCTACTAGGAAAGGGGGGAATCCTACTCCCGGTAGGAGTAGGACTCCCCTAGGGCGCGCCATAGAGAGGGCCAGCCCTCCCCCTCCTCCACTCCTTTATATACGGGGGTAGAGGTACCCAATAGACACACAAGTTGATCAGTTGATCTTCTCCCAACCGTGTGTGGTGCCCCTCTTCATAGAAACACACCTCGGTCATACCGTTGCAGTGCTTAGGTGAAGCCCTGCACCGGTAGCTTCATCATCTCCGTCACCACGCCGTCGTGCTGACGAAACTCTCCCGCGAGGTTCTACTGGATCAAGAGCCCGTGGGACGTCATCAAGCTGAACGTGTGCTGAACGCGGAGGCTCCGTGCGTTTGGTGCTTGATCGGTTGGATCGCGAAGAAAGTTCGACTACATCAACCGCGTCACTAGACGCTTCCGCTCCCGGTCTACGAGGGTACGTGGACACACTCTCCCCTCTCGTTGCTATGCATCTAGTAGATAGATCTTGCGTGATCTTAGGAATTTTTTTTTTGAAATACTACGTTCCCCATCAAGAGGCTGGTATTGGAAATATAATTCTATCAAATACTTGATTTGATAAAATAAAATCAAGGCAAATATCACTCAGATATGAACATAGACATCATAGTACGCCTTGGGTTCAGGTCGTCTGATCAATGGCTCGATGATGGCCGTGGACAGCCTGTGGATCATTTTCCCCTCTTTCCGTCGGGATTGGAGGGGAGTGCAGGCGTGGGCAGCCCTACGGTGGTGGCGGTGACCCAGGACCGGGGGTTTATGTCGGGCTTTTCCTACCACCGTCTGTGCACTGGGGTAGGTGGTTGATGTTTTCTCGTGGCTTGGATGTCGGGGCGGTGCCCTGGAAGGTGGTCCGCATGGTTGGCTCTCCGGAAGGCACCATGAAAGTGGTGATGTCTAATTCTCTTGATCGTGTGGACGGCGGGAGTCATAGCGGCGGGTGGTTCGGGCGCGCTCTTTGTCTATGTCATCGGAGGCGCCCTTATCCGTATCTGGTGTTCGGGACTCGTCGCCCTATTCCTGAAGGCCTTGTGGTGACTCGTGGGAGCTACCGTGCGAAGGCCCCGCGCTTTGGTGCCGACGGCGGTGACGCCTGCGGGCGCCATTCTGTTCTTGAAGAAGTTGTCCTGGTGCTCATTTTTTGTGTCTGGGTTCCGAGTGAAGACATTTGTCCGTTGTGGACTCGGCAGCAACAACACTATGCGCCGTTCTCCCACCTGAGGGTGTTGTCGTAGAGCTTAGGTTTATTAGGGCGTAATCTGGCGGTGCTCTCGATCTTCCTTAATTTGTTTTGTTTCGTCTTAATAGCGTTGCCGCTTGCAGTATATGCGATCCGTGGATCCTAGGATCGGCTTTCTAAGAGGGTCACCCAAACACCTTGTATCGTTCGTCCGTGTACTTGGTTTGGTTGTTGCTTTATATATAAAGCGGGGCGAAGACCTGTTTCGAGAGGTTCAGGTGTTCGACTCAGCGATAAAATTAAGAACGCAGATGACTGAATAACATTTGATTGCTGCTGATATTTATAGTATGTCTTGGGTCATTGACACCAAAAAGAAAACAAGATGCACATACTCCCTCCGTTCCTTAATATAGCGCCTAAAGATTTTTACAGAAGTCAAACATTACAAACTTTGACCATGTTTATAGAGAAAAGTATGTACATCTAGAATACCAAGTGCACATCATTGGATACACCGTGCGTTATATTTTCAGAATGTACATATTTGGTATTGTAGACGTAGACAATTTTCTCTATACACTTGGTCAAAGTTGGTAAAGTTTGATTTTCACAAAAATCTATAGGCACTACATTATGGAACAGAGGGAGTACTTAAGAGTGAACTTCCAACTTATATATGGCATATATGGGATATCGGGTCTTATGCACAAAATAGACCCACGTGTTGGTAACAAAATTGGATTCAGGTACCCAATTATTGTTGAGTATATTGGTTATTAGCAAAGAGAAGATAGACTAGGAATAGTTCTGGCTTGTCTTGTACTCTAAGTTGATCATTGTACTCCTATATATATGCCCACGTTGGCTCAAGCAATACAACAATTATTCCACCAATCCCTCTCTCTCTCTCTTCTAACATGATATCAGCCTAATCGATCTTACACCCTAGCCGCCGCCGCCGCTTTCGCACCAGCGCGCCGCCCCTGGGGCGGTCAGCCTCCATGACCGCCGGCGGGGGCCGCGCCGGCCGTACCCTAACCCATTACCCGAACCCGAACCGAACCGAATTACCCGAATTGTCGGGTAATTAGGGTATCGGGTTAGGGTTCGGTTCTCATTTCCTGGGTATTCGGTTTTCGGGTTAGGGTTCGGGTTTTAGTCTGGGAAACCCGAAATACCCATACTACCTGAATTATTCATACTATCCAAGTTATATATGTTACCCAACCTAACTAAAATACCCATACTATCTGAATTATTCATACCAAAAGTTGATGTGTGCTCCAAATATTTCGAGTATTTTGGGTACCCGAATTACCCAAACAAAATTTTTGGGTAATTTGGATTCAATTATTTTTTTGGTAGAAAAAATTTCGATTCCCATTTTTTAATACCCGAATTACCCATAATCCAAACTACCCGAACCGAAATAACCGAACTTGGGAGCTGCCGATCCGTACGCCATCAGAGCCGCCACATCTGGCTCCGGTCGCTCTGCAACAACATCGGTCTTGCAAAACGGTGGTGGTGAATGACACCGATGCTACTGTGAGCGGCGATTTTTCAACACAAACAACTCCATCGCGTTTTTTTTGTAAAATCACCTATGTTGCAAAAGTTTTTCTACAACACCACCCGCGTTGCAAATGTGAAGACGAAAAAAATAATATTCTGCAACATCAGCTATGTTGCAAAGCTTTTCTGCAACAACACATATGTTGCAAAGAATCAGACCTATCAGCCTGCCGCAGCCAAGTGAGACGACCAACCTGCCATGGCTCGGAGGAGGGTGGGTTTGCCGGAGCGGTGACCACAGTGAGCGTGACGGGCTGTGCGACGCGGCGTTGCCGGTCGCGGACGGACGCGTCACCCACCCGAGCACTCACTCACCGGCAATGACTAAGCATAGAAAGCATCATCTCATCTCATCTCCTCTCCTCCCGCCGTCACCCTATGTCCTAAGTCGCACGCGCATCCCGTACGCGGAGGAACGAGTATTTCTAGTATATATATAGAGAGAAATAGATAGAAATTGTCCTAGAAGTCATGGGAAAGGCCAATGTATGGGAACCCGATGGGAGAGAAAGAGAGGGAGTAAGGCATGTGCATGGATTGGTGCGATAGCAATTAATTCAATTGACGCCTTGGTTTCTCGAGAGGATTGAGACTAGCCATAATGGGTATTAACATAGAGTAGTAACATGCCCATGTTACTACTCTATGTTACTACCTCTAAAGTGGGGAGTAACATATGTGTGGTAACATGAAAGACTTCGTTTATTAGGCTATAGACTCGTCTTACATTGATATGTGTGATGTTACTCATACTAGTAGTAACTAGCTATGTTACCACATGCCTCTCCTTATTCATTTATTGCATGCCACGTCATCTATTTTATCTAGATATATGGGATGTTACTACCTATGTTACTTCCACTGTGGGTAGTCTGATGGACTACCTGGTTTCAAGGAGGAAGACGAGGGAATATCTGGAACAAGATCAATTCTGATCTGAGGAAAGCGCGCGAGGAGTTGATTTCTCCGTAAGACTTGTTAAGTTTCCCTGGTTGTATGATTTATACGTCCACTTTTATGTATAATGGCCAGTGTTTATAGAAGAATGTACGCGACAGGAGGTTCACAGGGTACATCGTCTAGTAGAATAAGACATTGCAGAATTTTGACAATCGTTGTGCGAAAATCCTACACTTACGGATGGGAAGGCACGGAGGGAACGCACGGGATTACGTGTCCACAGTAATTGCCCGCCCCTTCCCCTGATTTCAACTGTGGACCCCTCTGATTTCCAATGAACATTTCCCAGCTCTGTCCGTAGGTTGCCATCCATGAATTTGTGTCCGTAAGTCTAGCAAAACTCATCGTTGTGCTAAGAGCGATAGCTGCATACATAGTAGCGGCCCTTATTTTATTTTTTGGTACTACACGGAACAACATGCATGCAATGGTGCATACATATCTGAAGTTCAGTTGACACGCTTTCCTGTGTACAGAAAGTCTTCTGGCAATGCATGCAGGGATGCTGCATGACTCTTATTCTTACAGTATAGTATGTATAGTTACTAGAGACTCTAGTTACTATGCATGAGCTAGCCAAGCAGCGACAGTTTCCGTGCTCTGCATAGTACGCTGGAGATCCAGAAGCTGATCATTTAATACACACTCGCAGACTACCCAACCGCATTGCAGAGACTGTCCCTCTGCACAAGCGTCCCACCAGGAGTTTGAAGAGAGGTGGCCGGCGTCAACGGTGCCATGAGGCAAGAGCGTCAGGGCTAGCACCATGATGGTAGCCACACACATCTTTGTGGAGAAGAACATGGCTGCCTATCTCTTTATGTGTGTGCAGTCCGTTGTTGTATGGTCCTGCATCGGGCGTATCAATTTATAGTCCGATTTGTCTATTTGGGCCGACAACAGATGGACGACGGCACGAGTGGAAAAGCTATCCATTTGGCAGATATGAGACAAGTATTGGCGTACAACCCACCGCCTATGGAATACTCTAGATCCGTGTGTGTGTACATATTTGCAGCACACACGTGATAAAGCAATGCAGCTGGCATGAATTGGATTGTCATTAAGCGTAAAAAGCACCACATACAGAGCGCCCTAGATCTATATATGGACGTGTACTTAGTGCTAGCGTGCAAGTTAACGAGCAATGCAGTTTGTCATGTATTTATCATTTAAACAGGACTAACGCACAAAAACGTAGTGCTAGCGTGCAAGTTAACGAGCAATGCAGTTTGTCCTGTATTTATTATTTAAACAGGACTAACGCACAAAAACACCCACCGATATAATGAGATAGACTTGAGGATGACTGTACTTCATACTTTTTTGTCATGTATTTATTATTTAAACAGGACTAACGCACAAAAACACCCACCGATAGAATGAGATAGACTTGAGGATGAGTGTACTTCATACTTAACTATAAGTTACTCCCTCCAATCTTGTCCACTCATGTTCAGGTGGCGTGGATTGTTTCCCTGAGAAAAACAGAATTAGTTAGGAGTGATTCCAAATCTGCCACGGATTGTTTCCCCTATAAAATAAAATTAGTTGGGAGTGATTCCAAATCTGGAGCAGATTTTTTCCTCGAGAAAACAGAATTAGTTGGGAGTGATTCCAAATCCGAAGTTTACATTCCTAGTTTTGTGCATGACAATGATCACAAAATATGCATCACATAAGAATTGTCTGAATACATTTTTAAATGACTGAGGGGTTGCACCAATTTTAATATGTACACACTTTGTTCCATAATATGCACACCAACAACATGAAGGTTCATACTCTTGTTGAGATATCACAACGAATGCGATTCTCAACCACTAGTGATAGTGTTGAGTAAATATGCAATTTATCGATTAATTTAATTCGTGAAATAATCATGAGCATGGTATTGATAGAATTAACGATATACTGATTACAAACTAGACAAGCACATACTACGCAAACAATAGACACATCTACACATAATGCTAGTACTGCTAATACGAACATAAACATGAGAGGGAAAAATGTGATATACCGTCTAGTAGGCCATGTAGAGGCAGCATCGGCAGTGGTGGCGTCCTCGGCGGCCTTCTTGTCGGCTATGATCTTCTCGGCGGCGATGAGTTAAGTGTCGGTGGACATGGTGATGGCGAGGGCGACACGGACGTAGAGGAAGTAGACGAACAGAGGCGAGCAGTCGCGTGGTCGCTGCCCAAAAATCTAATCGCCCTTCTCCCGTACAGGATCCGGAGATGCGGGGTTTCGGAGACCTGCTCTCCCGTCGACCGTGTACGCAGCGGACGGGATGGAGTCACCGGCGGCAGCAGCAGCAAAGGAACGACAGCAGCAAAGGAACAACACTAGATTAGTTTTATTATGCTTTTCATAAGATATACTTTCATGCTATATATGTTTAATGTTTTAACTATTAGAAACTATTGAAAAATACAAGTTTCTGACAAATGGACTCCTATACCTAGATTGGGATGTTGGCGGTAGGGACGGCGACGAAGAGGCAGGGCAACGGCGGTAGGGACGGCGACGAAGAGGCAGGGCGACGGCGAGGTCCGGCAGAGGCGCGAGGTCGGGGCAGAGGCGGCGACGGCGTCGACGGCGAGCTCGATCGGCGGGCAGCCTGGCAGCGTCGGGCTAGGAACTGACGATGGCAATCTGAAAATCTTCCAAGTGCTGCTTATATAGCAGAAGTATTGGTCCCGATTCGTGGCACCAACCGGGACCAATGCCACCCTTTAGTCCCGGTTGGTGTCACCAACCGGGACAAATGGCCAGTTTTCAGCAACCCAGAGGGCAGGAAAAAGAGGCAATTGGTCCCGGTTGGTGGCACCAACCGGGACTAAAAGGCGGAACTGGTCCCGGTTGGTGCCACGAACCGGGACTAATGAGCACCTTCAGTCCCGGTTGGTTCCATCAACCGGGACAAACGTCCTAGTGATGCCCGTGTCGCGGCCAAAAGTTTAGTCCCAACTCGCTAGTTGAGAGAGCTCGAGAGTTGTTTAAAAGCGCTGCTGCGCCCACCCTCTCGAGCTCTTCTCAACTGCAGGCTTTCGGGCATAATTGTGACTGTGTGCCTGTGGGCCTACTTGGCCTAATGCGGGCCTGAATCCTGGCCCATTGTTGGGTTTCTAGTCGTATTCAGGCCGTGGCGGCCCTGTAGGTGGCATATTTTTATTTGTTTACCATTTGTTTCTTTGTTGCCTTTTTTAATATTTTTTTCTACTTTCAACAAAATACTTACTGTTGCATTGTTCTCATAAGTACTGTTTTAATACTGGCTGAACTCTTTTCGTAGTACATGCTTATATACATCTAATGAAGCAAAAGAGTTTGTCAAAGTTTTCTTTGTCGCGTCCAGTTCGTTGAACTGAATTGCTTGAGGACAAGCAATATGCTAAGCTTGGGGGAGTTGATACGTCTCAAACGTATCTACTTTTCCAAACACTTTTGATATTGTTTTGACCTCATTCTTGCATGATTTGGACTAAACTAACCCGGACTGACGCTGTTTTCAGCAGAGCTACCTGTATGTTTTATTTGTGTGCAGGAAAACGGATTTTTAACTATCTCAGAAAAATCCACGAAAAATCACGAAAAATGCACGCACCCGAAGAAACCAAATACCAGAAGTGGGGCCAGAGGGGGGCCAGGGGGTGCCCAGGCGCCCTGTGGGCGCCCCCCCCAGGGCCGCGCCGGGGGGCGCCTGGGTGGGGCCCACACCCCCTGGTGCCCTACTTTAGCCCGTATTTTTTCCTCCGAGGCAGAAACCCCAGATCGGAAGTCCTTTCGCTGTTTTTCGTCGCGGAGCCGCCGCCACACTCTGTTCTTCTTCGGGAGGGCTAATCTGGAGGTGATTTGTCCTCCGGAGAGGGGAGATCGTCGCCATCGTCATCATCATCACCACTCCATCATCCCTCCATGACTTCCCCCTTCACGTGTGAGTAATTCCCTTGCTATAGGCGAAGGGGATGGTAGGGATTGGATGAGTTAGATCATGTAATAGTTCGTCAGATTGTTGGGGGCATGTTGCCTATCATCTAGTATGGTGTTTATCATCTTTGCTACAACTTGTTATTCTTAATGCTTGACACTTAGGGCCCGAGTGCCATGATTTCAGATCTGAACCATATGTGTTTGCATGAATATATTTGTGTTCTTGATCCTATCTATGAGTTGTATGCACCTGTTACGGTTCGGAACCGGCGATCCCAAAAGTGACAGCTTGGGACACCAAAGGGGATGGTCCGTAGTTTGAGGATTACATGTATCCATTGAGTTCATTGCTTTGTTCCGGTGCTCTTTGACAAGAGCACCTTAATATCCATTAGTTCCTTTTGGCCCCGTTCGTAGCGGGATGACAAAAGACGTTGTGCAAGTTCTTATTGCAAGCACGTACAACTACCTACGGGATACATGCCTAATGTTTGATATTTGCCTAGATGATCATTACTTTTCCGTGTGCCGTGCCCCAAGTTAGAAACTATCTCATCCATGCAACGCCCAACCATCCATCTCCCTAGCCTACAGTATTTTAAACCTTGCTTGTCACTAGTAGCTACTTTTGCCATTTACTACTGCTATTTACTTTTGCTGTTTACTTTTACTATTACTATCATCGCTATCATATCACTGTTACCACTTATCTTTTGTTGCAAGTTAGTATATTTCAGGTGCGATTGAATTGACAACTCAACTGTTAAAGCTTATAAATACTCTTTGGCTCCCCGTGTGTCGAATCAATAAATTGGGTTATTCTTACCCGCGAAGACTATCTCGATCCCTTACGGTTGGGGGTTATCATACGCCAAAGTAAGTAGACCGAAATCCATCAATATCTACTACTAATCATCCACCTTGAGATATCTATCCAGAACATCTCAATGGTATTAAGTTGCGAGTCCCACCCATAGTGTAAACTCAATGCAACAGACAACTGCATTAAAAGAACTTTGCGTAAAGTAAACAATTCTTGCACCCGCGGGCACAAGCACCGTTGTTTTCCCCCTTGTGGCAATAGCACATCCCCTAGACTCATGTTTCTGTCACTCAAGCTAGTCATCGAGGGGCATGAACCCACAATCGAGCATAACGTTCCCTCTTGGAGTCACTACCTATTACTTGGCCAAAGCAATAAATAACAACGGAGAACATGCAAGAATTACTTATGAACATAAATATAAAAGAGGTAGATCAAATATATTACTCAATCAAAATCTGAACATAATCTCATAATCCATCGGATCCCAGCAAACTCATCATAGCAACAACATAAGGATTACATATGTGCCTCGATCATGTAGGGCAGCTCACGAGGACTAATTAGTGAAGCACAAGAATGGGAGGAGAACATCACATAGCTACTGGTCATGGACTCATGGTCCAAGGGAGACTACTCACAACTCATCCGGAAGGCGTCCATGGTGGTGGAGAGGCTCCCGATGATGATCCTCCCCTCCGGCAGGGTGCCGGGAAGAGTTCTCCTGGTGCTCCCGATCTTGGAAGCGGCGGCGGCGGCGGAACAGAGATGAGATCGCGAAAAAGAGTTCCCTTCCCGAGGGTTTCGAAGGACGCTCTTAATATATGCCAAAGGGGGCACCAGACGGGGCTCGGGGGGCCCAGGCGCCCCCCCCCCCCCCCCCGGGCGCGGCCCTGGGGGGCGCGCCGCCAGGGCGCCTGGGGCCCTGGTGGCCCCCCCGGCTGTACTTCGGGCGCAAGGTAGGTTCTGGAACGCTGATTTTTTATATAATTTTTCTGGATTTTTCCTGATAGTTCTCGTAATGCTAAAACCTGAAATACAAAAACAGCCGAAAACAGAAACTGGCACCGGGGTGCACTGGATTAGTAGGTTAGTCCAAATATTATCAAAAGTGTATGGAAGTGTATAAATATCATAGCAATATCACCCAAAAGTGGCATGGAGCAAGCAGAAATTATAGATACATTTTGGACGTATCACATACTGTGTACCAAACCTATTGTGTACCTTACCATGAGTTTGGCAAGGAGGTACAAAAGTGATCCAGGAGTAGATCACTGGACAACGGCCAAAATTATCCTTAGTTACTGGATGACTAAGGAAATATTTTCTCGATTATGGAGGTGATAAAGAGTTCGTCGTAAAGAGTTACACCGATGCAAGCTTTACACTAATCTAGATGACTCTAAGTATCAATCTGGATGCGTATTAAAAGTAGGAGCAATTAGCTAGAGTAGCTCTATGCAGAGCATTGTAGACATAGAAATTTGCAAAATACATACGGATCTGAATGTAACAGACCCGCTGACTAAACTTCTCTCACGAAGCAAAACATGATCACACCTTATTACTCTTTGGGTGTTAATCACATGACGATGTGAACTAGACTGTTGACTCTAGTAAACCCTCTGGGTAGTGGTCACATGGCAATGAGAACTATGGCTGTTAGTCACATGGTGATGTGAACTATTGGTGTTAATCACATGGTGATGTGATCTAGATTATTGACTCTAGTGCAAGTGGGAGACTGAAGGAAATATGCCCTAGAGGCAATAATAAAGTTATTATTTATTTCCTTATATCATGATAAATGTTTATTATTCATGCTAGAATTGTATTAACTGGAAACTTAGTAAATGTGTGAATACATAGACAAAACAAAATGTCCCTAGTATAACTCTACTAGACTAGCTCATTGGTCAAAGATGGTTATGTTTCCTAACCATAGAGATGAGTTGTCATTTGATCAACGGGATCACATCATTAGGAGAATGATGTGATGGACTAGACCCATCTGTTAGCTTAGCACTATGATCGTTTAGTTTTACTGCTATTGCTTTCTTCATGACTTATACATGTTCCCATGACTATGAGATTATGCAACTCTCGAATACCGGAGGAACACCTTATGCGTTATCAAACGTCACAACGTAACTGGGTGATTATAAAGATGCTCTACAGGTGTCTCCGAAGGTGTTCGTGGTGTTGGCATAGATCAAGAATAGGATTTGTCACTCCGAGTGTCGGAGAGGTATCTCTAGGCCCTCTTGGTAATACACATCATAATAAGCCTTACAAGCAAATGACTAATGAGTTAGTCACGGGGTGATGTATTACGGAACAAGTAAAGAGACTTGCCGGTAACAATATTAACTAGTTATGGTGATACCGACGATCGAATCTCGGGCAAGTAACATACCGATGACAAAGGGAACAACATATGTTGTTATGCGGTTTGACCGATAAAGATCTTCGTAGAATATGTAGGAGCCAATATGAGCATCCAGGTTCCGCTATTGGTTATTGACCAAAGATGAGTCTCGGTCATGTCTACATAGTTCTCGAACCCGCGGGGTCCGCACGCTTAACGTTTGATGATGATCGGTATTATGAGTTTATGTGTTTTGATGTACCGAAGGTAGTTCGGAGTCTCGGATGAGATCGGGGACATGACGAGGAGTCTCGAAATGGTCGAGACGTAACGATCGATATATTGGACGACTATATTCGGACATAGGAAAGGTTTCGAGTGATTCGGGTATTTTTCGGAGTACCGGAGAGTTACGGGAATTCGCCGGTGAGTATATGTGCCTTATTGGGCTTTAGGGGAAAGAGAGAGAGGAGGCTGCGCCCCCCCCCCCCAAGGCTTAGTCCGAATTGGACTAGGGGGAGGGGCTGCGCCCCCTCCTTCTCTTCTCTTCTCTGTCCCTTTCCTTCTCTCCTACTCCTCCTACTTGGAAGGGCTCCTAGTTCTACTAGGAAAGGGGGAATCCTACTCCCGGTGGGAGTAGGACTCCCCTAGGGCGCGCCATAGAGAGGGCCGGCCCTCCCCCTCCTCCACTCTTTTATATACGGGGGTAGAGGTACCCAATAGACACACAAGTTGATCAGTTGATCTTCTCCCAACCGTGTGCGGTGCCCCTCTCCATAGAAACACACCTCGGTCATACCGTTGAAGTGCTTAGGTGAAGCCCTGCACAGGTAGCTTCATCATCTCCGTCACCATGCCGTCGTGCTGACGAAACTCTCCCGTGAGGTTCTACTGGATGAAGAGCCCGTGGGACGTCATCAAGCTGAACGTGTGCTGAACGCGGAGGCTCCGTACGTTCGGTGCTTGATCGGTTGGATCACGAAGAAAGTTCGACTACATCAACCGCGTCACTAGACGCTTCCGCTCCCGGTCTACGAGGGTACGTGGACACACTCTCCCCTCTCGTTGCTATGCATCTAGTAGATAGATCTTGCGTGATCGTAGGATTTTTTTTTTTGAAATACTATGTTCCCCATCAAGAGGCTGGTATTGGAAATATAATTCTATCAAATACTTGATTTGATGAAATAAAATCAAGGCAAATATCACTCAGATATGAACATAGACATCATAGTACGCCTTGGGTTTAGGTCGTCTGATCAATGGCCCGATGATGGCCGTGGACAGCCTGTGGATCATTTTCCCCTCTTTCCGTTGGGATTGGAGGGGAGTGCAGGCGTGGGCAGCCCTACCGCGGTCTGTGCACTGGGGTGGGTGGTCGATTTTTTCTCGTGGCTTGGATGTCGGGGCGGTGCCCTGGAAGGTGGTCCGCGTGGTTGGCTCTCCGGCAGGCACCATGAAAGTGGTGATGTCTAATTCTCTTGATCGTGTGGACGGCGGGAGTCATAGCGGCGGGTGGTTCGGGCGCGCTCTTTGTCTATGTCATCGGAGGCGCCCTTATCCGTATCTGGTGTTCGGGACTCGTCGCCCTATTCCTGAAGGCCTTGTGGTGACTCGTGGGAGCTACCGTGCGAAGGCCCCGCGCTTTGGTGCCGACGGCGGTGATGCCTGCGGGCGCCATTTTGTTCTTGAAGAAGTTGTCCTGGTGCTCATTTTCGTGTCTGGGTTCCAAGTGAAGAATTTTGTCCGTTGTGGACTCGGCAGCAGCAACACTATGCGCCGTTCTCCCACCTGAGGGTGTTGTCGTAGAGCTTAGGTTTATTAGGGCGTAATCTGGCGGTGCTCTCGATCTTCCTTAATTTGTTTTGTTTCGTGTTAGTAGCGTTGCCGCTTGCAGTATATGTGATCCGTGGATCCTAGGATCGGCTTTCTAAGAGGGTCACCCAAACACCTTGTATCGTTCGTCCGTGTAGACTGTTGTAATAGCACTCATTCGTTATCCTATACATAGTTATCAGATCTAATTTGTTAATGACAACAATTACAGAATACGTAGACACCAATAACAACAATGGTATGGCGTCTTATATGTTTCTATGTTGTTTAGGAGAAACAAAAGAGAGACATTTCTACCAAGGTGGAGATAGCGAGCTACTACGGATCTTCAAGCAAGATTAGACGTCACACATAGGCAGGGGTTGCACGGGAGCTCAGAAAGTCTACTACGCCCCCCAATACAAATTAATTGATGCACACTTAGTATTTGTATCTGAGGGAGTATTTATTGCCCCGGTACAAAACTACACAAACAAGATTACAAATAAGATTTGCCAGGGAAGCTCATATGCCCGTGTTGCCCCTGCGCGGCTACCGGGGGAATCCTAGCGCCGTCGCGTCCTCGTCCCTCTCCCGACCTCTCCTCCTCACCGCCGCAGGGGCGCGCCTCCGGGCAAAGCCCGGTCGGCGTCGGCGGCGGTGGGATCTCTTCTCCCACGACTCGCTGGATCTGGTGCGGACGGATCACGGCGGTGGTTGGCGGCGCGCTAGAGGCGGGGCGCGCCGGCGCGGGCTTGGGGGCGACGGCAAGGCTTCTCGCTCGCGGTTTCCCCTGGTGTGCGTGGGAGTCCGCTCAGGGCGCGCAGAGACGGCCCTCGGCAAGCGGTGGCGGGCGCTGGGATCTCGGCGGCGCTCAGGCGTGTGCGGGCGGCGGTGGTCTGCGAGCGCTGGGATCTCGGCGGCGCTCAGGCATGTGCGGGCGCTGGGATCTCGGCGGCGCCCATGCTGTGTACCAAACCTATTGTGTACCTTACCATGAGTTTGGCAAGGAGGTACAAAAGTGATCCAGGAGTAGATCACTGGACAACGGTCAAAATTATCCTTAGTTACTGGATGACTAAGGAAATGGTTTCTCGATTATGGAGGTGATAAAGAGTTCGTCGTAAAGAGTTACATCGATGCATGCTTTACACTAATCCAGATGACTCTAAATATCAATCTGGATGCGTATTAAAAGTAGGAGCAATTAGCTAGAGTAGCTCTATGCAGAGCATTGTAGACATAGAAATTTGCAAAATACATACGGATCTGAATGTAACAGACCCGCTGACTAAACTTCTCTCACGAAGCAAAACATGATCACACCTTATTACTCTTTGGGTGTTAATCACATGACGATGTGAACTAGATTGTTGACTCTAGTAAACCCTCTGGGTAGTGGTCACATGGCAATGAGAACTATGGGTGTTAGTCACATGGTGATGTGAACTATTGGTGTTAATCACATGGTGATGTGATCTAGATTATTGACTCTAGTGCAAGTGGGAGACTGAAGGAAATATGCCCTAGAGGCAATAATAAAGTTATTATTTATTTCCTTATATCATGATAAATGTTTATTATTCATGCTAGAATTGTATTAACTGGAAACTTAGTAAATGTGTGAATACATAGACAAAACAAAATGTCCCTAGTATGCCTCTACTAGACTAGCTCATTGGTCAAAGATGGTTATGTTTCCTAACCATAGAGATGAGTTGTCATTTGATCAACGGGATCACATCATTAGGAGAATGATGTGATGGACTAGACCCATCTGTTAGCTTAGCACTATGATCGTTTAGTTTTACTGCTATTGCTTTCTTCATGACTTATACATGTTCCCATGACTATGAGATTATGCAACTCTCGAATACCGGAGGAACACCTTGTGCGTTATCAAACGTCACAACGTAACTGGGTGATTATAAAGATGCTCTACAGGTGTCTCCGAAGGTGTTCGTGGTGTTGGCATAGATCAAGAATAGGATTTGTCACTCCGAGTGTCGGAGAGGTATCTCTAGGCCCTCTTGGTAATACACATCATAATAAGCCTTGCAAGCAAATGACTAATGAGTTAGTCACGGGGTGATGTATTACGGAACAAGTAAAGAGACTTGCTGGTAACGATATTAACTAAGTATGGTGATACCGACGATCGAATCTCGGGCAAGTAACATACCGATGACAAAGGGAACAACGTATGTTGTTATGCGGTTTGACCGATAAAGATCTTCGTAGAATATGTAGGAGCCAATATGAGCATCCAGGTTCCGCTATTGGTTATTGACCAAACATGAGTCTCGGTCATGTCTACATAGTTCTCGAACCCGCAGGGTCCGCACGCTTAACGTTTGATGATGATCGGTATTATGAGTTTATGTGTTTTGATGAACCGAAGGTAGTTCGGAGTCTCGGATGAGATCGGGGACATGACGAGGAGTCTCGAAATGGTCGAGACGTAACAATCGATATATTGGACGACTATATTCGGACATAGGAAAGGTTTCGAGTGATTCGGGTATTTTTCGGAGTACCGGAGAGTTACGGGAATTCGCCGGTGAGTATATGTGCCTTATTGGGCTTTAGGGGAAAGAGAGAGAGGAGGCTGCGCCCCCCCCCCCCCAAGGCTTAGTCCGAATTGGACTAGGGGGAGGGGTTGCGCCCCCTCCTTCTCTTCTCTTCTCTTTCCCTTTCCTTCTCTCCTATTCCTACTACTTGGAAGGGCTCCTAGTTCTACTAGGAAAGGGGGGAATCCTACTCCCGGTGGGAGTAGGACTCCCCTAGGGCGCGCCATAGAGAGGGCCAGCCCTCCCCCTCCTCCACTCCTTTATATACGGGGGTAGAGGTACCCAATAGACACACAAGTTGATCAGTTGATCTTCTCCCAACCGTGTGTGGTGCCCCTCTTCATAGAAACACACCTCGGTCATACCGTTGCAGTGCTTAGGTGAAGCCCTGCACCGGTAGCTTCATCATCTCCGTCACCACGCCGTCGTGCTGACGAAACTCTCCCGCGAGGTTCTACTGGATCAAGAGCCCGTGGGACAACATCAAGCTGAACGTGTGCTGAACGCGGAGGCTCCGTACGTTTGGTGCTTGATCGGTTGGATCGCGAAGAAAGTTCGACTACATCAACCGCGTCACTAGACGCTTCCGCTCCCGGTCTACGAGGGTACGTGGACACACTCTCCCCTCTCGTTGCTATGCATCTAGTTGATAGATCTTGCGTGATCTTAGGATTTTTTTTTGAAATACTACGTTCCCCATCAAGAGGCTGGTATTGGAAATATAATTCTATGAAATACTTGATTTGATAAAATAAAATCAAGGCAAATATCACTCAGATATGAACATAGACATCATAGTACGCCTTGGGTTCAGGTCGTCTGATCAATGGCCCGATGATAGCCGTGGACAGCCTGTGGATCATTTTCCCCTCTTTCTGTCGGGATTGGAGGGGAGTGCAGGCGTGGGCAGCCCTACGGTGGTGGCGGTGACCCAGGCCCGGGGGGTGATGTCGGGCTTTTTCCTACCGCCGTCTGTGCACTGGGGTGGGTGGTTGATGTTTTCTCGCGGCTTGGATGTCGGGGCGGTGCCCTGGAAGGTGGTCCGCATGGTTGGCTCTCCGGAAGGCACCATGAAAGTGGTGATGTCTAATTCTCTTGATCGTGTGGACGGCGGGAGTCATAGCGGCGGGTGGTTCGGGCGCGCTCTTTGTCTATGTCATCGGAGGCGCCCTTATCCGTATCTGGTGTTCGGGACTCGTCGCCCTATTCCTGAAGGCCTTGTGGTGACTCGTGGGAGCTACCGTGCGAAGGCCCCGTGCTTTGGTGCCGACGGCGGTGACGCCTGCGGGCGCCATTCTGTTCTTGAAGAAGTTGTCCTGGTGCTCATTTTTGTGTCTGGGTTCCGAGTGAAGACATTTGTCCGTTGTGGACTCGGCAGCAACAACACTATGCGCCGTTCTCCCACCTGAGGGTGTTGTCGTAGAGCTTAGGTTTATTAGGGCGTAATCTGGCGGTGCTCTCGATCTTCCTTAATTTGTTTTGTTTCGTCTTAGTAGCGTTGCCGCTTGCAGTATATGCGATCCGTGGATCCTAGGATCGGCTTTCTAAGAGGGTCACCCAAACACCTTGTATCGTTCGTCCGTGTACTTGGTTCGGTTGTTGCTTTATATATAAAGCGGGGCGAAGACCTGTTTCGAGAGGTTCAGGTGTTCGACTCAGCGATAAAATTAAGAACGCAGATGACTGAATAACATTTGATTGCTGCTGATATTTATAGTATGTCTTGGGTCATTGACACCAAAAAGAAAACAGGATGCACATACTCCCTCCGTTCCTTAATATAGTGCCTAAAGATTTTTACAGAAGTCAAACATTACAAACTTTGACCATGTTTATAGAGAAAAGTATGTACATCTAGAATACCAAGTGCACATCATTGGATACACCGTGCGTTATATTTTCAGAATGTACATATTTGGTATTGTAGATGTAGACAATTTTCTCTATACACTTGGTCAAAGTTGGTAAAGTTTGATTTTCACAAAAATCTATAGGCACTACATTGTGGAACAGAGGGAGTACTTAAGAGTGAACTTCCAACTTATATATGGCATATATGGGATATCGGGTCTTATGCACAAAATAGACCCACGTGTTGGTAACAAAATTGGATTCAGGTACCCAATTATTGTTGAGTATATTGGTTATTAGCAAAGAGAAGATAGACTAGGAATAGTTCTGGCTTGTCTTGTACTCTAAGTTGATCATTGTACTCCTATATATATGCCCACGTTGGCTCAAGCAATACAACAATTATTCCACCAATCCCTCTCTCTCTCTTCTAACATGATATCAGCCTAATCGATCCTACACCCTAGCCGCCGCCGCCGCTTTCGCACCAGCGCGCCGCCCCTGGGGCGGTCAGCTCCCATGACCGCCGGCGGGGGCCGCGCCGGCCGTACCCTAACCCATTACCCGAACCCGAACCGAACCGAATTACCCGAATTGTCGGGTAATTGGGGTATCGGGTTAGGGTTCGGTTCTCATTTCCTGGGTATTCGGTTTTCGGGTTAGGGTTCGGGTTTTAGTCTGGGAAACCCGAAATACCCATACTACCTGAATTATTCATACTATCCAAGTTATATATGTTACCCAACCTAACTAAAATACCCATACTATCTGAATTATTCATACCAAAAGTTGATGTGTGCTCCAAATATTTCGAGTATTTTGGGTACCCGAATTACCCAAACAAAAATTTTGGGTAATTTGGATTCAGTTATTTTTTTGGTAGAAAAAATTTCGGTTCCCATTTTTTAATACCCGAATTACCCATAAACCAAACTACCCGAACCGAAATAACCGAACTTGGGAGCTGCCGATCCGTACGCCATCAGAGCCGCCACATCTGGCTCCGGTCGCTCTGCAACAACATCGGTCTTGCAAAACGGTGGTGGTGAATGACACCGATGCTACTGTGAGCGGCGATTTTTCAACACAAACAACTCCATCGCGTTTTTTTTGTAAAATCACCTATGTTGCAAAAGTTTTTCTACAACACCACCCGCGTTGCAAATGTGAAGACGAAAAAAATAATATTCTGCAACATCAGCTATGTTGCAAAGCTTTTCTGCAACAACACATATGTTGCAAAGAATCAGACCTATCAGTCTGCCGCAGCCAAGTGAGACGACCAACCTGCCATGGCTCGGAGGAGGGTGGGTTTGCCAGAGCGGTGACCACAGTGAGCGTGACGGGCTGTGCGACGCGGCGTTGCCGGTCGCGGACGGACGCGTCACCCACCCGAGCACTCACTCACCGGCAATGACTAAGCATAGAAAGCATCATCTCATCTCATCTCCTCTCCTCCCGCCGTCACCCTATGTCCTAAGTCGTACGCGCATCCCGTACGCGGAGGAACGAGTATTTCTAGTATATATATAGAGAGAAATAGATAGAAATTGTCCTAGAAGTCATGGGAAAGGCCAATGTATGGGAACCCGATGGGAGAGAAAGAGAGGGAGTAAGGCATGTGCATGGATTGGTGCGATAGCAATTAATTCAATTGACGCCTTGGTTTCTCGAGAGGATTGAGACTAGCCATAATGGGTATTAATATAGAGTAGTAACATGCCCATGTTACTACTCTATGTTACTACCTCTAAAGTGGGGAGTAACATATGTGTGGTAACATGAAAGACTTCGTTTATTAGGCTATAGACTCGTCTTACATTGATATGTGTGATGTTACTCATACTAGTAGTAACTAGCTATGTTACCACATGCCTCTCCTTATTCATTTATTGCATGCCACGTCATCTATTTTATCTAGATATATGTGATGTTACTACCTATGTTACTTCCACTGTGGGTAGTCTGATGGACTACCTGGTTTCAAGGAGGAAGACGAGGGACTATCTGGAACAAGATCAATTCTGATCTGAGGAAAGCGCGCGAGGAGTTGATTTCTCCGTAAGACTTGTTAAGTTTCCCTGGTTGTATGATTTATACGTCCACTTTTATGTATAATGGCCAGTGTTTATAAAAGAATGTACGCGACAGGAGGTTCACAGGGTACATCGTCTAGTAGAATAAGACATTGCAGAATTTTGACAATCGTTGTGCGAAAATCCTACACTTACGGATGGGAAGGCACGGAGGGAACGCACGGGATTACGTGTCCACAGTAATTGCCCGCCCCTTCCCCTGATTTCAACTGTGGACCCCTCTGATTTCCAATGAACATTTCCCAGCTCTGTCCGTAGGTTGCCATCCGTGAATTTGTGTCCGTAAGTCTAACAAAACTCATCGTTGTGCTAAGAGCGATAGCTGCATACATAGTAGCGGCCCTTATTTTATTTTTTGGTACTACACGGAACAACATGCATGCAATGGTGCATACATATCTGAAGTTCAGTTGACACGCTTTCCTGTGTACAGAAAGTCTTCTGGCAATGCATGCAGGGATGCTGCATGACTCTTATTCTTACAGTATAGTATGTATAGTTACTAGAGACTCTAGTTACTATGCACGAGCTAGCCAAGCAGGGACAGTTTCCGTGCTCTGCATAGTACGCTGGAGATCCACAAGCTGATCATTTGATACACACTCGCAGACTACCCAACCGCATTGCAGAGACTGTCCCTCTGCACAAGCGTCCCACCAGGAGTTTGAAGAGAGGTGGCCGGCATCAACGGTGCCATGAGGCGAGAGCGTCAGGGCTAGCACCATGATGGTAGCCACAAACATCTTTGCGGAGAAGAACATGGCTGCCTATCTCTTTATGTCCTTGCAGTCCGTTGTTGTATGGTCCTGGATCGGGCGTATCAATTTATAATCCAATTTGTCTATTTGGGCCGACAACAGATGGACGACGGCACGAGTGGAAAAGCTATCCATTTGGAAGATATGAGACGAGTATTGGAGTACAACCCACTGCCTATATAATACTCTAGATCCGTGTGCGTGTGCGTATTTGCAGCACACACGTGATAAAGCAATGCAGCTGGCATGAATTGGATTGTCATTAAGCATAAAAAGCACCACATACAAAGCGCCCTAGATATATCTATGGACGTGTACTTAGTGCTAGCGTGCAAGTTAACGAGCAATGCAGTTTGTCATGTATTTATTATTTAAACAGGACTAACGCACAAAAACACCCACCGATATAATGAGATAGACTTGAGGATGACTGTACTTCATACTTTTTTGTCATGTATTTATTATTTAAACAGGACTAACGCACAAAAACACCCACCAATAGAATGAGATAGACTTGAGGATGAGTGTACTTCATACTTAACTATAAGTTACTCCCTCCAATCTTGTCCACTCATGTTCAGGTGGCGTGGAAAACAGAATTAGTTAGGAGTGATTCCAAATCTGCCACGAATTGTTTCCCCTATAAAATAAAATTAGTTGGGAGTGATTCCAAATCTGGAGCAGATTTTTTCCTCGAGAAAACAGAATTAGTTGGGAGTGATTCCAAATCCGAAGTTTACTTTCCTAGTTTTGTGCATGACAATGATCACAAAATATGCATCACATAAGAATTGTCTGAATACATTTTTAAATGACTGAGGGGTTGCACCAATTTTAATATGTACTCACTCTGTTCCATAATATGCACACCAACAACATGAAGGTTCATACTCTTGTTGAGATATCACAACAAATGCGATTCTCAACCACTAGTGATAGTGTTGAGTAAATATGCAATTTATCGATTAATTTAATTCATGAAATAATCATGAGCATGGTATTGATAGAATTAACGACATACTGATTACAAACTAGACAAGCACATACTACGCAAACAATAGACACATCTACACATAATGCTAGTACTGCTAATACGAACATAAACATGAGAGGGAAAAATGCGATATACCGTCTAGTAGGCCATGTAGAGGCAGCAGCGGCAGTGGTGGCGTCCTCGGCGGCCTTCTTGTCGGCTACGATCTTCTCGGCGGCGATGAGTTAAGTGTCGGTGGACATGGTGATGGCGAGGGCGACACGGACGTAGAGGAAGTAGACGAACAGAGGCGAGCTGTCGCGTGGTCGCTGCCCAAAAATCTAATCGCCCTTCTCCCGTACAGGATCCGGAGATGCGGGGTTTCGGAGACCTGCTCTCCCGTCGACCGTGTACGCAGCGGACGGGATGGAGTCACCGGCGGCAGCAGCAGCAAAGGAATGACAGCAGCAAGGGAACAACACTAGATTAGTTTTATTATGCTTTTCATAAGATATACTTTCATGCTATATATGTTTAATGTTTTAACTATTAGAAACTATTAAAAAATACAAGTTTCTGACAAATGGACTCCTATACCTAGATTGCGATGTTGGCGGTAGGGACGGCGACGAAGAGGCAGGGCAACGGCGGTAGGGACGGCGAGGAAGAGGCAGGGCGACGGCGAGGTCCGGCAGAGGCGCGAGGTCGGGGCAGAAGCAGTGACGGCGTCGACGGCGAGCTCGATCGTCGGGCAGCCTGGCAGCGTCGGGCTGGGAACTGACGATGGCAATCTGAAAATCTTCCAAGTGCTGCTTATATAGCATAAGTATTGGTCCCGATTCGTGGCACCAACCGGGACCAATGCCACCCTTTAGTCCCGGTTGGTGTCACCAACCGGGACAAATGGCGAGTTTTCAGCAGCCCAGAGGGCAGGAAAAAGAGGGCATTGGTCCCGGTTGGTGGTATCAACCGGGACTAAAGGGGGGAACTGGTCCCGGTTGGTGCCACGAACCGGGACTAATGAGCACCTTCAGTCCCGGTTGGTGCCATCAACCGGGACCAACGTCCTAGTGATGCCCGCGTCGCGGCCAAAAGTTTAGTCCCAACTCGCTAGTTGAGAGAGCTCGAGAGTGGTTTATAAGCGCTGCTGCACCCACCCTCTCGAGCTCTTCTCAACTGCCTGTGGGCCTACTGGGCCTAATGTGGCCCTGAATCCTGGCCCATTGTTGGGTTTCTAGTCGTATTCAGGCCGTGGCGGCCTTGTAGGTGGCATATTTTTATTTGTTTACCATTTGTTTCTTTGTTGCCTTTTCATATATTTTTTCTACTTTCAACAAAATACTTACTGTTGCTATTTTTATTTATTTTATTAAAGTTTATTTATTTTACTTTATTAAAGTTTATTTTGTTTCCACTTACTTATTTCATTTTTATTCTACTTATTTATTTTATTTTTTGCTTTTTGGTTGATTCCTTTAGCTATTAGAGTTTCATTAAAGTTTTCTAGCTCATTCTTTTAGTGTATTATTTTTGCTACTAGAGTATCATAAAAGTTTTCCAGTTCATTCTTTTTATATTAGTTCATTCTTTGAGCTAAGTGACCCTGAAATAGAAAAGCACTTCAAATGAACTCTGAAAAGGTTGAAAGTTGGCATAGTATCATCATTTCACCCACATAGCATGTGCAAAAAAGTAGAGAGGGTTACGGCAAAAATTGGATGCACTTCGTGTACAAAACGGACAATCTCTTTCGAGGTATCAGGATTTCAGACGAGAACTCGTCTGTTACAAAGGGATTTCATTTTTTGAACTTATTTGAACTACAGACTTTTTCTTTGTTCGTGGATGTACCATTCAAAGCAACATCATCAATTTTCAACCATTTCTGACTTCATTTGCTATTTTTCATGCATTTACTGAATTTTTTGAGCTAAATGACCCTGAAATTGAAAAGCATCTCGAATGAACTCTTAAAAGGTTGAAAGTTGCCATGGTACCATCATTTCACCCACATAGCATGTACAAAAAAATAGAGAGGGTTACGGTGAAAATTGGATGCACTTCGTGTACAAAACCATTACAGAACATCATGGGATGGATAAGTGATGAAATTAATATAAGTTCATCATCACATGCCATTCAAAGTACATGAATATCTCTAGAGCATCTAATTAAACCATACATTGCAACTATGTAGAACATTTCAACGCAACAACAAATGCGATCATAATCGCAACCAAGGTAACAATTGATCCAACGGCATAATGATGCCAAGCCTCAGTATGAATGACATATTTTCTAATCTTTCTAATCTTCAAGCGCATGGCATCCATCTTGATCTTGTGATCATCAACGATATCCGCAACATGCAACTCCAATATCATTTTCTCGTCCTCAATTTTTTTTAGTTTTTCCTTCAAGTACTTGTTTTCTTATTCAACTAAATTTAACCTCTTGACAATAGGGTCCGTCTTGATCTTGTGATCATCGACGACTTCCGCAACATGCAACTCCAATTCCATCTTCTCCTCCTCCGTTTTTTCCAATTTTTTCTTCAAGGAAATGTTTTCCTCTTCGACTAAATTTAACCTCTCCACAAGAGGGTCGGTTGGAATTTCCGGTTCAACTACATCCTAGACATATAAAAACATCTATGTCAGGTTGGTCGGCATAATTGTCATAAACACTAAAACAAATAGTTATAAATTAAAGATAATATACCACATCCGAATCGTAGAAAGGACGAGGGCCGACGTGGGCGGATATCAAAACCATCGCACTATATAATAACAAGCAATAATAAATGTAAGAAAATTAGACAAATATCTATCTAAAGAAATAATAACAAGCAACAATAAAAGTAAGAAAAGCATGGAAAGAACAAGAGGCTCACCACGGTGGTGTCGGTGACGAGATCGGCGGGGGCGATCGACGGCGGTGAAGACGGGGACGGGACGTGACGGACCGCTAAACCTAGACAAATCTCAGAGAAAATGGAGTTTGGAGTTCGAGCTTGGAGAGGAGAAAAGCTTAACTAGTGTGACTCGGACATTTCATCGAACACCTCATGTACATAGGAGGCGAGCTAGCTAGAGCACCATACAGCTGCCCCCGGCCGGCCAGAAAAAACAGAGCAGAGGAAGTGGTGGGCGAGGGGTTATATATAGGAAACTCATTGGTCCCGGTTCTTCTCACGAACCGGGACCAATGGGTCTGGGCCAGGAGCGAGGCCCATTGGTCCCGGTTCTTGCCTCGAACTGGGACAAATGGTCCCAAACCAACCGGGACAGATGCCCAACGAGGCCTGGCCGGCCCCCTGGCCGCACGAACCGGGACATATGCACTCATGGGTCCCGGTTCGTGGATGGACCGGGACTAATGGGCTCGCCAGGCCCAAACCAAAGCCATGTTTTCTACTAGTGAAATGAGAGCATCGGGATTTAAACCCTCATGGGTTGGGATACCATTGTCCTCCTAACCATTCAACCACAGATTGGTTCTCGCGCCGACAATGGGCTGACCAAATTATTGCATTACGTTTCTCTTTTTCGATTTTCGCTTTATTTTTTTATTCTGATTTTATTATATTTCGAATTTCATTCTTAACATTTTTCTCTTTTAAGAAATTTAATGTTATTCTATGAAAAAATGTTAATAAAATAGAAATGTGAATTCAAAATATATGTATGAATTTCAAACATTCACAAATTTGAAAAGGTCTTCACAAATTTTAAAGAACCCACGTTAATTTAAAAAAATGTTCAAGAATTTTTCAAACATCCATAATTTTTTCGAATGCTACAAATTTTGATAAATGTTCCAAAAAATCATTTTTTTCATGCAATTTATGGATGATCATGAATTTTTGTATATGTTATGAACTGAAAAAACTGATAAATAAAAACAATTCACAGATTTAAAAATTGTTCATGCATTTGAATAAATGTTCTGAATTAAAAAATGTTCATAAATTTAAAGAATATTCCCGAATTCTAAAGGAAGTATTCAGTCATTTGAAATTTTGTACCAATATATGATAAACACCCAAATGGAGAGATCCAACTAACCCCAGTCATCAAACCATGTCAATCCATTGATCTACCATAATGCAATATTGAGCACCTAATGTGTTGTGCATCCGACATGTTTAGCATGCAATTAGTATCATAACAAATATAAACGTCAAATCTAACAGCATAATTAATACACAAGTAATACGACTACCTTTGTCCTGGTTTATTAGTTCCATTGTTTTTCATGCCAAAGTTTGACAAAAAAAATTAACTAACAAAATGTTAATGCATGTCAACAAAAGTTATAGTTGGATTCATATTTGAAAATAGTTTTCAATAATATAATTTTTTGTAACATGCGTGAATATTTTATTTGTTAAATCTAGGAAAAAGATAACGCCCACACGTGTGGGCGTTTGCATCTCGCCCACACGCATGGATCAACGTATGTTTGTGGTTGCCTGAATCTTGGCATGTTTTGCCAGATATTTTATGCCACGTAGGACTCGGCTGGTATGTGGCATTCATCCGGTCGCCCACACATCCGCTTCACCACGCGGAGGGGCTGGTGTGTGGGCGTTTAGCAGTTCGCCCACATGCCAGTTTTCACGCACGCCGAGGGGCTGGTGTGTGGGCGTTTATCAGTTCGTCAACACACTCATCTCCTCTTCCCACACCCAAAGCTGTCAATTGTCATGTGTTTTGCAGGGCACATGAGAACTGCCCTAGTGTGCTTGTAAGCAGATGTCAACTCTCTCTTTACCCGAACATGTGTTTTGCCATGTCTTGTTTGTAGTGCTACATGGCAACTGCGTAGTGTTAGGAGGTGGCAACTCCTAACGTTTTCAAATTATGGTAACTGTAGTAGACCAGACCATACATGGCAACAACTGCAATTGTCCAAAAAATGGCATGTGGCACTTGACCTGAGATGGCAATTGCCGTTGAGCAACCATGGCAACTGTAGTTCAGCAACATGGCAACAACAGTTAAACGAACATGGAAAAGGGTCCGGACCATGGCAATTGCAGGGACGCGTGGTGAATGTCACGCGGGGCGTGCGGGTCCGTGAGGTAGGAGGCCGGACATACGGGCGTGTGGGCGTTATCTATTTTGCCCGCACGTAGGCGTGTGCGAGGTACCGCGAGGCAAAAGACCAGGCGTGTGAGCATTACTTGTTTTGCCCACACGTAGACGTGTGGACTGATTCTCTTAGATACCACACGAAACGTGTGGCCAGACCCCTTAACGCCCACACGTGTGGGCGTTATCGGGACCCTAAATCTATGGTCCAAATTTGACACGAAATACAATGCGACCAATAAACAGGACGGAGTTAGTACCTAATATTCTTGTGCAATTAATATTTTACCTAATACCGACGTGCATTTAATATCTAAGACCAACATGTATTGCATCTAGTCAATTATTAATTTAAAAGCTGTTCATAATTTTTAAATGAGAAATGAAAAGGTAAAAAAGGAATAAAAGAAAAATAAAAGATGAACTGGAAAAGAGAAAGGGAAAGAAGTAAGAGATAAGCAACAAAACTAACCCAGTAAAACCGGTAAGGAAAATTGAGAAAAGAGACAGATTAGTAAGGAACCTTCCTGAAACGGTTGAAGGTTCCCAAAAAAGGACAGATAAATGGGTTTTCGCCCATTTCTTAATGGACCAGAACACGTAGGAACTACTGTACGCGACCGTTATGAGCGACCCTGATAATTTGCGTGTATATAAGTGTTTCTCGAGATTTTAATATGGACTACACGTGGATGTATATAGACATAGTTTAGAGTAGTATATACGAACGGACTAAAGTCTTGGAAACTTTACAAAACAAACGATGCACGATGAGCGAAAGCAATCTCAAACAGAAATATACCCAGCGGGAAAAGAATAACCCAATGAGGAAAAATGTCGAAAATACCCGGGTAATGTTATAGCAGTAGTAATTGGTACGTACTGCCGTAATAAAACCAGAACTTGATTAATCAACTAGCCCGTAAAAAAGCGTTGGTGGATGCCTGGAAAGCAGGCTCTGCCGTATTGCGTCCGCCCTAATCTATGGTTGTTTTATGAGTAGCCTTTTACTCTGAAGGGAGTATCACGGAGCCACCGTTCTTGGATGCGGCACGCCTCCGCTTCCCCTAAACGAGAGAGATGGTGGGCTGCCTCCGTCGCCAGCATGTATAGCAAGCATGTCGCAGACAGCCATCCATCGTGCCCACGACCGAGCGTCCCGTGCAGTGCAGGTTGCCATGGAGCACGCCTCACCAGGGGACAAGAATCGTGGCCGTTTAATTACCTACGAGCCCTACTTAGTATCGGCCATTGGATTCGTTAGAATGGACGGGCGACGTCACTTGGATGGACAGTCAAATTTGCCATTGATTTATGCAACCACTAGTACATACAATTACAAGGACGTAGCAGCACGGGTACCTCTGCGGCCCGGCGCTTGACGCATCATGGCGACCACAAGAAAGCAGGCCAGCTCCATCGGGGATGGAGGAGGTGAGCGCGATTGATAATTTGACCAAACCCGTAGCCAGTAGGCGTGCGTCGCCGCGTCGGAGGCGCAGCTGTAGGCCTGGCCGGAGAGGAGGTCAGCTCTCTTGTCCATGGAGTAGTACATTTTATTTTACCAACGAAAAAGGGAGGAGTATGGAACCCTAGATATGCGGGGCACTTTAGACCTCCTTTGGTTTGGAGGAATTTTGTAGGAATTCTAGAGGATAGGCACTTTAGCCCAACGGATTGAAGGAATGCAGATTAGCAGGGCAACCAGTTTTGGGTAATATAGTATATCTGCGCGCATGGGGCAGTTGCACCTATTTTCCAAAAACAAAAAAAAAAAGGCCAGAAAATCTTGTTGGCAAGAAGAAGAAACTTGATAAACTGTTAAATCCGCGTAAACAATTTAGGGGATAAATAACTTCTGTGTATCATGGTGTTTTCCTTGTGCGCACTCCATTCCTTCGTGTGTATTTTTATATTTTTATACTGACATGTATCAACAACTTTTATGTACAATCTCATCTTTCACTTGAGCTACTACATAAGAGATCATGCATTGGTATTATAGTGGATACAAAAACTAATAACAGGGTATGATTGTAGCTACCGATTGAAATTCATGTAAAGAACAATGGTGTGCTACCTGATGGCTTGTCCATTGTTGTTCTTGTTCAAGTTAGACAGTTTTTTTCTTGTTCTTGCATCAGCTTTGAATCATTTGCCTGACGAAACTGCTCCTCGCACGACACTTGCATCAGTTTTGGTTAGTTTAACGAGTTGCAGCACTCATGAATCATGATGTAAAATTAATTAAGAGCGTAGACAACCACTGGCTGCAGCTGGACCAGAGAGGCAGAGGCGTGCTGCCGCTCAAAACCGGGAGGGTAGCCCCTCCACCGATGCGGGTGCCAGGCGAAGCCTTGCCGAAACCGGAAAGGGAATCGGCTCACCCGACCAAGATGCAGCACTTGGTGGCCCGCACTGTTGGTTGAGTTCTGGTGGTCACATCCTGCATGCAAACAAAAGAGGGGGCATCAACTCCTCATTAGATTTCCAAGGAGCCTACTAAATCCCGGTGTATGGAACAGCATATAAGCTTCCGATTTACTGTTAGTAAAAAATGCACCATCCGAACATATCACGAGGTGCTCCAATTAACTTAGGGTTTAGGGCATGACGCTCAGTACTAGGGCTACGGCTCCTTTGTTCGTAACTTTTGCCTGGGCTAGTATCTAGTACGCAGTACTAACTGCTACATAGTCTGCAATGGCTGCCAGGGCTATGACTAGGTGCTCCTCGGTATCTTTTGCGTGGGCTAGTATTCAGTAGTACGTGCTACATAGGCTGCAATGGCTGCAACCCTAGCATTTCCCATCTTTGACTCATCCAGCGCACGCAAAAGGCAGCGAAAGGGTACTCGGAAAGAGAAATTAATTTGAGGAACTGATTTGCTGCATGCACTGTCTCGGACATGTGATGCAACCAAAAGATTAGCCATTAACATGAGTTCTGTTTCAAAAATACGAGTCCCATGGTACTATTAATAATGCGCTCCTTGGAGAATAATACTCCCTCCGTTCCATAATGTAGTGCCTATAGATTTTCTAGAAAGTCAAACTTTACAAAAATTGACCAAGTTTGTAGAGAAAAATGTTTATGTCTACAATAGCAAAAATATATAATGTGAAACTACATCTTATTGTGAATCTAGTGATATATGTTTCACACTCTAGATGTAAATATTTTTCTCCACAAACTTGGTCAAAGTTTGTAAGGTTTGACTTTTCAAAACATCTATAGGCACTACATTATGGAACGGAGGAAGTAAGTCTTTAGCTTTTTCTTTCCTAACCCATGACCGTTAGGACCTCCACATACGGGCATCAGCTTTGAAGCACGAACAACACTAATCTAAACACCGATCTCTCCTCATACACCAAGCATCAGTTATGAAGCACCAACCTTAACTAAGCTACGGAAATCTAAGTAGGTTCCATACTCTCGACACTAATCAGTTTTGGGTCGAGGACACCCAGAGTAAGAGACCATGAATGGTTGTGGATACAACTCCAGCGAGCACGAACAGAAAGATTGTGAGGAAGCTCGTCGTGCACTCGGTCTGTGTCTCTAGGGAGCAGTAAAATGCAAATCCTGCGGAGCCCGAACCCATGTAATGTGCACAAACAGCCGAGAAGAAAGCTGAACGCGCAGCACTTCTCCACCGTTTGGGGAGGCGAGCAATACCTTCCTTGGGCTCCAAGCGTTCAGCCTTATCGGTGGCGCGCCTATACTCCTGGACGCACTCCTCCAGCTTCTTCCGTGCGGCGTCCAAAGCTTGGTCGTGCTCCGGAACGCCCAGGGCTAGATTGACGCGGCGCGGGTCGTTGAGCTCCTTGACCACCTTCTCGGTGCGCTCGACAGCCTCGTTGGCCACCTCCGCGGCATCGTACGCAGCCTTGTAAGCTGCGTCCTCCCAGGCGGCGACCCGCTCGTGGTCCTTGGCTGCCCCGCCCGCAACCTTCCGAACAAAGACCATCAACAAGGTGGTGATGGCCATAGCGCAAACTACATAGCTCACATAAGTTGGGATGTGTCGATGCAGCTCATCTTCATCGCAAGTGCCATGATGGAAGGTGGAACTAGCAGTGGGAGCGGAAGAAGGAGATGATTGAGTGGAACTAGTGGATGCAAAAAGGGTCAGTGCTAGCACTAAGGCAAACATGCCGGCAACTGTGCCAATGAACCAGCAAAAGGCCTCAGCGGCTTTAAGGAAGATGTGGCGGAAGGTAGTATTCGCCATTGTGCTGTTGGATTGCGGTGGGGAGTTGGACTAGACTACTGTATGGCCGTTTATATAGGCGGATGCTACACTACTACTCCTACTCAACCAAGTCACGAGCGCAAGCAACCCAGCAGCAGCGAAGTATCGTGGGGAGTTGGTCTCTCTCGCGCTCTCTCTCCCCTGCTACTGCTAGCAGCAGCAAACAGTAAAAGCGTGTAGTGGAGTAAAGAAACGGAAGCCACCTCTCTCTCACACACACACAGTAGAAAAAAGAAAGAGAGTGGTTTTGCTGAGGTGAGGAAATCTTTTGCCCGGTCCATACTCCAGCTGAGGCACAGCCCATGCATGTCTGCATCCTTATCTTCACCTGTCGTAGTAGCCAGTCTACGTCTAGGGCTACGAGTATGACTAGTACTACCCGCGCTAGCCTCTACCCTCGCCGTAAAAATTCATCAGCATCTGTGCCACTTTAATTAATTGTTGGTCAAAGTAGCGTGTACTAGGAAGTAGGGAGTACGACGCAATACGTGTGTGGTGTACACCATGCTGTCGCACACAATTGACCGTGACCGCAGTGAAACCAGGACTTTGATGGAGACATGTGGTTGCATTATTGTTTTCTTTTCACCGTGGCCAGATGCAAAATTACTCTGCCTCGTGCTTCAGAGGCTGGCGATGTCTACAACGCCCACCGTTTTGTCAGTTGAGCTATGCCACTGTAAAACCGTTTTGTCAGAACCACTAATGTTCCTGTTATCCACGCATGCATGCTTCGGCCATCAAGGATTGTAAAACTGAAATAATCAAAGTTTCTCTGACGATAATACCATTTTCCAACTGAACTGAGTTAGAACCATTCCCTTACATAAATCGAAGTTACATAAATCTAACTGATCTTGCCAACATACGGGCATCAGCATTGAGGCACGAAAAACACTAATCTAAACACCGATCTCTCCTCATACACCAAGCATCAGTTATGAAGCACCAACCTTAAGTAAGCTACGGAAATCTAAGTAGGTTCCATACTCTCGACACTAATCAGTTTTGGATCGAGGACACCCAGAGTAAGAGACCATGAATGGTTGTGGATACAACTCCAGCGAGCACGAACAGAAAGATTATGAGGAAGCTCGTCGTGCACTCGGTCTGTGTCTCTAGGGAGCAGTAAAATGCAAATCCTGCGCAGCCCGAACCCATGTAATGTGCACAAACAGCCGAGAAGAAAGCTGAACGCGCAACAATTCTCCACCGTTTGGGGAGGCGAGCAATACCTTCCTTGGGCTCCAAGCGTTCAGCCTTATCGGTGGCGCGCCTATACTCCTGGACGCATTCCTCCAGCTTCTTCCGTGCGGCGTCCAAAGCTTGGTCGTGCTCCGGAACGCCCAGGGCTAGATTGACGCGGCGCGGGTCGTTGAGCTCCTTGACCACCTTCTCGGCGCGCTCGACAGCCTCGTTGGCCACCTCCGCGGCATCGTACGCAGCCTTGTAAGCTGCGTCCTCCCAGGCGGCGACCCGCTCGTGGTCCTTGGCTACCCCGCCCGCAACCTTCCGAACAAAGACCATCAACAAGGTGGTGATGGCCATAGCGCAAACTACATAGCTCACATAAGTTGGGATGAGTCGATGCAGCTCATCTTCATCGCAAGTGCCATGATGGAAGGTGGAACTAGCAGTGGGAGCGGAAGAAGGAGATGATTGAGTGGAACTAGTGGATGCAAAAAGGGTCAGTGCTAGCACTAAGGCAAACATGCCGGCAACTGTGCCAATGAACCAGCAAAAGGCCTCAGCGGCTTTAAGGAAGATGTGGCGGAAGGTAGTATTCGCCATTGTGCTGTTGGATTGCGGTGGGGAGTTGGACTAGACTACTGTATGGCCGTTTATATAGGCGGATGCTACACTACTACTCCTACTCAACCAAGTCACGAGCGCAAGCAACCCAGCAGCAGCGAAGTATCGTGGGGAGTTGGTCTCTCTCGCGCTCTCTCTCCCCTGCTACTGCTAGCAGCAGCAAACAGTAAAAGCGTGTAGTGGAGTAAAGAAACGGAAGCCACCTCTCTCTCACACACACACAGTAGAAAAAAGAAAGAGAGTGGTTTTGCTGAGGTGAGGAAATCTTTTGCCCGGTCCATACTCCAGCTGAGGCACAGCCCATGCATGTCTGCATCCTTATCATCACCTGTCGTAGTAGCCAGTCTACCTCTAGGGCTACGAGTATGACTAGTACTACCATCGCTAGCCTCTACCCTCGCTGTAAAAATTCATCAGCATCTGTGCCACTTTAATTAATTGTTGGTCAAAGTAGCGTGTACTAGGGAGTACGACGCAATACGTGTGTGATGTACACCATGCTGTCGCACACAATTGACCGTGACCGCAGTGAAACCAGGACTTTGATGGAGACATGTGGTTGCATTATTGTTTTCTTTTCACCGTGGCCAGATGCAAAATTACTCTGCCTCGTATTCAGAGGCTGGTGATGTCTACAACGCCCACCGTTTTGTCAGTTGAGCTGTGCCACCGTAAAACCGTTTTGTCAGAACCACTAATGTTCCTGTTATCCACGCATGCATGCTTCGGCCATCAAGGATTGTAAAACTGAAATAATCAAAGTTTCTCTGACGATAATACCATTTTCCAACTGAACTGAGTTTGAACCATTCCCTTACATAAATCGAAGTTACATAAATCTTACTAATCTTGCCCACATACGGGCATCAGCTTTGAAGCACGAACAACACTAATCTAAACACCGATCTCTCCTCATACACCAAGCATCAGTTATGAAGCACTAACCTTAACTAAACTACGGAAATCTAAGTAGATTCCAAACTCTCGACACTAATCAGTTTTGGGCCGAGGATACCCAGAGTAAGAGACCATGAATGGTCGTGGATACAACTCCAGCGAGCACGAACAGAAAGATTGTGAGGAAGCTCGTCGTGCATTTGGTCTGTATCTCTAGGGAGCAGTAAAATGCAAATCCTGCGCAGCCCGAACCTATGTAATGTGCACAAACAGCGGAGAAGAAAGCAAAACGCGCAGCAATTCTCCACCGTTTGGGGAGGCGAGCAATACCTTCCTTGGGCTCCAAGCGTTCAGCCTTATCGGTGGCGCACCTATACTCCTGGACGCACTCCTCCAGCTTCTTCCGTGCGGCGGCCAAAGCGTGGTCGCGCTCCGGAACGCCCAGGGCTAGATTGACGCGATGCGGGTCGTTGAGCTCCTTGACCACCTTCTCGGCTCGCTCGATAGCCTCGTTGGCCACCTCCGCGGCATCGTACGCAGCCTTGTACGCTGCGTCCTCCCAGGCGGCGACCCGCTCGTGGTCCTTGGCTGCCCCGCCCGCAACCTTCCGAACGAAGACCATCAACAAGGTGGTGATGGCCATAGCGCAAACTACATAGCCCACATAAGTTGGGATGAGTCGATGCAACTCATCTTCATCGCAAGTGCCATGATGGGAGGTGGAGCTAGCAGTGGGAGCGGAAGAAGGAGATGATTGAGTGGAACTACTAGTGGATGCAAAAAGGGTCAGTGCTAGCACTAAGGCAAACATGCCGGCAACTGTGCCAATGAACCAGCAAAAGGCCTCAGCGGCTTTAAGGAAGATGTGGCGGAAGGTAGTATTCGCCATTGTGCTGTTGGATTGCGGTGGGGAGTTGGACTAGACTACTGTATGGCCGTTTATATAGGCGGATGCTACACTACTACTCCTACTCAACCAAGTCACGAGCGCAAGCAACCCAGCAGCAGCGAAGTATCGTGGGGAGTTGGTCTCTCTCGCGCTCTCTCTCCCCTGCTACTGCTAGCAGCAGCAAACAGTAAAAGCGTGTAGTGGAGTAAAGAAACGGAAGCCACCTCTCTCTCACACACACACAGTAGAAAAGAGAAAGAGAGTGGTTTTGCTGAGGTGAGGAAATCTTTTGCCCGGTCCATACTCCAGCTGAGGCACAGCCCATGCATGTCTGCATCCTTATCTTCACCTGTCGTAGTAGCCAGTCTACGTCTAGGGCTACGAGTATGACTAGTACTACCCTCGCTAGCCTCTACCCTCGCTGTAAAAATTCATCAGCATCTGTGCCACTTTAATTAATTGTTGGTCAAAGTAGCGTGTACTAGGGAGTACGACGCAATACGTGTGTGGTGTACACCATGCTGTCGCACACAATTGACCGTGACCGCAGTGAAACCAGGACTTTGATGGAGACATGTGGTTGCATTATTGTTTTCTTTACACCGTGGCCAGATGCAAAATTACTCTGCCTCGTGCTTCAGAGGCTGGCGATGTCTACAACGCCCACCGTTTTGTCAGTTGAGCTATGCCACTATAAAACCGTTTTGTCAGAACCACTAATGTTCCTGTTATCCACGCATGCATGCTTCGGCCATCAAGGATTGTAAAACTGAAATAATCAAAGTTTCTCTGACGATAATACCATTTTCCAACTGAACTGAGTTTGAACCATTCCCTTACATAAATCGAAGTTACATAAATCTAACTGATCTTGCCCACATACGGGCATCAACTTTGAAGCACAAAAAACACTAATCTAAACACCGATCTCTCCTCATACACCAAGCATCAGTTATGAAGCACCAACCTTAAGTAAGCTACGGAAATCTAAGTAGGTTCCATACTCTCGACACTAATCAGTTTTGGGTCGAGGACACCCAGAGTAAGAGATCATGAATGGTTGTGGATACAACTCCAGCGAGCACGAACATAAAGATTGTGAGGAAGCTCGTCGTGCACTCGGTCTGTGTCTCTAGGGAGCAGTAAAATGCAAATCCTGCGGAGCCCGAACCCATGTAATGTGCACAAACAGCCGAGAAGAAAGCTGAACGCGCAACACTTCTCCACCGTTTGGGGAGGCGAGCAATACCTTCCTTGGGCTCCAAGCGTTCAGCCTTATCGGTGGCGCGCCTATACTCCTGGACGCACTCCTCCAGCTTCTTCCGTGCGGCGTCCAAAGCTTGGTCGTGCTCCGGAACGCCCAGGGCTAGATTGACGCGGCGCGGGTCGTTGAGCTCCTTGACCACCTTCTCGGCGCGCTCGACAACCTCGTTGGCCACCTCCGCGGCATCGTACGCAGCCTTGTAAGCTGCGTCCTCCCAGGCGGCGACCCGCTCGTGGTCCTTGGCTACCCCGCCCGCAACCTTCCGAACAAAGACCATCAACAAGGTGGTGATGGCCATAGCGCAAACTACATAGCTCACATAAGTTGGGATGAGTCGATGCAGCTCATCTTCATCGCAAGTGCCATGATGGAAGGTGGAACTAGCAGTGGGAGCGGAAGAAGGAGATGATTGAGTGGAACTAGTGGATGCAAAAAGGGTCAGTGCTAGCACTAAGGCAAACATGCCGGCAACTGTGCCAATGAACCAGCAAAAGGCCTCAGCGGCTTTAAGGAAGATGTGGCGGAAGGTAGTATTCGCCATTGTGCTGTTGGATTGCGGTGGGGAGTTGGACTAGACTACTGTATGGCCGTTTATATAGGCGGATGCTACACTACTACTCCTACTCAACCAAGTCACGAGCGCAAGCAACCTAGCAGCAGCAAAGTATCGTGGGGAGTTGGTCTCTCTCGCGCTCTCTCTCCCCTGCTACTGCTAGCAGCAGCAAACAGTAAAAGCGTGTAGTGGAGTAAAGAAACGGAAGCCACCTCTCTCTCACACACACACATAGTAGAAAAGAGAAAGAGAGTGGTTTTGCTGAGGTGAGGAAATCTTTTGCCCGGTCCATACTCCAGCTGAGGCACAGCCCATGCATGTCTGCATCCTTATCTTCACCTGTCGTAGTAGCCAGTCTACGTCTAGGGCTACGAGTATGACTAGTACTACCCTCGCTGTAAAAATTCATCAGCATATGTGCCACTTTAATTAATTGTGGGTCAAAGTAGCGTGTACTAGGGAGTACGACGCAATACGTGTGTGGTGTACACCATGCTGTCGCACACAATTGACCGTGACCGCAGTGAAACCAGGACTTTGATGGAGACATGTGGTTGCATTATTGTTTTGTTTTCACCGTGGCCAGATGCAAAATTACTCTGCCTCGTGCAGAGGCTGGCGATGTCTACAACGCCCACCGTTTTGTCAGTTGAGCTGTGCCACTGTAAAACCGTTTTGTCAGAACCACTAATGTTCCTGTTATCCACGCATGCATGCTTCGGCCATCAAGGATTGTAAAACTGAAATAATCAAAGTTTCTCTGACGATAATACCATTTTCCAACTGACCTGAGTTCGAACCATTCCCTTACATAAATCAAAGTTACATAAATCTAACTGATCTTGCCCACATACGGGCATCAGCTTTGAAGCACGAACAACACTAATCTAAACACCGATCTCTCCTCATACACCAAGCATCAGTTATGAAGCACCAACCTTAAATAAGCTACGGAAATCTAAGTAGGTTCCATACTCTCGACACTAATCAGTTTTGGGTCGAGGACACCCAGAGTAAGAGACCATGAATGGTTGTGGATACAACTCCAGCGAGCACGAACAGAAAGATTGTGAGGAAGCTCGTCGTGCACTCGGTCTGTGTCTCCAGGGAGCAGTAAAATGCAAATCCTGCGCAACCCGAACCCATGTAATGTGCACAAACAGCCGAGAAGAAAGCTGAACGCGCAGCAATTCTCCACCGTTTGGGGAGGCGAGCAATACCTTCCTTGGGCTCCAAGCGTTCAGCCTTATCGGTGGCGCGCCTATACTCCTGGACGCACTCCTCCAGCTTCTTCCGTGCGGCGTCCAAAGCTTGGTCGTGCTCCGGAACGCCCAGGGCTAGATTGACGTGGCGCGGGTCATTGAGCTCCTTGACCACCTTCTCGGCGCGCTCGACAGCCTCGTTGGCCACCTCCGCGGCATCGTACGCAGCCTTGTAAGCTGCGTCCTCCCAGGCGGCGACCCGCTCGTGGTCCTTGGCTGCCCCGCCCGCAACCTTCCGAACAAAGACCATCAACAAGGTGGTGATGGCCATAGCGCAAACTACATAGCTCACATAAGTTGGGATGAGTCGATGCAGCTCATCTTCATCGCAAGTGCCATGATGGAAGGTGGAACTAGCAGTGGGAGCGGAAGAAGGAGATGATTGAGTGGAACTAGTGGATGCAAAAAGGGTCAGTGCTAGCACTAAGGCAAACATGCCGGCAACTGTGCCAATGAACCAGCAAAAGGCCTCAGCGGCTTTAAGGAAGATGTGGCAAAAGGTAGTATTCGCCATTGTGCTGTTGGATTGCGGTGGGGAGTTGGACTAGACTACTGTATGGCCGTTTATATAGGCGGATGCTACACTACTACTCCTACTCAACCAAGTCACGAGCGCAAGCAACCCAGCAGCAGCGAAGTATCGTGGGGAGTTGGTCTCTCTCGCGCTCTCTCTCCCCTGCTACTGCTAGCAGCAGCAAACAGTAAAAGCGTGTAGTGGAGTAAAGAAACGGAAGCCACCTCTCTCTCACACACACAGTAGAAAAGAGAAAGAGAGTGGTTTTGCTGAGGTGAGGAAATCTTTTGCCCGGTCCATACTCCAGCTGAGGCACAGCCCATGCATTTCTGCATCCTTATCTTCACCTGCCGTAGTAGCCAGTCTACGTCTAGGGCTACGAGTATGACTAGTACTACCCTCGCTAGCCTCTACCCTCGCTGTAAAAATTCATCAGCATATGTGCCACTTTAATTAATTGTGGGTCAAAGTAGCGTGTACTAGGGAGTACGACGCAATACGTGTGTGGTGTACACCATGCTGTCGCACACAATTGACCGTGACCGCAGTGAAACCAGGACTTTGATGGAGACATGTGGTTGCATTATTGTTTTCTTTTCACCGTGGCCAGATGCAAAATTACTCTGCCTCGTGCTTCAGAGGCTCGCGATGTCTACAACGCCCACCGTTTTGTCAGTTGAGTTGTGCCACCGTAAAACCGTTTTGTCAGAACCACTATTGTTCCTGTTATCCACGCATGCATGCTTCGGCCATCAAGGATTGTAAAACTGAAATAATCAAAGTTTCTCTGACGATAATACCATTTTCCAACTGAACTGAGTTTGAACCATTCTCTTACATAAATCGAAGTTACATAAATCTTACTAATCTTGCCCACATACGGGCATCAGCTTTGAAGCACGAACAACACTAATCTAAACACCGATCTCTCCTCATACACCAAGCATCAGTTATGAAGCACTAACCTTAACTAAACTATGGAAATCTAAGTAGGTTCCAAACTCTCGACACTAATCAGTTTTGGGCCGAGGATACCCAGAGTAAGAGACCATGAATGGTCGTGGATACAAATCCAGCGAGCACGAACAGAAAGATTGTGAGGAAGCTCGTCGTGCACTTGGTCTGTATCTCTAGGGAGCAGTAAAATGCAAATCCTGCGCAGCCCGAACCTATGTAATGTGCACAAACAACGGAGAAGAAAGCAAAACGCGCAGCAATTCTCCACCGTTTGGGGAGGCGAGCAATACCTTCCTTGGGCTCCAAGCGTTCAGCCTTATCGGTGGCGCGCCTATACTCCTGGACGCACTCCTCCAGCTTCTTCCGTGCGGCGTCCAAAGCTTGGTCGTGCTCCGGAACGCCCAGGACTAGATTGACGCGGCGCGGGTCATTGAGCTCCTTGACCACCTTCTCGGCGCGCTCGACAGCCTCGTTGGCCACCTCCGCGGCATCGTACGCAGCCTTGTAAGCTGCGTCCTCCCAGGCGGCGACCCGCTCGTGGTCCTTGGCTGCCCCGCCCGCAACCTTCCGAACAAAGACCATCAACAAGGTGGTGATGGCCATAGCGCAAACTACATAGCTCACATAAGTTGGGATGAGTCGATGCAGCTCATCTTCATCGCAAGTGCCATGATGGAAGGTGGAACTAGCAGTGGGAGCGGAAGAAGGAGATGATTGAGTGGAACTAGTGGATGCAAAAAGGGTCAGTGCTAGCACTAAGGCAAACATGCCGGCAACTGTGCCAATGAACCAGCAAAAGGCCTCAGCGGCTTTAAGGAAGATGTGGCGGAAGGTAGTATTCGCCATTGTGCTGTTGGATTGCGGTGGGGAGTTGGACTAGACTACTGTATGGCCGTTTATATAGGCGGATGCTACACTACTACTCCTACTCAACCAAGTCACGAGCGCAAGCAACCCAGCAGCAGCGAAGTATCGTGGGGAGTTGGTCTCTCTCGCGCTCTCTCTCCCCTGCTACTGCTAGCAGCAGCAAACAGTAAAAGCGTGTAGTGGAGTAAAGAAACGGAAGCCACCTCTCTCTCTCACACACACAGTAGAAAAGAGAAAGAGAGTGGTTTTGCTGAGGTGAGGAAATCTTTTGCCCGGTCCATACTCCAGCTGAGGCACAGCCCATGCATGTCTGCATCCTTATCTTCACCTGTCGTAGTAGCCAATCTACGTCTAGGGCTACGAGTATGACTAGTACTACCCTCGCTAGCCTCTACCCTCGCTGTAAAAATTCATCAGCATCTGTGCCACTTTAATTAATTGTTGGTCAAAGTAGCGTGTACTAGGGAGTACGACGCAATACGTGTGTGGTGTACACCATGTTGTCGCACACAATTGACCGTGACCGCAGTGAAACCAGGACTTTGATGGAGACATGTGGTTGCATTATTGTTTTCTTTACACCGTGGCCAGATGCAAAATTACTCTGCCTCGTGCTTCAGAGGCTGGCGATGTCTACAACGCCCACCGTTTTGTCAGTTGAGCTATGCCACTGTAAAACCGTTTTGTCAGAACCACTAATGTTCCTGTTATCCACGCATGCATGCTTCGGCCATCAAGGATTGTAAAACTGAAATAATCAAAGTTTCTCTGACGATAATACCATTTTCCAACTGAACTGAGTTTGAACCATTCCCTTACATAAATCGAAGTTACATAAATCTAACTGATCTTGCCCACATACGGGCATCAGCTTTGAAGCACGAAAAACACTAATCTAAACACCGATCTCTCCTCATACACCAAGCATCAGTTATGAAGCACCAACCTTAACTAAGCTACGGAAATCTAAGTAGGTTCCATACTCTCGACACTAATCCGTTTTGGGTCGAGGACACCCAGAGTAAGAGACCATGAATGGTTGTGGATACAACTCCAGCGAGCACGAACAGAAAGATTGTGAGGAAGCTCGTCGTGCACTCGGTCTGTGTCTCTAGGGAGTAGTAAAATGCAAATCCTGCGCAGCCCGAACCCATGTAATGTTGTAAGGGCATTTTTCTCCCTAATGGTTTTGGTGATTGATGACAATACTCTTGCGGACTAATCGTGTGCTGTAAGCTCATACAGGTATATCTCCCTTATGGCACAAGACGATTGCTTGCCCCTCGGATTCCATGAAGGACGGTGTTTTCTTTTTGCTCCCTGTAGGTGGCATTGAGTAATAGGAAAGCCGTACTATTAAGAGGGGGTCCGCGTCGGAAAGGTTTGGGTAGAATCAACACGTACACATCTTTCTCCCACACTTCCTTTCCTTGCTTCTCTGGAGGTCCAACCGGTTTTTCTTTCGTTGTGGCAATTCTGTGGCTTCTGTACTGATCTTCTGCCAAGCATGCGGTAGTACCGCTCTGCCAAGCGGTAGTACCGCACAGGTACACGGTAGTACCGCTTGCCGACACGGTAGTACCGCTCCCGCGGTAGTACCGCGTCCCCATGCGGTAGTACCGTGTATCTGGGCCAGGCGCTGAAGTCTAAGTATGAGAAGTGGATGCGGAAGTAATTTTTTACTTCCGCATACCGTGCGGTAGTACCGCTTAGCCTAAGCGGTAGTACCGCTTAGCTGATGCGGTAGTACCGTGTCGCATTTTGCTACTTCCGTTTTCCCCTGTGGATGTAGCCACGGATGTAATTTATTTCATCCGTGGCTGTATCAGGTCTCGAGTTTTTGCCTTGGCGGTAGTACCGCTTCCCAAGCGGTAGTACCGCTCAGCCAGCGGTAGTACCGCTCATGAGTGGCGGTACTACCGCTCTCTGCGGGCTGAAACCTCAAATAACGGTTGGATTTGTCCCCCCACTATATATAGGGGGTCTTCTTCTCCAAGGAGACTTACCTCTTCCCCCACCACTCCATTGTTGCTCCAAAAGCTCCATTTCCGCCCGATCTCTCTCCCTAGCCAATCAAACTTGTTGATTTGCTCGGGATTGCTTGAGGAGGCATCGATCTACACTTCCACCAAGAGATATTTGATTCTCCCCACTAATCCCTTGCGGATCTTGTTACTCTTGGGTGTTTGAGCACCCTAGACCGTTGAGGTCACCTCGAAGCCATATTCCATTGTGGTGAAGCTTCGTGGTTTGTTGGGAGCCTCCAAGTTGTGGAGATTGCCCCAACCTTGTTTGTAAAGGTTCGGTTGCCGCCTTCAAGGGCACCACTAGTGGAATCACGGCACCTTGCATCGTGTGAGGGCGTGAGGAGAATACGGTGGCCCTAGTGGCTTCTTGGGGAGCATTGTGCCTCCACACCGCTCCAACGGAGACGTACTTCCCCTCAAAGGGAAGGAACTTCGGAAACACATCCTCGTCTCCTTCGGTTCTACTTGTGGTTATTTCTTACCTTTACTCTTGCATGCTTTACTTGTTTAATTCCTATAGCATGCTTGTGTAGTTGTTGGGCTTATTTACATTAGTTGTCTTCATAGTAGTTTATCTAGACAACTTATTTTGTCGCCTAATTTTAATTGGTTAAGAAAAGCTAAAAATTGTTAGTTGCCTATTCACCCCCCCTCTAGTCAACCATATCGATCCTTTCAATTGGTATCAGAGCCTCGTCTCTTTTTAAGGACTTTACCGTCCAAAGAGTATGGTTGACAACGTAGTCGAGACGGAGGACCATTCCGATGGAAATCCGTCCTTGCCTACGGTAGATGGGGGAGCCTCCGTCACTCGTGAGGAGTTCAATGTGGCCTTGACCACATTGAAAGAATCACTAGCGAGCGAGGTCAAGGGCATGTTCAAAGAAATGTTTGAGGGGCTTAAATTATCCACCTCACCGTTGGAAGTGGGTCGTCCCGCTACCAACGTGTCAGAGGCTAATCCCGACAAGGGAGAAGCTAGTAGTGAGCAAGCCCCGGTCACTAAGCATGGTAGTGGGAAATTTGCCCAATCTCCTCCGCCTACTCACTATGGAGGACCCGTCCCCACACCGCATTTAAATTCCGTCGGGCCCCCACCGAAGTTTGTTAAAAATACTGATTTTGCTACTTGGGTGTTTCGTTTCAAACGTCATATTAATCATTGTTCCACTAACCTCTGGAGAATCATTGAGCAAGGTTTTTATCCGTATGATCCCGACAACATGACTCCAAGAGAAACTGCCGATCATCAGTTCAACGAGTCCGCACTTTGCATTCTTCAAGACTCAATCCCTCCTGAAGATATTGCTCATCTTCGTCCATTCACTGTGGCCAAGGAAGCATGGGAGCATGTTGGCACAATGTACAAGGGAAGCACTAGCATTCAACGCTCCAACTATGAAGTAGTGCAAGATGAAGCTGATGAGTTTGCAATGATCGAGGATGAAGATCCTCGTGAACTTTATCGAAGATTAACTATTCTTGCAGTGTCTCTTCGAGACCATGGTAGTAAGGACACGGATGAAAATTGGATCAAGCGCAAGTTCCTCAAGGCCATGATGCCCTATCACAAGGCCATGTCCTCTGTGATTCGTCAGAGACCGGACTTCCACACTTTATCCTCAAACGAAGTGTTGGATGAATTTGTTGCCATGAGGATTCTTGACGTTACCGCCGACAATGCGGTCCTAAGAGCTCAACGATCCAAGAAGCCTAATCTTGCCCTGAAGGCCAAGGCTTGTGTGGAAGAGGAGGAAGTTGAAGATGATGATGAGTGCTGCCCCGAGGACACCAAATATGCCTATCACGAGCACATGGCTCTTGCTTCTAGGCAATTCTGGGGCAAGAAGAACTCAAGGTCCAACTTCAACAGGAACAACTCCAGTGGGAACAAAGGGAAGCAACGAGTAAGGACATGCTTCAACTGTGGAAATGTAAGCCACTTCGTTGCGGATTGCCCATATGAGAAGAGAGAAGACTTTGGAGGCAAGCTTATTCGGAAGGACAAGTCAAAGTCCTATCCCAACAAGAACAACTTCATCAAAAAGACTCCTCCGAAAGTGTTGGTGGCTCAAGAAGAATATGTGGAGGATGATGACAATGATGAAGAGGATGAGGTGACCACTATGGCCACAATTGCAATTGCTACCACTCCGCACTCATCTCTATTCAACTCACCGAACGAAAACATCACCGCCAAATGTCTTATGGCCAAGGCCACCAACAAGGTAACTCCGATCATCAACTGTACTATCTCTTCTTGTTGGGGAACGTTGCATGGGAAACAAAAATTTTTCCTACGTTCACCAAGATCAATCTAGGAGATACATCTACGAGAGGAGAGTTGGATCCACATACCCTTGTAGATCGCTAAGCGGAAGCATTCAAGAACGCGGTTGATGGAGTCGTATTCGTCGCGATTCAGATCGCCGAAGATCCTAGCACCGAAGCAACGGTGCCTCCGCGTTCTTCACACGTACAGCTCGGGGACGTCTCCTCCTTCTTGATCCAGCAAGGGGGAAGGAGAGGTTGATGGAGACACCGGCAGCACGACGGCGTGGTGGTGATGGTGGAGGAGGATTCCAGCAGGGCTTCGCCAAGCACCGCGGGAAACGAAGATTGTAGTGGGAGAGGGAGGGCAGCACCGAGGCACAAACGTGTGTGGCTGCCCTCCCTCTGCCTCTCCTTATATAGGGAGAAGAGAGGGGAGGGGGCGCCCTAGGGTTTAACCCTAGGGGCGGCGGCCAGGGAGATGGGGAGGGGGCGGCGGCCAAGGGGGCTAGGGTTTCCCCCCCCCAAGTGCCTTGCCCCCCAAGCCTGGGGGGGTGCGGCAGCCCTAGGGGGGGCCACCACCCCTTGCGCATGAGGAGAGGGCCCAGGGGGGGCGCACAGCCCTATGAGGGCTGTTGTGTCCCCCTTTGTGGCCCATTAGGCCCGAAACCCCTTCCGGAACCCCCGAAACCCTTTTCGGTCATCCGCCGTCTTCCCGACACTCCCCGGAACACTTCCGGACTCCGAAACCTTTCATCCTATATATCAATCTTCGTCCCCGGACCATTCCGGAGACCCTCGTCACGTCCGGGATCTCATCCGGGACTCCGAACAACCTTCGGTAACCATGCACTATTCTCACTAACAACCCTAGCGTCACCGAACCTTAAGTGTGTAGACCCTGCGGGTTCGGAAACCATGTAGACATGACCGAGACACTCCCAGGTCAATAAGCAATAGCGGGATCTGGATACCCATATTGGTTCCCACACGTTTCTCGATGATCTCATCGGATGAACCACGATGTCAAGGATTCAGGCAATCCCGTATACAGTTCCCTTTGTCTCGTCGGTATGTTACTTGCCCGAGATTCGATCGTCGGTATCTCTATACCTAGTTTAATCTCGTTACCGGCAAGTCTCTTTACTCGTTACCGTAATACATAATCCCGTGACTAACCACTTAGTCACTTTGAGCTCATTTAGATGATGTATTACCGAGTGGGCCCGGAGATACCTCTCCGTCACACGGAGTGACAAATCCCAGTCTCGATCCATGTCAACTCAACAGACACCTTCGGAGATACCTGTAGAGTACCTTTATAGTCACCCAGTTACGTTGCGACGTTTGGTACACACAAAGCACTCCTACGGTGCAGTGAGTTACATGATCTCATGGTCATAGGAACTTATACTTGACATGCAGAAAACTATAGCGATAACTGATACGATCAAAAGCTATGTTTAACGTTTGGGTCTTGTCCATCACATCATTCTCCTAATGATGTGATCCCGTTATCAAATGACAACTCATGTCTATGACCTGGAAACCGCGGTCATCTTTGATCAACGAGCTAGTCCTGTAGAGGCTTACTAGGGACACAATGTTTGTCTATTTATCCACACATGTATATGAGTTTCCAATCAATACAATTATAGCATGGATAATAAACGATTATCATGAACAAGGAAATATAATAATAATTCTTTTATTATTGCCTCTAGGGCATATTTCCAACAGTCTCCCACTTGCACTAGAGTCAATAATCTAGCATTACAAGGTAATGAATCTAACACCCATAGAGTCTTGGTGTTGATCATGCTTAGCCCGTGGAAGAGGCTTAGTCAACGGATCTGCAACATTCAAATCCGTGTGTACTTTGCAAATGTTTATGTCCTCCTCCTTGACTGAATCGCGGATGGAATTGAAGCGTCGCTTTATGTGTCTGGTCCTCTTGTGAAACCTTGGTTCCTTGGCTAGAGCAATGGCACCAGTGTTGTCACAGAACAGAGTCATTGGGTTCAGTGCACTAGGCACAACTCCAAGATCTGTTATGAACTCCTTCATCCAGACACCTTCCTTTGCCGCCTCCGAGGCAGCTATGTACTCCGCTTCGCATGTAGAATCGGCTACCACGCTTTGCTTGGAACTGCACCAGCTTACCGCTCCCCCGTTGAGAATATATACGTATCCGGTTTGAGACTTAGAGTCATCCGGATCAGTGTCAAAGCTTGCATCGACGTAACCCTTTACGACGAGCTCTTGATCACCTCCATAAACGCGAAACATTTCCTTAGTCCTTTTCAGGTACTTTAGGATATTCTTGACCGCTGTCCAGTGATCCATACCAGGATTACTTTGAAACCTTCCGGCCATACTTATGGCAAGGCTGACATCTGGTCTTGTGCACAGCATTGCATACATGATAGAGCCTATGGCTGAAGCATAGGGGACGACACTCATCTTTTCTCTATCTTCCGCAGTCACTGGGCATTGAGTCTTACTCAACTTTGTACCTTGCAATACCGGCAAGAACCCCTTCTTGGATTGATCCATTTTTAACTTCTTCAAAACTTTATCAAGGTATGTACTTTGTGAAAGTCCTATCAAGCGTCTTGATCTATCTCTATAGATCTTGATGCCCAATATGAAAGCAGCTTCACCGAGATCCTTCATCGAAAAACTCTTGTTCAAATACCCCTTCACGCTATCCAAAAATTCTATATTGTTTCCAATCAGCAATATGTCATCCACATATAATATTAGAAACGCTATAGAGCTCCCACTCACTTTCTTGTAAATACAAGCTTCATTGTAAACTTGTATAAACCCAAACGCTTTGATCACCTCATCAAAGCGAAGATTCCAACTCCGAGATGCTTGCACCAGCCCATAAATGGAACGCTGAAGCCTGCAAACTTTGTCAGCATTCTCTGGATCGACAAAACCTTCTGGTTGCATCATATACAACTCTTCCTTAAGAAAACCGTTAAGGAATGCTGTTTTGACATCCATCTGCCAAATTTCATAATCGAAATATGCAGCTATTGCTAACATGATTCGGACGGATTTAAGCATCGCTACGGGTGAGAAAGTCTCATCGTAGTCAATCCCTTGAACTTGTGAAAAACCCTTTGCCACAAGTCGAGCTTTATACACGGTGACATTACCGTCAGCGTCCGTCTTCCTCTTAAAAATCCATTTATTCTGAATGGCCTTCCGCCCTTCAGGTAATACTTCCAAAGTCCATACTTTGTTTTCATACATGGATCCCATCTCGGATTTCATGGCGTCTAACCATTTGTCGGAATCCGGGCCCTCCATCGCTTCTCCATAGCTCGTAGGTTCACCGTTGTCTAACAACATGACCTCCAAGACAGGGTTACCATACCACTCAGGTGCAGTGCGTACCCTTGTCGACCTACGAGGTTCGGTAGTAACTTGATCAGAAGCTTCTTGATCATCATCATTGGCTTCCTCTTCAACCGCTGCAGGCTCCACAAAAACATCTTTCTGTGTTACGCAACTCTCTGGTTTAAGCAGAGGTTCAATAACCTCATCAAGTTCTACCTTCCTCCCACTCAATTCTTTCGAGAGAAACTCTTTCTCGAGAAAGGACCCGTTCTTAGCGACAAACACTTTGCCTTCGGATCTGAGATAGAAGGCGTACCCAACAGTTTCTTTTGGGTATCCTATGAAGACACATTTGTCCGCTTTGGGTTCGAGCTTTTCTGGCTGAAGCCTTTTGACATAAGCATCGCAACCCCAAACCTTGAGAAAAGACAACTTAGGTTTCTTACCAAACCATAGTTCATACGGTGTTGTCTCAACGGACTTGGATGGAGCCCTATTTAAAGTGAATGCAGCTGTCTCTAACGCATATCCCCAAAATGATAGTGGCAAATCGGCAAGAGACATCATAGAACGCACCATATCTAATAGGGTTCGATTACGACGTTCGGACACACCATTACGCTGTGGTGTTCCAGGTGGCGTCAACTGTGAAACGATTCCACATTTTCTTAAGTGATTGCCAAACTCATAACTCAGATATTCTCCCCCTCGATCAGATCGTAGGAACTTGATCTTCTTGTTACGATGATTTTCAACTTCACTCTGAAATTGCTTGAACTTTTCAAAAGTTTCAGACTTATGCTTCATTATGTAAATATACCCATATCTACTTAAGTCGTCAGTGAAGGTGAGAAAATAACGATATCCACCGCGTGCCGTGACACTCATCGGACCACACACATCAGTATGTATGATTTCCAATAAGTCACTTGCCCGTTCCATTATACCTGAAAACGGGGTCCTTGTCATCTTGCCCATGAGGCACGGCTCGCATGTGTCAAGTGATTCAAAATCAAGAGACTCCAAAAGTCCATCAGCATGGAGCTTCCTCATGCGTTTTACGCCGATATGACCCAGACGGCAGTGCCACAAGTAAGTGGTATTATCTTTATCAACTCTACATCTTTTGGCATCAATGTTATGAACATGTGTATCATCACTATCGAGATTCAATAAGAATAAACCCCTCACTTCGGGTGCATGACCATAAAAGATATTACCCATATAAATAGAACAACCTTTATTCTCTGATTTAAATGAGTAACCGTCTCGCATCAAACAAGATCCAGATATAATGTTCATGCTTAACGCAGGCACTAAATAACAATTATTCAGGTTCATAACTAATCCCGATGGTAATCGAAGAGCGAGCGTGCCGACGGCGATCACATCAACCTTGGAACCATTTCCCACGCGCATCGTCACTTCGTCCTTCGCCAGCCTCCGTTTATTCCGCAATTCCTGTTTAGAGTTGCAAATGTGAGCAACCGAACCGGTATCAAATACCCAGGCACTACAACGAGAGTTGGTAAGGTACACATCAATAACATGTATATCACATATACCTTGCTTGTTGTTGTTGTTGGCCCCCTTCTTGTCTGCCAGATACTTGGGGCAGTTCCGCTTCTAGTGGCCGTTCCCCTTGCAATAGAAACACTCAGTCTCTGGCTTGGGCCCAGCCTTGGGTTTCTTCACTGGATGAGCAACTGCCTTGCCACCCTTCTTAGAGTTACCCTTCTTGCCCTTGCCATTCTTCTTGAAACTGGTGGTTTTATCGACCATCAACACTTGATACTCCTTTTTGATGTCTGCCTCAGCGACTTTCAGCATCGAAAACAGCTCGGCGATGGTTTTGTTCATCCCTTGCATGTTGTACTGCTGCACGAAGCTCTTGTAGCTAGGCGGGAGTGACTGGAGAATTCTGTCAATGATAGCCTCGTCCGGGAACACAAGTCCCAGATCAGCTATGCGGGTATAGTACCCAGACATCTTCAGTAAGTGCTCACTGACAGACGAATTCTCCTCCATCTTGCAAGCAAAGAATTTATCGGTGGTCTCATACCTCTCGATCTTGGCATTCTTTTCAAAGATAAACTTCAACTCCTGGAACATCTCATATGCTCCATGACGTTCAAAACGCCTTTGAAGTCCTCCTTCCAAGCTATACAATATGGCACACTGCACCACTGAGTAGTCATCCGAACGCGACTGCCAGGCGTTCATAACGTCCGCAGAGGCCTGAGGAGCGGTGGGTTCACCTAGCGGTGCACTTAGGACATAAACCTTTTGGGCAGCAGTGAGGATGATCCTCAGATTGCGGAGCCAGTCCGCAAAGTTGCTCCCATCATCTTTCAGTTTAGCTTTCTCTAGGAACGCATTAAAATTCAGGGGAGCTACTGCGCGAGCCATCTACAACAAAAGATTTGCAAAGACATTTTAGACTATTGTTCATGATAAGTGAGTTATTACCTAATCAAATTATTTATAACTCCCACTCAAATTGACATCCCTCTGGTCATTCGAGCGTGACATGATCCAGATTCACCAACCCAAGTCCGATCATCACGTGAGATAAGGTGGTGTCAATGGTGAACATCTACATGTTGATCATATCTACTATATGACTCATGCTCGACCTTTCGGTCCTCCGTGTTCCGAGGCCATGTCTGTACATGCTAGGCTCGTCAAGTCTAACCCGAGTGTTCTGCATGTGCAAAACTGGCTTGCACCCGTTGTATGCGAACGTAGAGTCTATCACACCCGATCATCACGTGGTGCTTCGAAACGACGAACCTTCGCAACGGCGCACACTCGGGGGGAACACAATTTTATCTTGAAATTTTAGTGAAGGATCATCTTATAATGCTACCGTCGTCCTAAGCAAAATATGATGCATAAAAGGATAAACATCACATGCAAATCATAAGTGACATGATATGGCCATCAACTCGTGCTTTTGATCTCCATCTCCAAAGCATCGGCATGATCTCCATCGTCACCGGCGCCACACCATGATCTCCATCATCATGATCTCCATCATCGTGTCGCCATCGGGGTTGTCGCGCGCCCACCATGCTCTTACTACTATTGCTACCGTTTAGCGATAAAGTAAAGCATTACATAGCGCTTAATGATTGACACGCAGGTCATACAAAAATTAAAGACAACCCTATGGCTCCTGCCGGTTGCCGTATGCATCGACATGCAAGTCGATATTAACTATTACAACATGATCATCTCATACATCAAATATATTTCATCATGTCATTGGCCATATCATATCACATACATACCCTGCAAAAACAAGTTAGACATCCTCTAAATTGTTGTTGCATGTTTTACGTGGCTGCTATGGGTATCTAGCAAGAACGCTTCTTACCTACGCAAAGCCACAACGGTGATATTCAAGTTGCTATTTAACCTTCTACAAGGACCGCCTTGTTCTATTCCGATTCAACTAAGATAGGAGAGACAGACACCCGCCAGCCATCTTATGCAACAAAAGTCACATGTCTGTCGATGGAACCGGTCTCATGTACGTGGACATGTAAAGTTGGTCCGGGCCGCTTCATCCCATAATACCGCTGAATCAAGAAAGACTAAGGAGGGAAGCAATTTAAACATCAACGTCCACAAACCCTTTTGTGTTCTACTCGTGAAAGCATCTACGCAAGATCCTAGCTCATGATGCCACTGTTGGGGAACGTTGCATGGGAAACAAAAAATTTTCCTACGTTCACCAAGATCAATCTAGGAGATACATCTACGAGAGGAGAGTTGGATCCACATACCCTTGTAGATCGCTAAGCGGAAGCGTTCAAGAACGCGGTTGATGGAGTCGTATTCGTCGCGATTCAGATCGCCGAAGATCCTAGCACCGAAGCAACGGTGCCTCCGCGTTCTTCACACGTACAGCTCGGGGACGTCTCCTCCTTCTTGATCCAGCAAGGGGGAAGGAGAGGTTGATGGAGACACCGGCAGCACGACGGCGTGGTGGTGATGGTGGAGGAGGATTCCAGCAGGGCTTCGCCAAGCACCGCGGGAAACGAAGATTGTAGTGGGAGAGGGAGGGCAGCACCGAGGCACAAACGTGTGTGGCTGCCCTCCCTCTGCCTCTCCTTATATAGGGAGAAGAGAGGGGAGGGGGCGCCCTAGGGTTTAACCCTAGGGGCGGCGGCCAGGGAGATGGGGAGGGGGCGGCGGCCAAGGGGGCTAGGGTTTCCCCCCCCCCCCCCCCCAAGTGCCTTGCCCCCCAAGCCTGGGGGGGTGCGGCAGCCCTAGGGGGGGCCACCACCCCTTGCGCATGAGGAGAGGGCCCAGGGGGGGGGCGCACAGCCCTATGAGGGCTGTTGTGTCCCCCTTTGTGGCCCATTAGGCCCGAAACCCCTTCCGGAACCCCCGAAACCCTTTTCGGTCATCCGCCGTCTTCCCGACACTCCCCGGAACACTTCCGGACTCCGAAACCTTTCATCCTATATATCAATCTTCGTCCCCGGACCATTCCGGAGACCCTCGTCACGTCCGGGATCTCATCCGGGACTCCGAACAACCTTCGGTAACCATGCACTGTTCTCACTAACAACCCTAGCGTCACCGAACCTTAAGTGTGTAGACCCTGCGGGTTCGGAAACCATGTAGACATGACCGAGACACTCCCAGGTCAATAACCAATAGCGGGATCTGGATACCCATATTGGTTCCCACACGTTTCTCGATGATCTCATCGGATGAACCACGATGTCAAGGATTCAGGCAATCCCGTATACAGTTCCCTTTGTCTCGTCGGTATGTTACTTGCCCGAGATTCGATCGTCGGTATCTCTATACCTAGTTTAATCTCGTTACCGGCAAGTCTCTTTACTCGTTACCGTAATACATAATCCCGTGACTAACCACTTAGTCACTTTGAGCTCATTTAGATGATGTATTACCGAGTGGGCCCGGAGATACCTCTCCGTCACACGGAGTGACAAATCCCAGTCCCGATCCATGTCAACTCAACAGACACCTTCGGAGATACCTGTAGAGTACCTTTATAGTCACCCAGTTACGTTGCGACGTTTGGTACACACAAAGCACTCCTACGGTGTCAGTGAGTTACATGATCTCATGGTCATAGGAACTTATACTTGACATGCAGAAAACTATAGCGATAACTGATACGATCAAAAGCTATGTTTAACGTTTGGGTCTTGTCCATCACATCATTCTCCTAATGATGTGATCCCGTTATCAAATGACAACTCATGTCTATGACCTGGAAACCGCGGTCATCTTTGATCAACGAGCTAGTCATGTAGAGGCTTACTAGGGACACAATGTTTGTCTATTTATCCACACATGTATATGAGTTTCCAATCAATACAATTATAGCATGGATAATAAACGATTATCATGAACAAGGAAATATAATAATAACTCTTTTATTATTGCCTCTAGGGCATATTTCCAACACTTCTAACCCCTCATTAACTAATTGTATTGATGAGGGTGAGGGTAGTAAGGAGGGAGAAAATGAATTTGATGTGTTCATAAAGAATCTCAAGGGCAAATCCAAGAAGCATGTGGTTGCTCTCTTGGAACAACTCGGTGAGGCAAATGACATTATTGAGGCTCACGAGGAAACCATCACTAAAATGGAAGGGCATAGTCGAGACTATGCCGATGAGATATCGGATCTCTCTAACGCTCTAGAGGAGGAGCGTGGTCTTCGTTTGACTCTTGAGGAGTCACACAACGTTGATCATGCTAAATTAAAGAAAGATCTTGATCATGCTCTAGTTGTCTCTCGTGTCCTTAACTCTGAGAAGGCAAAACTTGCGGTTGATCATGCTAAACTCAAAGAGAAGTTTGACATACTTGACAAGGCTCACAAGGCCTTGAAAGGAATGCATGCTACTCTCAAGGAGTCTCATGATCAACTCCAAGTTTCGCTAACCAAGGAAAAGGCTATCTTTCCTCGCATGGTTTTAATTGATAATGCAAATGCTACTAACCCATGTTGTGAGCATGTGCATCTTGTTGAAGAGAATGCCAAGTTGAAGAAGCAACTTGAGAAAGGCCTTGTGACTTGCATACAAGGTGAGAAGAACCTCAACACCCTTTTGAGCAATCAAAAGGAAGTTGTGGCAAAGGAAGGAATTGGGTTTGCTCCTAAGCCCAAGAAGAAGAAGAATGACAAGACAAAGCAACCACCCCCTCTCCGACAATCCTTTGTGAAAGAAGGAGAGGGCACCTCTACCAAGAAGAAAAGTGGTGGGGTCAAGAAAAACTCCACCACACCCTCAAACATGGCCGGCGATTTTAATCCGTCATATGTTTTATGCCGTGCTAGTGATGGCCATGTGTTTGCTAAATTTGTTGGTTCTTCTTATGAGTACATTGAATGGTCCATTTGGGTTCCTAAGACCCTTGTTACTAACCTCAAAGGACCCATTACCAAATGGGTACCTAAATCCAAGCATTGATCTATTGTAGGGGTTTGCTTCCGGTGGGGGGTCATGGTTGCTCGATAGCGGAGCCACAAATCATATGACCGGAAGCAAAGACTTGGTGGTGGACGTGCATCTCGGTTCATCTATGGCCACCAACGTCGAATGGGGTGATGCTTCATCTTCTAAGGTATTGGGACTTGGCAAGGTGGTTGTCTCTCATGATCTCACGATCGAGAAAGTCATGCTTGTTGAGTCCCTTGCATACAATTTACTTTCTATCCGCCAACTTGCACTCATGGGCTTTGCTACATTCTTTGATATTGATTCTGTGGCCCTCTTGTGGAGCAAGACTCTTAAAGTAGCCTACGTTGGGCATGTCGAGAACGGCCTTTATGTGGTTAACTTCTCGAAGCAACCCACTAAGGTTGCGACATGCCTAATGGCTAAAGTTGATGTGGGATGGCTTTGGCATCGCCGTTTGGCCCACGTCAATATGAGATCTTTGCAAAGTCTTCTCAAGGGGGACCATGTCCGAGGACTAACAAATGTTAGCTTTGCCAAAGATCGTGCTTGCAGGGCGTGCATTGAAGGAAAATTACATGAGAAGGCTCACCCTCCCACGACTATCATCTATTCAAAGAGACCTCTAGAGCTCCTCCACATGGATCTCTTTGGGCCTCCCACTTTTGATAGTCTTGGGGGTAGAAAATATTGCTTGGTGATTGTGGATGACTACTCAAGATATACCTGGGTATACTTCTTCAAGAAGAAGAGTGAGACCCAACAAACCGTCATCAACTTTGCAAATGAAGCTCAACGACAACATGAAGCAAAGATTTTGATGATTAGAAGTGACAATGGCACCGAGTTCAAGAACTACACCTTGGATGAGTTTCTTGGTGATGAGGGGATCAAACATCAATATGCCGCCCCATATACCCCTCAGCAAAATGGTGTTGCGGAGAGAAAGAACCGAACTTTAATAGATGCTGCAAGAACTATGATGGCTGAATTCAACTCTCCATACAACTTTTGGGCCGAAGCCATCAACACCGCTTGCCATGCATCAAATCGTCTCTATCTTCGCAAAGGCTTGAACAAAACTCCGTATGAGATTCTTACCGGTAACAAGCCCAATCTCAAGTACTTCCGGGTGTTCGGGTGTAAGTGTTTCATTCTTAAGAAAGGTGTTCGGTTGTCTAAATTTGAATCTAGAACTCATGAGGGCATATTTGTTGGTTATGCTACAAACTCTCATGCTTACCGTGTCCTCAATAAGTCCACCGGACTCATAGAGGAGACGAGTAACGTAGAGTTTGATGAAAATAACGGCTCCCAAGTGGAGCAAAGTGGTACTTGTGATACAGGTGATAAAATTCCTCCTCAAGCCATAAGAAGAATGGGTATTGGATACATCCTACCCGTTGAGGAACCCCTTGTGGTCGAAGGAGAAGGACAATGTTCCACTCAAGTGGAACCATCACCAACCCAAGACCCACACGCTTCCGAAGAACAAAATGAAGGCCCTCAACCGGACGAACAAGGCCAAGTGCAAGATCAATCACAAGGTGGTGGGGATCCACCAAATGATGCACAAGGCCAAGTTCTCTCCTCCGAGCAAGATCAAGGTCAAGAGGAAGCTCAAGATCAAGATCTAGCTCCTGACGTCGCTCATGATGACCAACTCAGTGCTCCTCAGTTATCTCTTGAAGAGCAATTGGAGCGTCGTGCTGCAAAAGTTGCCTCCAGGCTTGCTTCCAGAGAACATCACATGGAGAATATCCTAGGAAGCATCAAAAGGGGGGTAAGCACTCGTAGACAATTAGCAAACTATTGTGCTCATCAAGCTTTTGTCTCTTTTGTTGAACCTAAGAAGGTCTATGAGGCTCTCGAAGACCCCGACTGGCTCAATGCCATGCATGAAGAACTCAATAACTTCGAGCGCAACAAAGTGTGGTGTCTGGTGCCAAGACCAACGGAGAACCATAATGTCATTGGAACCAAATGGATCTTTAAGAACAAGCAAGATGCCCATGGCATTGTCATCCGCAACAAGGCACGTCTGGTGGCTCAAGGCTACTCCCAAGTCGAGGGCATCGACTACGGTGAAACCTTTGCCCCTGTTGCTCGTCTTGAATCTATTCGTTTGTTGCTTGCCTATGCTTCCCATCATAACTTTAAATTGCAACAAATGGATGTGAAAAGTACATTTCTTAATGGTCCCATTAACGAGTTGGTATATGTTAAACAACCCCCTGGGTTCGAGGATCCTAAGTTCCCCAATCATGTTTATCAACTTGATAAGGCACTCTATGGCCTTAAACAAGCCCCACGAGCGTGGTATGAGCACCTTACCGAGTTGTTACAAGATCGTGGGTTTGAAATTGGGAAAATCGACCCCACTCTTTTTACTAAGAAGGTCAAAGGGGAATTGTTTGTATGCCAACTATATGTTGATGATATTATCTTTGGTTCTCCTAACAAAGCTTTCAATGATGAGTTCGCCGCACTCATGACCACTCACTTTGAGATGTCCATGATGGGAGAGTTGAAGTACTTCCTTGGATTTGAGATCAAACAACAAAGAGAAGGCATCTTCATCAAACAATCCAAGTATACTCAAGACATGCTCAAAAGGTTCAACCTTAGTGATGTCAAGCCGGCTACTACTCCGATGCCAACCAAATGCCAACTTGACATTGATCCCAATGGTAAAGCGGTGGATCAAAAGGTATATCGCTCTATGATTGGATCCTTGCTTTACCTTTGTGCATCTAGACCGGATATTATGTTGAGTGTGGGAATTTGTGCACGGTTTCAAGCCTCACCTAAGGAAAGTCACTTTGTGGTTGTCAAGCGAATCTTTCGATATTTGGCTCATACCCCAAACTTTGGCTTATGGTACCCAAGAGGAGCAAACTTCAACCTTGTTGGTTTTTCTGATTCTGACTGGGCGGGAGACAAAGTGGATAGGAAGTCCACCTCGGGAGGGTGCCAATTTCTTGGTTGCTCTCTTGTTAGTTGGTCTTCCAAAAAGCAAAGTTGTGTATCCCTCTCGTCCACTGAAGCAGAATATGTGGCCGCTGGCAGTTGCTATGCTCAACTCTTATGGATGAGGCAAACTTTGAAGGATTACGGTGTCATTTGTGACAAAGTGCCACTTTGGTGTGACAATGAGAGTGCCATCAAGATTTCTCTCAACCCGGTGCTTCACTTCAAGACGAAGCATATTGAGATTCGATATCATTTCATCCGGGATCACATAAGGCAAGGAGAGATCGAGCTTCACTACGTCAACACTCATGATAACCTTGCAGATATCTTCACGAAGCCATTGGATGAAGCTAGATTTCGCGAGTTAAGGCATGAGCTAAATATCATCGATTTGAGCAATGTGGTTTGAGTCTGTGCACACACACCCCTCACACTCAATATAGCTATCTTGTCTAGATGTAGGCATGGACATAGGGGGAGTATTGTTCTCTCAATGAACTGTTCCTCCCCCCATTATGCATAAACTAACCAAGTCTTTATCATTTGCCATACATTTTTGGTTTAAATGTTTCAAGTCGAGTGTTGGATCATGGGCCCAAGGATAATTCTTCGCGGTGCCATATCTATTTACTCAAACATAGGTGGCCTCGGCCACCGCCCTCCTCTGAGGAATTGTGTTGTTTCACTTTGCGTGTGCGTGTATTTGTTTTTCTCCTTTTTCTTTGCTTAAAGCCTCTTATCAAACGTGCTTGTTCTTGGAGGAGCGGTACTACCGCGCAAGGTTACGGTACTACCGCAGATGGGGTTACGGTACTACCGCAATGACAGCGGTACTACCGCACCTATCAAAACGCGTGGGGGTTATAAGCAGGCAGGGGGAGTTCCATCTCCCCCATACCCATTCACTCCTAACCCCCACGTCGTCCCTGTCTCTCTCTCTCAAGAACGCCGCCGGAGGACCTCGCCGGATCTCCTCCCTCGGCCACTCGTTTCTCTTTCCGACCGGTGGGATCGTTCCCCACCACGTCCTCTTGCCATGGATGCAGGTTTTTCCCCGTTTCCCTTCTTCCTTTTGCCTTGTCCAAGTTTTTAGGGTTAGGGGAGATGCTTAGTGCTTTCTTGTGTTCTTCGTGATCTTATCCATGGATGCTTAGGTTGTGGGAGAGTGTTTGTGATCCGGAAATATGCTTAGAGTTGTTGCCACGAAGTTACTGATCAGCCGTAGTACCGTGTGAAGATCGTGTTGGTAGTTTCTAATTGTTTATCTTCCCAGATCTGTTCCGTGCGGTACTACCGCTGGAGAACTGTGGTACTACCGCACGGTGTAAACCAGATCCGATCTGACCTAAGCGGTACTACCGCTGTCCCTAGCGGTACTACCGCTCGAGCGGAAGTAAAATTTTAGTACTGCTTGCCGAACGGTACTACCGCGTTCCGATGCGGTACTACCGCTCCGCATGCAGCACTAATATCTTAGTTCTGCCCCCTCGGGCGGAAGTAAAATTTTAGTACTGCATGCCGAGCGGTACTACCGCACCCGTATGCGGTACTACCGCTCCGCATGCAGCACTAATATTTTAGTTCCGCCCCCTCGGGCGGAAGTAAAATTTTAGTACTGCATGCCGAGCGGTACTACCGTGTCCCTATGCGGTACTACCGCTCTGCATGCAGCACTAATGTTTTAGTTCCGCCCCCTTGGGCGGAAGTAAAACCCTACTACCGTAAGGCATGCGGTACTACCGCATGTGCCACGCGGTACTACCGCTTGCCCTCCGGTACTATTTTTTTTTACTTCCGTTGGGTCAGCAGTACTACCGCTTGGCTCACACTAGCTTCGTGGCATGTTCTCTTTTCTATTTCCCTTGGTTTCTTGTGTCTTTCGAGGCTCTGGCATTGATTCTTCTCGCGTTTGTTTTGCTGTGGTTTTGTGTTTGCATTTTTAGGTGGTGGCTCAGGCTTTGCGGGTCGTCGTACCAACCCGGTTCGTGACACCGGTTCCAAGCGCATGCGTACCCCGAGCGATGTGCCAGAGGGCTCCAACCCCAATCCTCAGCGCCGGTACAAGACATCAGCCAACAAGCGCAAGGAATCATCCATGTCTATGGAGGAAATGCCTGCTGGTGAGTTCATGGCTAGACGGAAGATCAACCCATATGGGGAACCTCGTGAGCACTTCCCTGGTGATGATGTCTTCTGGACCAAGCAACAGTATCGCATCTATCATGAGGTGCTCAAGACCAAAGCCAATCTGTATGTGGATGCTCACTGGATCGATGTGGAGCACATGAGGAAGGATACCAACAGGGCATATTTTGCAGAAGCCCTTGACTTGATCGAGCAGCTGGGTCTGGAACATATCATGACTTTCCAGAACGATTTTGATCCTGAGCTCATTGAACAGTTCTATGCCTCTGTCAACTTTCAGGCCAAGGAAGACCGTCCCATGACTTGGATGACTCATGGTCACAAGATGACCTCCACTTGGAAGGAGTTCATGGATCTCCTTCAGCTTCCCGATGAGGGTCTCCACAACCCTATTTGTTTTCGGCCTCACGCCAATCCTGAAGCAGCCAACAAGGACAGACTTCTTCCTTTCTATGAAGCAAAGACCCTTGCTAGTGGCAAAACAACCTATGTGCTGAATCCCTTCCTGGACATTATGTATCGGATTTTTCGCAACACGCTGTTTCCTCGTGTTGGCGACAAGGACAAGGTTCACGCCTATCTGGTGGATATGCTTCTGATGTGTCAAGAGGCTCGCTCCGCTCAGGCTGCTCCTCTGGACATTTCCCACATCATGTGGAATGAGCTTCGGTTTGCTATCTACACTCGCAAGGTACCTATCTATGGTCCTTTCTTATATCTGCTCATCTCCAAGACTTGGGCGAAATTGTATCCAGAGGAGGAGTTGGTGGCCGACTGCTACCGCCATGATCCTATCAAGCTTCGCGTCAAGACTCGCTGGGCCAACACCACTACTCGCGCTCAGGCTGCTGCTGCCCAGATGGGCACTGAGGATGAGCCTATGGAGGAGCCTGCCGATGTCCGCTTAGGCAGATTTGCCCCATCTTCTTCCTCTACCGTAGAGAAGCCGTCATGGGCCAAGAAGCTCCAGCAGAAGATGAAGGCTCTCTTCTGCATGCAGGCTCAGGGGCAATACCGTGCCCATGTGACTGACAAGAAGACACGTCAGCGGGACAAGAAGATTCTGTCCTTGTATGGTGAAGAGGTCTCAAATGGATCGGAGGACATCATCACTCCAGAGGCTACCTGGATGGCTCGCCAGGGTTACCAGTGGACAGATTCTGATGATGAGTATCAGCCAGAGCAGCAGGGATCTGATGAGGACTATCAGGACGAGCAGCAGCAGGGATTTGATGACGAGTATGACGACTGAGCTTCTCCCGGGCTGCCACCCATCTTCGTTTCCTCTCTTTCCCTTTGTGGTGTCTCGATGACAAAGGGGGAGAGTGATTTGCATTTGCCGTCTTATGCCGTCTTGTGTGTGTGTTTCTTTTCGTTGAACTTGGTTTTATTGTGCGTGTTTGTGTGAGACAATCATATGGTGTAAGACATATGCCCCCGTATCGTTAAACTTATTATCATGTCCTTATGCTTATCCTATGCAGTTAAATGTGTTATAGAGTATCGCATGTGTAGATTATAGGGGAACGCCATACCTAGTATGTGTGCAGTGCAGTCCAAAGCACAATCATATGTAGGCATACATACAGGGGGAGCTAACCTATACTCTAGGGCTTATATTGCTATCTCTATTATTTCTTCTCTGTGCAAATCTCGTGTTGTCATCAATACACCAAAAAGGGGGAGATTGTAAGGGCATTTTTCTCCCTAATGGTTTTGGTGATTGATGACAATACTCTTGCGGACTAATCGTGTGCTGTAAGCTCATACAGGTATATCTCCCTTATGGCACAAGACGATTGCTTGCCCCTCGGATTCCATGAAGGACGGTGTTTTCTTTTTGCTCCCTGTAGGTGGCATTGAGTAATAGGAAAGCCGTACTATTAAGAGGGGGTCCGCGTCGGAAAGGTTTGGGTAGAATCAACACGTACACATCTTTCTCCCACACTTCCTTTCCTTGCTTCTCTGGAGGTCCAACCGGTTTTTCTTTCGTTGTGGCAATTATGTGGCTTCTGTACTGATCTTCTGCCAAGCATGCGGTAGTACCGCTCTGCCAAGCGGTAGTACCGCACAGGTACACGGTAGTACCGCTTGCCGACACGGTAGTACCGCTCCCGCGGTAGTACCGCGTCCCCATGCGGTAGTACCGTGTATCTGGGCCAGGCGCTGAAGTCTAAGTATGAGAAGTGGATGCGGAAGTAATTTTTTACTTCCGCATACCGTGCGGTAGTACCGCTTAGCCTAAGCAGTAGTACCGCTTAGCTGATGCGGTAGTACCGTGTCGCATTTTGCTACTTCCGTTTTCCCCTGCGGATGTAGCCACGGATGTAATTTATTTCATCCGTGGCTGTATCAGGTCTCGAGTTTTTGCCTTGGCGGTAGTACCGCTTCCCAAGCGGTAGTACCGCTCAGCCAGCGGTAGTACCGCTCATGAGTGGCGGTACTACCGCTCTCTGCGGGCTGAAACCTCAAATAACGGTTGGATTTGTCCCCCCACTATATATAGGGGGTCTTCTTCTCCAAGGAGACTTACCTCTTCCCCCACCACTCCATTGTTGCTCCAAAAGCTCCATTTCCACCCGATCTCTCTCCCTAGCCAATCAAACTTGTTGATTTGCTCGGGATTGCTTGAGGAGGCATCGATCTACACTTCCACCAAGAGATATTTGATTCTCCCCACTAATCCCTTGCGGATCTTGTTACTCTTGGGTGTTTGAGCACCCTAGACGGTTGAGGTCACCTCGAAGCCATATTCCATTGTGGTGAAGCTTCGTGGTTTGTTGGGAGCCTCCAAGTTGTGGAGATTGCCCCAACCTTGTTTGTAAAGGTTCGGTTGCCGCCTTCAAGGGCACCACTAGTGGAATCACGGCACCTTGCATCGTGTGAGGGCGTGAGGAGAATACGGTGGCCCTAGTGGCTTCTTGGGGAGCATTGTGCCTCCACACCGCTCCAACGGAGACGTACTTCCCCTCAAAGGGAAGGAACTTCGGAAACACATCCTCGTCTCCTTCGGTTCTACTTGTGGTTATTTCTTACCTTTACTCTTGCATGCTTTACTTGTTTAATTCCTATAGCATGCTTGTGTAGTTGTTGGGCTTATTTACATTAGTTGTCTTCATAGTAGTTTATCTAGACAACTTATTTTGTCGCCTAATTTTAATTGGTTAAGAAAAGCTAAAAAATGTTAGTTGCCTATTCACCCCCCCCTCTAGTCAACCATATCGATCCTTTCAAATGTGCACAAACAGCCGAGAAGAAAGCTGAACGCGCATCAATTCTCCACCGTTTGGGGAGGCCAGCAATACCTTCCTTGGGATCCAAGCGTTCAGCCTTATCGGTGGCGCGCCTATACTCCTGGACGCACTCCTCCAGCTTCTTCCATGCGGCGTCCAAAGCTTGGTCGTGCTCCGGAACGCCCAGGGCTAGATTGACGCGGCGCGGGTCGTTGAGCTCCTTGACCACCTTCTCGGCGCGCTCGACAGCCTCGTTGGCCACCTCCGCGGCATCGTACGCAGCCTTGTAAGCTGCGTCCTCCCAGGCGGCGACCCGCTCGTGGTCCTTGGCTGCCCCGCCCGCAACCTTCCGAACAAAGACCATCAACAAGGTGGTGATGGCTATAGCGCAAACTACATAGCTCACATAAGTTGGGATGAGTCGATGCAGCTCATCTTCATCGCAAGTGCCATGATGGAAGGTTGAACTAGCAGTGGGAGCGGAAGAAGGAGATGATTGAGTGGAACTAGTGGATGCAAAAAGGGTCAGTGCTAGCACTAAGGCAAACATGCCGGCAACTGTGCCAATGAACCAGCAAAAGGCCTCAGCGGCTTTAAGGAATATGTGGCGGAAGGTAGTATTCGCCATTGTGCTGTTGGATTGCGGTGGGGAGTTGGACTAGACTACTGTACGGCCGTTTATATAGGCGGATGCTACACTACTACTCCTACTCAACCAAGTCACGAGCGCAAGCAACCCAGCAGCAGCGAAGTATCGTGGGGAGTTGGTCTCTCTCGCGCTCTCTCTCCCCTGCTACTGCTAGCAGCAGCAAACAGTAAAAGCGTGTAGTGGAATAAAGAAACGGAAGCCACCTCTCTCTCACACACACAAAGTAGAAAAGAGAAAGAGAGTGGTTTTGCTGAGGTGAGGAAATCTTTTGCCCGGTCCATACTCCAGCTGAGGCACAGCCCATGCATGTCTGCATCCTTATCTTCACCTGTCGTAGTAGTCAGTCTACGTCTAGGCTACGAGTATGACTAATACTACCCTCGCTAGCCTCTACCCTCGCTGTAAAAATTCATCAGCATCTGTGCCACTTTAATTAATTGTTGGTCAAAGTAGCGTGTACTAGGGAGTATGACGCAATACGTGTGTGGTGTACACCATGCTGTCGCACACAATTGACCGTGACCGCAGTGAAACCAGGACTTTGATGGAGACATGTGGTTGCATTATTGTTTTCTTTTCACCGTGGCCAGATGCAAAATTACTCTGCCTCGTGCTTCAGAGGCTGGCGATGTCTACAACGCCCACCGTTTTGTCAGTTGAGCTGTGCCACTGTAAAACCGTTTTGTCAGAACCACTAATGTTCCTGTTATCCACGCATGCATGCTTCGACCATCAAGGATTGTAAAACTGAAATAATCAAAGTTTCTCTGACGATAATACCATTTTCCAACTGAACTGAGTTTGAACCATTCCCTTACATAAATCAAAGTTACATAAATCTAACTGATCTTGCCCACATACGGGCATCAGCTTTGAAGCACGAACAACACTAATCTAAACACCGATCTCTACTCATACACCAAGCATCAGTTATGAAGCACCAACCTTAAATAAGCTACGGAAATCTAAGTAGGTTCCATACTCTCGACACTAATCAGTTTTGGGTCGAGGACACCCAGAGTAAGAGACCATGAATGGTTGTGGATACAACTCCAGCGAGCACGAACAGAAAGATTGTGAGGAAGCTCGTCGTGCACTCGGTCTGTGTCTCTAGGGAGCAGTAAAATGCAAATCCTGCGCAGCCCGAACCCATGTAATGTGCACAAACAACCAAGAAGAAAGCTGAACGCGCAGCAATTCTCCACCGTTTGGGGAGGCAAGCAATACCTTCCTTGGGCTCCAAGCGTTCAGCCTTATCGGTGGCGCGCCTATACTCCTGGACGCACACCTCCAGCTTCTTCCGTGCGGCGTCCAAAGCTTGGTCGTGCTCCGGAACGCCCAGTGCTAGATTGACGCGGCGCGGGTCGTTGAGCTCCTTGACCACCTTCTCGGCGCGCTTGACAGCCTCGTTGGCCACCTCCGCGGCATCGTACGCAGCCTTGTAAGCTGCGTCCTCCCAGGCGGCGACCCGCTCGTGGTCCTTGGCTGCCCCGCCCGCAACCTTCCGAACAAAGACCATCAACAAGGTGGTGATGGCCATAGCGCAAACTACATAGCTCACATAAGTTGGGATGAGTCGATGCAGCTCATCTTCATCGCAAGTTCCATGATGGAAGGTGGAACTAGCAGTGGGAGCGGAAGAAGGAGATGATTGAGTGGAACTAGTGGATGCAAAAAGGGCCAGTGCTAGCACTAAGGCAAACATGCCGGCAACTGTGCCAATGAACCAGCAAAAGGCCTCAGCGGCTTTAAGGAAGATGTGGCGGAAGGTAGTATTCGCCATTGTGCTCTTGGATTGCGGTGGTGAGTTGGACTAGACTACTGTATGGTCGTTTATATAGGCGGGTGCTACACTACTACTCCTACTCAACCAAGTCACGAGCGCAAGCAACCCAGCAGCAGCGAAGTATCATGGGGAGTTGGTCTCTCTCGCGCTCTCTCTCCCTTGCTACTGCTAGCAGCAGCAAACAGTAAAAGCATGTAGTGGAGTAAAGAAACGGAAGCCACCTCTCTCTCACACACACACAGTAGAAAAGAGAAAGAGAGTGGTTTTGCTGAGGTGAGGAAATCTTTTGCCCGGTCCATACTCCAGCTGAGGCACAGCCCATGCATGTCTGCATCCTTATCTTCACCTGTCGTAGTAGCCAGTCTACGTCCAGGGCTACGACTAGTACTACCCTCGCTAGCCTCTACCCTCGCTGTAAAAATTCATCAGCATCTGTGCCACTTTAATTAATTGTTGGTCAAAGTAGCGTGTACTAGGGAGTACGACGCAATATGTGTGTGGTGTACACCATGTTGTCGCACACAATTGACCGTGACCGCAGTGAAACCAGGACTTTGATGGAGACATGTGGTTGCATTATTGTTTTCTTTTCACCGTGGCCAGATGCAAAATTACTCTGCCTCGTGCTTCAGAGGCTGGCGATGTCTACAACGCCCACCGTTTTGCCAGTTGAGCTGTGCCATTGTAAAACCGTTTTGTCAGAACCACTAATGTTCCTGTTATCCACGCATGCATGCTTCGGCCATCAAGGATTGTAAAACTGAAATAATCGAAGTTTCTCTGACGATAATACCATTTTCCAACTGAACTGAGTTTGAACCATTCCCTTACATAAATCGAAGTTACATAAATCTAACTGATCTTGCCCACATACGGGCGTCAGCTTTGAAGCACGAACAACACTAATCTAAACACCGATCTCTCCTCATACACCAAGCATCAGTTATGAAGCACTGACCTTAACTAAACTACGGAAATCTAAGTAGGTTCCAAACTCTCGACACTAATCAGTTTTGGGCCGAGGATACCCAGAGTAAGAGACCATGAATGGTCGTGGATACAACTCCAGCGAGCACGAACAGAAAGATTGTGAGGAAGCTCGTCGTGCACTTGGTCTGTATCTCTAGGGAGCAGTAAAATGCAAATCCTGCGCAGCCCGAACCTATGTAATGTGCACAAACAGCGGAGAAGAAAGCAAAACGCGCAGCAATTCTCCACCGTTTGGGGAGGTGAGCAATACCTTCCTTGGGCTCCAAGCGTTCAGCCTTATCGGTGGCACGCCTATACTCCTGGACGCACTCCTCCAGCTTCTTCCGTGCGGCGGCCAAACCGTGGCCGCGCTCCGGAACGCCCAGGGCTAGATTGACACGACGCGGGTCGTTGAGCTCCTTGACCACCTTCTCGGCGCGCTCGATAGCCTCGTTGGCCACCTCCGCGGCATCGTACGCAGCCTTGTACGCTGCGTCCTCCCAGGCGGCGACCCGCTCGTGGTCCTTGGCTGCCCCGCCCGCAACCTTCCGAACGAAGACCATTAACAAGGTGGTGATGGCCATAGCGCAAACTACATAGCCCACATAAGTTGGGATGATTCGATGCAACTCATCTTCATCGCAAGTGCCATGATGGGAGGTGGAGCTAGCAGTGGGAGCGGAAGAAGGAGATGATTGAGTGGAACTACTAGTGGATGCAAAAAGGGTCAGTGCTAGCACTAAGACAAACATGCCGGCAACTGTGCCAATGAACTAGCAAAAGGCCTCGGCGGCTTTAAGGAAGATGTGGCGGAAGGTAGTATTCGCCATTGTGCTGTTGGCTTGCGGTGGGGAGTTGGACTAGACTACTGTATGGCCGTTTATATAGGCGGATGCTACATTACTCCTACTCCTACTCAACCAAGTCACGAGCGCAAGCAACCCAGCAGCAGCTTGGTCTTTCTCGCGCTCTCTCTCCCCTGCTACTGCTAGCAGCAGCGAACAGTAAAAGCGTGTAGTAGAGTAAAGAAACGGAAACCACCTCTCTCCCACACACAGTAGAAAAGAGAGACAGAGAGAGAGGCGGTTTGCTGAGGTGAGGAAATCTTTTGCCCGGTCTGAGGCACAGGCACAGCCCATGCATGTCTGCATCCTTATCTTCACCCGTCGTAGTAGACAGTCTATGTCTAGGGCTATGAGTATGACTAGTACTGCCCTCGCTGTAAAAATTCATCAGCATCTGTGCCACTTTAATTAATTGTTGGTCGAAGTAGCGTGTAGGGAGTACGACGCAATACGTGTGTGGTGTACACCATGCTGTCGCACACAATTGACCGTGACCGCAGTGAAAAACCAGGACTTTGATGGAGACATGTGGTTGCATTATTGTTTTCTTTTCACCGTGGCCGAGATGCAAAAATTACTCTGCCTCGTGCCTTAGAGGCAGGCGATATCTACAAAGTCCACCGTTCTGTCAGTTGAGCTGTGCCACTGTAAAACCAGCTCGTCGACCATATTTCTACTGTCTTTGTTTACCGGGAACGGAGACGATGGCGAACGTTTTTTCTTAGTCTTGTATTTGCTAACTTGTTCAGCTGCTATATTTGTTTGTTAAGAACCACTAATGTTCATGTTATCCACGCATGCATGCTTCAGGCAGCGCAGCGAGCACCTTTGCCCACGGTACATTACTCAGCTCTCTCCTCGCTCGCTGAGCTATGACTTCAATTGGCACCCAACGGAAAGGAAACCCCGAAAGCGATTTTAATTCGAAGCACTGGCTACCTGCACTGTCCCCGGATTTGCCGCGCAAGCAAAAGATCCGCCATCACCAGCTCGGTTCAGCTCGTGATTCTCCAACCGATAAATTCAAAGGACAGTGGGCAAGCTCGTTGTAAATCCAAACGAAACTCTTTTCGGTCATCACGTCATCGCTTCCTTTGCGAGAAGCAAAATACGGAGGTTTTCTCTTTTAATCTTCGGATGCTGTATTATCTTGAAAGATACTCTTGTGAGGCCATATACAAAAAGTTTGATGGGGTAAAGCAAGAGAGAACCCTAGGTGTTTAGAGCAAACTTTCCTCTCCAGACTTCACCCAGGAGCATGTGGATTCACCCTAGATTGTTACGGCAAATTTTCCCCTCCAGACTTCACTGCCGAGCCCATGGATTCGCCTCCCCTCATCATGACGCTCCGGCGGCCAGTGACGATGACGAGAATCCTGGTGCCTCCACTTGGGTTAGCAGTTCAGGTTAGGGTTTTTAGTCCACGTAGGTGCAACGGTCAGGACGATGGCGATGCTTCTTCTTTGAGTTTGCCTTCCGAGTTTCGATCCTCCTCGAGTTGGTCCTTTTGGACGTTTTCGACGAAGCCCCGCCATAGATTATTGTCGTCTTCTTGGGGCGTGAGGTTAGCGTTTCCTGTCATGTGGCGAGATTTTGTGTCTGATGCTTCAGATGAATGCAAGGGTTCAATGGCAACGAGTATGGCTCCAGGCTGCTGGGCCTTAGGGGCACGTACACGAAGACTACCGAGTTGTCATCGACAAGGTCAAGCCGGCTCTGGTAGGGGAACGACGACATCAACGTGTCAGCGACTCTTTCTGGCAGTAACAATGGTTATTTGGTGGTCTTGAAATCTCGGTAATTTTTATTATGTTTAAGATTCTTTATAGTTTCGGTGAACTTTTATAATAGATCTCATCCTTTTCGCAAAAAAAAGAACAAACTAAAAAAAAATCTCTTGCACCACTTTAACATGAGTTTCATTTCAAAAATACTAGTCCCACGGTACGAACAACAAAAAACTTATTTCCCGCAATGCCCACTGCAATCGCCATAGGAGGAACCCCAGGGCCACCGCCATTGGGCCACCTCTCCCCTCCTTCGCCAGAGGGCGCACCCGAGTGAAGCATGTGTGGCGTCGGCTGTAGCAAGGCTCCTCTCCCTCTTTCACTTGGTGCATCCGGGGAAGTGGGGTGTATTTGTTGTGCGAGGCATGGGTCTGACGAAACTTTTGGCGGTAGGGTACACCACTCTGGCAGCGGCAAAATTGCTCGACAACTGCATGGATTTGTTGCGCGGGCACTATGTCACAGGTGGACCATCGTTAGTGGCGGATCTGGGACGGCGGCAATGTATGGCATACCACAGCGGGTGAGTCTGGGTAGCTAACCTAGTTGACATGGGCGCGAGACCTCGCACCGTTGAGTCCCCTAACTCTGCCTTCCACTGCTAGCGTTGGTCCGCTGGTTGGATTCTCCACACCGACTCAAGGTGTGGGTCCGTGTGAGGACGGGCTTGCCAGGTACGCGGCTGGTGTGTCGGTGTGCGAGCCGATGGTGGCTGGTGCCTGGTTGGAATCTCGGGCACGGGGTGTGATACATCCATTTTGCATCATTATTTCCTATGGTAATTTATCCCATTTCAATGATATAGTTCATAATTTAATACAATGCTAATGTCTTTTCTCTCTTAGAATGCATGGAATACAAAGAGAGGGGGATTGTCAGACAGCTGAAATTCTGGACCTGAAAATCTAAGGAATACAAAAGACACACAACTTGTGTGCTCTTGAAAAAAAAATGTCCACCTGGCACATGACAGATTACATTATCTAAGGCTTACCTTTTTTTTTTTGCAGAAATCTAAGGCTTTCCTTAACTATTATTTTTACCTTCTTTAATTTTTTTATTTTGTCATTTAGTCTGATGATCTCAGCTATTCCATTTCTATTTGGCGGGTGCTAGGCGCCGGTGCGCCGGCCCAACAGTTCGGCCGGTCGCGTCCCAGCCGCCCGACGCATCGAGTCCCTGCTGTTCGATCTGCTCGCGTTGACTTCCCCCATCTCTTTCTTCCTCTCCGCGCGCAGCTCCAGTCGTCTAGACGTCTTCCTGTCCGCCGGCCACCATCCCCTCATCTGTATGTCCTCCCTCCGCCACCCCACGCTGCTGGATGTGCTCGCCGTCCTCGACGCCGTTGGCCGCCGTCCTCGTCGTGGCCGGTCCAGCAGGAAGTCGTCACTCCCCTTGTAGCAAAAAACGACGCCCCCTTGAAGCACGCCGACGCCCGCTGTCGTTGCGGCACCTAGCAACCGCCAGTCTTACCACACCCCATCGCTGCATTGTCGTGCCGCCGACCGCTGCTATCAACGCCACCGCTCGCACCATTGGCACGCCGGTTGAAGCTTTTTATCACACCGGTTGAAGCTTTTTTCATGCCGGTTGAAGCTTTTTTCGCAGAATGAAGCTTTTCATCATCTCGATTGAACCTTTTTCAACTACGGTTGAAGCTTATTTTGTAAATGCTTGCAACTTTTTGTCTTGCAGTGCCCGGTTGAAACTTTGTATGTCTTTCGGTTGAATCTTTTTTCACCTAAGGTTGAAGCTTTTTTCTTAACGGTTGCAGCTTTTTCAGTTGATAGTGGCTGGTTGAAGCTTCCCCTGTTGATGGTTGAAGCTTTTCTATATAGGCTTGAAGCTTTTTTGTCAATGGTTGTAACACTCGTATAGGTGGTTGTAGCTTTTTTGTCTTTGTTTCCAATTTTCTACTCTTCGGTTGTAGCTTTCACCAAAGCCGGTTGTAGCTTTCAACGTTGCCGGTTGTAGCACTGCCCTAGTCTCGTTTCACAGCCGCCGTTCGGTTGAAGCAAAAAAAATGTCGATCGAGCGCCATCGCCGGCTGCAGAAGCACGACAAAGAAAGCTTAGAGTAGTAGCAGGGGTGGGCCGTGCATCAGCGGTGGTGAGGGCGTGCAAACCCGTGGTTCTGGTGGCGAGGTAGAGATAAAGGAGGGGGATAGGTCAAGATCGAGGGTGCGGCATCCATGGCTGAGACCAGGCCATGGAGATGCAAAAAAGGAAGGAGACGGGTTGAAGAGGAAGACAACCAGGAGGGGGTAAGGTGGGCCTACAGGGGGACGAGCACGCTGAGCCACAGGATCGCTCCTTCATCGAACGCGTCGCGCGCGTCCGGCGCAACGGTTCGGCCGATGCGCCGTGTATAAACGTTTCCCTTTCTATTTTCTTTGTGTGTTGCCCTTTTGCTTCCATAATAATTAAAAAAAGATTTGCACACTCACTCAGGTAATATGCCAGGGCAGCGATAAGTTTAACGAGCTCCGGTACTGGAGTACTCGTGAGAACTAATAATAGTACAGCGTTGAGAGGATCACGGCGCAGGTTGCTAGTGGTGGTTCAAGATGCAGAGGCGTGCTGCGCCGAAAGGCCGCTGCCGCTCAAAACGGGAGGGCAGCGCCTGCACTGAAGCGGGAGGCAGGCGAATCCTTCCGGAAACGGAATCGGCTAAGTCGCGTACGTCGCACGCAGCCGACCAAGATGCATCAGCTACCACGGCAGGCATGGTGCACAAGGGCATCCACTGCATCTGCATGCATGGAATCTTGAGACGTGGCGAATCCACAAGGCTAATCATGTTAATGGCTAATCTTTTGTCTGCCTTTTTCGTGCGCTGGACGAGTCAAAGATGGGAAATGCTAGGGTTGCAGCCTATGTTGCAGGTACTAGTACTGCCCACGCAAAAGATACCAAGGAGCACCTAGTCATAGCCCTGGCAGCTGCTGATTGTGAATGAACTCACTCTGCAACTTGACACCGCTCAGGACTTTAGACCTTTGAACATAGAGGAGAGGCAGTTGCGTACACAATTAAAGTCTCGAAGCTTGGGGCTGTCTGTACTCCTTAAAATTAAGCTCAGGCAGAGGAGTAGAGTGTTGTGGCTGAAAGCGGGCGACGCCAACACCAAGTTCTTCCAAAGAAAAGCAAATGCACGGCACAAACGCAACATCATCCACGTGCTTCAAGGTCCTATGGGTCCCATCCACGCCTCTGACGAGATGATGGAGCATGCGCACAGTTACTTTCACAACATTTTTGGCGCGGATCATTCGAGGTCTGCAACCTTTAACTGGGAAGAGTTAGACCTGGACCAGGTTGATCTTTCAGACTTGGAGGGTGTTTTTTCTCTCGAGGAGATAAAGCGCGCTGTTGACGATCTTCCGGCGGATAAGGCACCTGGACTAGATGGATTCTCGGGCGGGTTCTACAAATCATGCTGGGGAATTATCAAAGATGATCTGCTCCGGGCCATGAACCAACTTTTTCATTTGGACAGCCGGGGCTTGAACCGGATTAACACCGCCCTTTTGGTCCTCATTCCTAAGAAGCTGGGAGCTGACAACCTCAAAGACTTTAGACCGATATCGCTCTTACATAGTCTGGTCAAGATTTTCTCGAAGATCCTCGCAACCAGGCTGGCTCCTAAGTTAGCAGCCTTGGTGGACCAATGTCAGAGCGCGTTCATTAAAAAGAGAAGTATTCAGGAAAATTTCCTCTTCGTTCAAAACACGATTAGGAAGATTCACAATGCAAAACAGCCTGCAATTCTGCTCAAGCTCGATATTGCCAAAGCTTTCGACTCCGTATCCTGGCCCTACATCTTGGACATGATGCAGGCCCGGGGCTTTGGAGAGCGCTGGCGAGAATGGATCGCCATGATACTCAGAACCTCCACCTCTAAGATAATAATAAATGGGCAGCTCACTGACGTTATCAAACACAGACAAGGACTGAGGCAAGGAGACTCGCTTTCTCCGTTCCTCTTTATCCTGGCTATGGATCCGCTACAAAGGTTATTCAGCATCGCAACTGCGCGCGGCCTTCTAACAAAGCTGCCGGGACGTCTCCCTTTGATGCGATGCTCTTTCTACGCTGACGACGTGGCCATGTTTATGAGCCCTAAAGAAAAAGATGCACGTATGATCCAGCAACTCCTACAATGTTTTGGCAATATATCCGGGCTCAACGTGAACACCGAAAAGAGCATGGCTTTACCAATCAGATGTGCTGCAATTGATCTAGCAACGGTCCTGGCGCCTCTTCGCATACCATGCAAATCATTTTCGGTCACCTACCTGGGCATGCCACTCTCCCTCAGGAACCTCACTAAAGCGGACCTTGACCCGTTTTTGACAAAATTTGGGAAAAAACGGCGACGTGGAAGGGAGAGCTGATGGCAAAAAGCGGACGCCTAGTCCTTCTAAAATCCGGCCTCACTGCACTGGCCATTTACATGATGACAGTACACAAGCTGCCCGCTTGGGTTATTAAGCGCCTCACACAATTGTGTCGCTCCTGGCTTTGGTGTGGTAAAGATTCGTGCAACGCGGGCAAATGCAGGGTGGGATGGTCTAAAATTTGTCGTCCCAAGAACCTGGGAGGACTTGGGGTGCTTGACTTACGGAAATTCGGGTCGGCTTTGCGACTTCGATGGTTGTGGTTGGCATGGCAACACCCTCCACGCCCTTGGGCGCGGCTGCCACTGCCTTGTGATGATAAGGAGTGAATGCTGTTTGCGATGGCAACTAATATCATAATTGGGGATGGCCGGAACTCTAATTTTTGGCAGGATCGGTGGCTGCTTGGTCATTGCCCCAAAAACCTGGCACCGGGCCTTTTCTCTGTCTCGGCTAGGAAAAACAGATCGGTGCACGATGCACTTTCGAACCACACCTGGCTGAACGACCTTGCTCATGGTCTGACCGAGGAGCTGATGCCGGAGCTAGTTAACTTGGCAGAGAAGCTTGACAATATATCGCTTAACAATGACCAGCCCGATAAAATCGAATGGCGGTTCACATCCAACCGAGAATACTCCGCTAGATCCGCCTATCTGCTACAGTTTGAAGGGTTGGTCACACCGGAGGGTTTCAACCTAATATGGAAAGGCTGGGCCCCTGGCAAGTGTCGCTTCTTCCTCTGGACGGCCATGCTAGGCAGAATCTCAACGGCGGACGCCCTTTTGCGCCGGGGCTTGGACAACAACTACTTCTGTCAGTTTTGCGAGAGGAACTTAGAAACCCCAACTCATCTGCTTATGGAATGTCCTTGGTCTAGAGACGCATGGGAAAGGATTGCACGTCGAACACGCACGCCGACCCTGCTCCCGGATTCTTGGGTTGGTATGGATACTATCAAGTCATGGCTGGTAACATGTCACAACAGAGCTACAAAGGACGCGAAGAAAAGGACCCTATCCATCATTAATCTCATGTCTTGGGAGATATGGCGCGAAAGGAACAGGAGAGTCTTCCAGCACAAAGGCTTGGACATGAACTGCTTCATTGACAAGGTCCACGAGGAGATCCAACTTTGGAACATGGCTGGGGCAGGCATCCCTTTCGATCCAGGCTGATTTCTTTGCTCCTCCGCTTACTTACTGTGGGCCTTTTCTCTCCTCTTTGCTTTCTTGTTGTGGCCTTCAGGGCGGGGATGAGGCTCCTCACCACCCTTTTGGCTCTTTTGTAACTCGTCCGTTTTCTCCTTCTAATCAAAGAATTTGGTAGCACTTTGCTACCAACATTCAATAGCCCTGGCAGCCATTGCACACTACTCAAAAGATAGTACTAGCCCACGCAAAAGATACTACAAACCAAGGATCCATAGCCCTATTAGTACGAAAGAGTTAATTGGAACTCGGAATCCCGTTTCACCTCGTGATATGTTGGGATGGTGCATTTTTAACTAGCAGTAAATCGGAAGCTTATATGCTGTTCCATACACCGGGATTTAGTAGGCTCCTTGAAAATCTAATGAGGAGTTGTTTGCATGACATGTCCGAGACAGTGCCGATTAGATCTTCAAGGAGCCTACTAAATCCCGGTGTATGGGACAGCATGTAAGCTTCCGTTACACCGATTTACTGCCAGTAAAAAATGCACCATCGGAACATATCACGAGGTGAAACAGGATTCCCAACTCCAATTAACTTTTTCCTACACTTGGTACAGGATCTTTTCGTGGGCTAGTATATCCAGTACTACCTGCTACACAGGCTGCATTGGCTGCAAACCGAGACTTTCATATCTTTGACTCGGAAAGGCAGCGAGAGGGCACTCGGAAAGCAAAGCAAAACTAAATTTTAATTTGAGGAATTGATTTTCTGCATGCAGACATGTGAACGAAGCAAACAAAAGATTAAGCATTAACAGCTCGGTTCCGCTGCCGATTCTCCATCTAGTGAATCCAAATGACAATGCAAGCTCGTTGTGAATCCAAACGACATAGTCTGCAAGACTGTCAGGGCTATGGTTTTGGTTCGCCGCCTCTGCCATTTCACTTGCGCGATTAATCGCCACGTGCATAACACTTAATTCTGGATCGCCAAGTCGATCTTGCTGCGAGTTGCTAAAAGTATAGCAGTACTACTAGTTAACAAGGAAGGACTGTCTAAATGTTGCAGCCGCAATGGGTGACTACCCCTCCATGGATGGATGCATGTGTTGAGATATGTATTTAGCACTTGTATTCTTGTACCTCAAGTCTCCTCCTTTGGTATAGTTGAGGATATGACTTGCCCTATGTACTATATATACTTGTGCATATGCACCTATCAATACAACAATAGTTGCATCCTATTCATCTACATGGTATCAGCCTAACCTCCGTTCCCAGCCCTAGCCGCGCCGCCGCCTCCTCCTCTGGCCGCCGCCGCCGCTCCCGCTGCCCGCGCCGCCGCCTCCCTCGGCCGCCGCGCCACCACCCCCCCACCCCTCCCGCCGCCGCACCACCCTCCACCCTCCCCTCCCCGCCGCCCTCCCCTGCCACAGCCGCCCTCCTATCCCGCCGCCACCTAAAACCCTAACCCTAACCGACCCGCGCCGCCACCATACCCCGTCGCCATGTCGGCCTCCAGCG
>LR738714.1:874284865-874297673 GCA_902687465.1 Secale cereale | reverse complement strand
TCCCCGCCGCCCTCCCCTGCCACAGCCGCCCTCCTATCCCGCCGCCACCTAAAACCCTAACCCTAACCGACCCGCGCCGCCACCATACCCCGTCGCCATGTCGGCCTCCAGCGGCTCCTCCTCCTCCGGCGTCGTCTACAGCAACCCGTTCGACTCCTCCAACGAGTTCGAGCCCGCCGACCTCCCCAACCAACCCCTCGCCGCCGACATCCGCAACATCCACCTCTTCGACCATGTTCCCATCATCCTCTCCCACACCTCCGCCAACTACTACGCCTGGAAAACCTACTTCAATCTCCTCTTCCGTGAGTACAACCTTCGTGATCACGTGGACGGTCTCGTCAACTTCTTCGCCGGCAACCACGACGCCAACTGGCTCGCCATCGACGCCACCCTCATCCGGTGGTTCTTCCTCACCGTCTCTCCGGACATCTTCCACACCGTTGTTCGCGATGGAGATGACGCCTACACGGTGTGGACCAAGATCAATGGCCTCTTTACTGATAACAAGCTTCAGCGGATTGCTTTCTTGCAGCAGGAATTTTTTGGGTGTCATCAAAACGAATCCACCATCGACGCCTACTGCCTCCGGCTCAAGACCCTCTCCGATGAGCTCAACGACGTCGGGTTCCGGGTTGACGATGCGCTCCTCCTCTCGACCCTCACCGCCGGCCTCAACGAGGACTTCGGCAACGCCGCCTCCAACCTCACCCTCCTGGCCAACCACACCTATGAGCGAGCGGTGGCCTACCTTCGCCTTGAGGAGCGGCGGATGAAGCACCTCCGCAGCCGGGCCGTCCACACCGCTCTTGCCGCCGGCTTCTCCAACGGTGCCCCGACACCAACCCCGGCGCCCCGCCCTCCCACGGCTCCACAGCCCGCACAGGTGAACCCGCCGCCCCAACCACCCCGCAACGGTGGGAACGGCGGCAACCGTCGCCGCGGTCGCGGCGATCAGCGCCAAGGAGGGGGGAAGGGTGGCAACGGCGGCCAACCCTCCCAGCACCAGCCCCCGCCGCCCTGGGTCGGCGGCTATAACCCCTGGACGGGGGTCGTGCACGCCTACAGCATGCCAGTGCCGCGACCCCCCGCCCCGGGTATTCTCGGCCCTCGTCCGAGCGCCCATCAGGCACTTCTGGCCGCGCCTCTCGGCGCCTACGGCGGCGCTCCGCCGCCTCCCTATGGCGCATATGGCGGCACCGGCGCGCAAGGCGCCCCCTACTACGACCCGGCCCTACTAGCGGCACTGCAGCAGCCGCCACCCTACTCCGGCGGCGGTGGTGATTGGATCATGGACTCCGGTGCCACCGCTCATATGTCCGCTCACCCGGGTAACCTTTCCTCCGTTCACCCCACTTCCACTCCCTCTCGTATCATCATCGGCAACGGTGTTGGTCTTCCTATCTCTCATGTCGGTACTGCTTCTTTTCCCTCTAACTCTCGACCTCTCTCTCTTAATAATGTCATTGTTTCCCCGCATCTCATTCAGAACCTAGTTTCTGTTCGTAATCTTTCCCGTGATAACTCCGTAACTGTGGAATTTGACGAAGTTGGTTTTTCTGTCAAGGACGCTCGCACCAGGATGATTCTTCACCGCTGTGACAGTCCCGGCGACCTCTACCCAGTTCAGTCGTCGTCTTCATCAGGTGGTCCTCGAGCTCTTTCCGCCGGCGTCGATCTTTGGCATGCTCGCCTTGGGCATCCTAGCACTTCTTCCCTTCGTCAAATAATGAGAGGATTTTCGTTCTCCTGTAATAAAACGGCAGCTCACTCTTGTGAAGCCTGCCGCTTAGGCAAACATGTTCGCCTTCCATTTAGTTCCTCCTCCACAGTTGCTTCTTTTCCGTTTGAGTTACTTCACAGCGATGTATGGACATCTCCAGTTCCCAGTAATTCTGGTTATCTTTACTATCTTGTTATACTGGATGATTATTCTCACTTTGTGTGGACATTTCCTCTTCGTAGGAAATCCGATGTTGCAGCCACTCTCGTTGCATTCTATGCCTATGTATCCACACAGTTCGGGCGCCCCATCATCGCACTTCAAACCGACAACGGAAAAGAATTTGACAACCACGCCATTCGCCACCTTCTTTCCTCCCACGGCACTGTTTTTCGTCTCACGTGTCCCTACACCTCCCAACAGAACGGCCGCGCCGAGCGTATCCTACGCACCCTCAATGAGTGTGTGCGCACCCTTCTGTTTCATGCCTACATGCCTTCTCGGTTTTGGCCCGACGCTCTTGCCACCGCCACCCTCCTCCTTAACCTTCGACCATGTCGTCCGCGCTGGCACTATGCGCCTCACCACCTCTTGTATGGCATCCCCCCCCCCTCCTACGACGGTCTCCGTATTTTCGGTTGCCGTTGCTATCCTAACACTACCGCCACCACACCTCATAAACTCGCTCCTCGCTCCATCCCATGTGTCTTCCTTGGTTACCCGGCCAACACTAAGGGTTATCGCTGCTATGACCCTGTGTCTCACCGTGTCATCACCTCCCGGCACGTGTACTTTGATGAGCTTGTGTTCCCCTTTGCACAGGAACAGGTGGCACCGTCTTCCAGCCCCGCGGCAGGTCCTTCGCCGCGTCGTCGCCCGCTGCTGGCCCTGGGGGCTCCGGCCACCCCGCCTGCAGCACCCTCCTCGGGCTCGGGGCCGTCCGCGGCCCGCTCCTCCGGCTCTACATCTCCCTCGCCAGGCGCCGCGTCGACGTCGTCACGGTCCTCGGCCATGCATGCTGGGCCGCATGCTGGGCCAGCCGACGGGCCGCCCGCAGGGTCCGCCAAGTCAGCCTCTTCAGGCGCTGACTCGACCCCGCCTCCGTCGCCCGCCCGGTCTCCGCCACCTTCACCCGCCGGCGCGCCTGCCGACTCGCCGCCGGCCAGCTCCGCTTCTACAGCGGACTCGTCGCCGGCCAGGTCCGCTTCTCCAGCGGATGATGCTGGTGCCACGGCGGCCTCTGACGGGGCGTCTACAGCGACTCCACCAGCCGGGCCCGTCACGCGCTCGCGCACCGGTGTTTTTCGTCCGAGCCTACATTATGCGGATGACTACGTCTGCTCCGCATCGACGTCTGCTCCATCTCCACTACCGCCCTCGGTTCGGGCCGCTCTCCGCGATCCACTCTAGATGACCGCGATGCAGGAGGAGTTCAACGCTTTACAGCGGAACCGGACATGGCAGCTTGTTCCCCGTCCCCGGCACGCCAACGTTATCACCGGGAAGTGGGTCTTCAAACACAAGCTTCGCCCATATGGCACTCTTGATCGTTACAAGGCACGTTGGGTGGTTCGTGGTTTCCGGCAACGCGCCGGTGTGGACTTCACTGACACCTTTGCTCCGGTTGTCAAACCTGGGACCATTCGCACTGTCTTACAGTTGGCGGTTTCTCGTGCCTGGCCAGTTCATCAGATGGATGTCTCTAACGCTTTTCTCCACGGTCATCTTGAGGAGCAGGTTTTTTGTCAGCAGCCTACGGGGTTTGTCGATCCAGCTCGTCCTGATCATGTGTGCTTGCTTTCACGCTCATTATATGGGCTCAAGCAGGCTCCTCGTGCTTGGTACCAGCGCATCGCCGCGTTTCTTCATCACCTTGGCTTCCGCTCTACGCGCTCCGATGCTTCGTTGTTCGTTTATCACCAGGGCACTGACATGGCATACTTACTTCTCTATGTTGATGACATCATCCTGACAGCATGCACGACTGAGCTTCTTCGACGCCTTACTGCACTAGTAGAAAACATGGCATTGGTCCAGCCCATTAGCCCCGGTTCAATCTAGAACCGGGACCAATAGGGGTACTGGACCCGGTTCGTTAGCCCAGGGGGCCGGCCGGGCCACGTGGGCCATTGGTCCCGGTTCGTCTGGACCTATTGGTCCCGGTTGGAGCTAAAAACCGGGACCAATGGCTCTTGCTCCTGGCCCACCACTATTAGTCCCGGTTTGTTTTATGAACCGGGACCAAAGGCACCCCTTTAGCCCCGGTTTGTAGCACCAACCGGGACCAGTGAGTTGCCTATATATACCCCCTCACTCAAGAGCAGAGCTCACTGCTCTGTTTTTTTTCTGGCCGAGGGGGAGAGGGGTTAGTGGTGCTCTAGCTCACCTCCTATGCACACAACATGTTCGGTGGAATGCCCGAGCCACACTAGTTAAGCTTTTCTCCTCTCGAAGCTCTATTTTCTTCGAGATTTGTCTAGGTTTAGCGGTCCGTCACGTCCCGTCCCCGTCTTCGCCGCCGTCGATCACCCCCGCCGATCTCGTCACCGGCACCACCGTGGTGAGCCTCTTGTTATGTCCATGCTTTTCTTACTTTTATTATTGCTTTAGATAGATATTTGTCTAATTTTCTTACGTTTATTATTGCTTGTTATTATATAGTGCGATGGTTTTGATATCCGCCCACGTGGGCCCTCGTCCGGTCTACGATTCGGATGTGGTATATTATCTTTAATATATAACTATTTGTTTTAGTGCTTATGATAGTTATGCCGACCAACCTGACATGCATAGATGTTTTATTATGTCTAGGAGGTAGTTGAACCGGAAATTCCAACCGACCCTCTTGTGGAGAGGTTAAATTTAGTTGAAGAGGAAAACATTTCGTTAAAGAAAAAATTGGAAAAAATGGAGGAGGAGAAGATGGAATTGGAGTTGCATGTTGCGGAAGTTATCGATGATCACAAGATCAAGATGGAACCTATTGTCGAGAGGTTAAATTTAGTTGAAGAAGAAAACAAATTCTTGAAGGAAAAAATAAAAAAAATTGTGGACGAGAAGATGATATTGGAGTTGCATGTTGCGGATGTCGTCGATGATCACAAGATCAAGATGGATGCAATGCGGTTGAAGATTAAAAAGATTAGAAAATATGCCATTAATACCGAGGCTTGGTATCATTATGCCGTTGGATCAATTGTTACCTTGGTTGCGATTATGATAGCATTTGTTTTCGCGTTGAAATGTTTTACATAGTTTCGATCTGTATGGAGAGCTATATATGTTGTTAGATGAGAACTATATATGTATGTACTTTGGTTTTAATGTGATGATGAACTTTTATCCATTTGGTCACTTAATTATCTATTTATGATGTTCTGTAATGGTTTTTGACACACTTAATTATATATAAATGCACGCAGATGAACCGCCAATGGATGTACGGTGACAGACACACCTCCGAGTACATTAAGGGCGTGCGTGAGTTTCTAAATGTGGCAGAGGCAAACAAGCAGAATGGTTTTATGTGTTGTCCACGCACTCAATGTGTGAATACGATGTCTTACTCTAACCGAAAAATCCTTCACTCCCACCTGCTTTACAAGGGTTTCATGCCACACTATAATGTTTGGACGAGGCACGGAGAAATAGGGGTTATGATGGAAGACGGCGAAGAAGAAGAGTACGATCACAACTATGTGCCCCCTGAATACGGTGATGCTGCAATGGGGGGAGCTGATGAAGATCAAGAGGAACCAGACGATGTGCCCAATGATGCTGCAACGGGTGAAGCTGCTGAAGATCAAGAGGAACCAAATGATGATCTTCGCCGGGTCATTGTCGATGCAAGGACAGAATGCGAAAGTCAAAAGGAGAAGCTGAAGTTCGATCGCATGTTAGAGGATCACAAAAAAGGGTTGTACCCCAATTGCGAAGATGGCAACACAAAGCTCGGTACCGTACTGGAATTGCTGCAGTGGAAGGAAGAGAATGCTGTGGCTGACAAAGGATTTGAGAAGCTACTGAAAATATTGAAGAAGAAGCTTCCGAAGGATAACGAATTGCCCGACAGTACATACGCAGCAAAGAAGGTCGTATGCCCTCTAGGATTGGAGGTGCAGAAGATACATGCATGCCCTAATGACTGCATCCTCTACCGCGGTGCATACAACGATCTGAAAGCATGTCCGGTATGCGGTGCGTTGCGGTATAAGATCAGACGAGATGACCCTGGTGATGTTGATGGCGAGCCCGCCAGGAAGAGGGTTCCTGCGAAGGTGATGTGGTATGCTCCTATAATACCACGGTTGAAACGTTTGTTTAGAAACAGAGAGCATGCCAAGTTGATGCGATGGCACAGTGAGGACCGTAAGAAAGACGGGAAGTTGAGAGCACCCGCTGACGGGTCGCAATGGAGAAAAATCGAGAGAAAGTACTGGGAGGAGTTTGCAAAGGACGCAAGGAACGTATGGTTTGCTCTAAGCGCGGATGGCATTAATCCTTTCGGGGAGCAGAGCAGCAATCACAGCACCTGGCCCGTGACTCTATGTATGTATAACCTTCCTCCTTGGATGTGCATGAAGCGGAAGTTCATTATGATGCCAGTTCTCATCCAAGGCCCTAAGCAACCCGGCAACGACATTGATGTGTACCTAAGGCCATTAGTTGAAGAACTTTTACAGCTGTGGAATGGAAACGGTGTACGTGCGTGGGATGAGCACAAACAGGAGGAATTTGACCTAAAGACATTGCTGTTCGTGACCATCAACGATTGGCCCGCTCTCAGTAACCTTTCAGGACAGACAAACAAAGGATACCACGCATGCACGCACTGTTTAGATGACACTGAAAGTATATACCTGGACAAGTGCAGGAAGAATGTGTACCTGGGCCATCGTCGATTTCTTCCGACCAACCATCAATGTCGAAAGAAAGGCAAGCATTTCAAAGGCGAGGCAGATCACCGGAAGAAGCCCGCCATGCGTACCGGTGATCACGTACTTGCTATGGTCAATGATTTACACGTAATCTTCGGAAAGGGCCCCGGCGCACTAGCTGTTCCGAATGACGATGAGGGACACGCACCCATGTGGAAGAAGAAATCTATAATTTGGGACCTACCCTACTGGAAAGACCTAGAGGTCCGCTCTTCAATCGACGTGATGCACGTGACGAAGAAGCTTTGCGTGAACCTGCTAGACTTCTTGGGCGTGTATGGAAAGACAAAAGATACAGCTGAGGCACGGGAGGACCTGCAACGTTTGCACGAAAAAGACGGCATCCCTCCGAAGCAGTATGAAGGTCCTGCCAGCTATGCTCTTACGAAAGAAGAGAAAGAAATCTTCTTTGAATGCCTTCTCAGTATGAAGGTCCCGACTGGCTTCTCGTCGAATATAAAGGGAATAATAAATATGGCAGAGAAAAAGTTCCAGAACCTAAAGTCTCATGACTGCCATGTGATTATGACGCAACTGCTTCCGGTTGCATTGAGGGGGCTTCTACCGGAAAACGTCCGATTAGCCATTGTGAAACTATGTGCATTCCTCAATGCAATCTCTCAGAAGGTGATCGATCCAGAAATCGTACCAAGGCTAAGGAGTGATGTGGCGCAATGTCTTGTCAGTTTCGAGCTTGTGTTCCCACCATCCTTCTTCAATATCCTTCTTCAATACCACGACAGGAGGAAGAAAATGGAGATGACCGAAATCCAGGCGCTGCGGGCCAGAATACAAGCGATAGAGGAACGGCAAGCAGATCGGGAAAGAATTGCCGAAGCTTCCCCCGAAGCTACCCCGCCATCTCAGCGGAGAAGCAGCGTGGCTTCCACCGAGCTGCTTCAGCCAGAGCTTGCCTTGACGGCTACTGCCAGGAATCCTGTGGATGCTATCACGCAGGCACAAAATTGCCACCTTATGGCACAGTGGATGAATCTGAAGGTCAAGGCGGCTGCTGGCTCTGTTTATCCTTCTGGACCAGACGACACTTTTCACTGCCGGCCGATTCCAGAAGGATATGCTAGGGTGATGGTCGACGAAATAACGGAGGGATTTGAGGAGCTCCAGCTTGACCACCCTACCGGTGAAGGGGAGACTCGGCTGGGTTCTTCACTGAAGACTCCATGCCTATGGCGGAAGGACCTAATCAACATTCTGAACTGGCCGCCTCCGCCTCCTCCTCCTCCTCCGACGAGTCAGGGCACTCCGCCTCCTCCACCGCCTCCTCCTCCGGCGAGTGACCATCAGGGCACTCCGGCTCCTTCTCCGGCGAGTGACCATCAGGGCACTCCGGCTCCTTCTCCGGCGCGTGGCGGCACACCGCCTCCTTCGCCGCCGGCGCGTGGCGGCACTCCGCCTCCTTCGCCGCCGGCGCGCCCGAGCAGACAGCCAGCTCCTCCTTCGCCTAATCAGCAAGGGCGGAAGAGACCTGCCGCCGCTCCGGCTGCTCCTGCTCCGGCGCCTAAGCAAGTAAAAAAGACAGCCGCTTCGTCTGGTCCGGCGACGTCTACCAGTACAGCCAGAGGCGGGAGGCGATGCAGATTCGGTCCTTCTCTCACGCCTCTAGAGAAGTTGTCGTACGAGAGGTCCGACGAGGAAAACACGAAGATCGCTGAAGGCGAAGTGAAGGACTTTTTTGAAGGGTTGAATGCACAGAGACATCCACCTCCAGAGGAGAAGATAGATGCGGTGAAAGCAAAGCGCACTCTTGCTGCCCTGAAGCAACCAGCGAAAAGTAAGCCGAAGGGCAACTATGACCGCATTATTCAAAAGACATTTCAAGATGCCAAGCGGTCCGGAAGTACAAAAAGTGATCAGAGGTTAGCAGAAGGGCGAGCTGGGAAACAAATTGCCCAGCTCGGCGAACAAGCGAACCAATCGTGCCCCCCGCTCAAGGTGTCTAGCGACATGGTCGCTAATGATCCGAGGATGGTGCCCGGTTATACCAATCTTGCAGATTACGCGTCCGACGATGTACACTATGATTTCATGGACGTGCAGATAGAAAGATACGAGTACAAAAAGCCTCTCGTAAAAAATGAAAGATCTCTATCAACGAATATGCGAAGATTGCATGATTGGTACATGAAAATCTGCAGAGAGCCTGGGGGGAGGAATAACTTGTATTTGAGAGTTAAACCTGAGCATGACCTCGTTGGAATTGACCTGTTGCCTGTTCCATTTGAGGAGTTCTATCAATTTTTCAATCAATTGGCCCTCGATAAAACAACGATCACCTGCTACTGTCTGTAAGTAGTACTACTTCTGTCATTAAGTCTCTCTATATAGCTGATCTTCATTGCATGTATTTATAATTATCCTCACTATATTATGCAGATTGAAGATCGTCGAATTGAAGAAAAGACAAGTAGGTGATATTGGGTTTATTAACACATACCTCATAGATGCAACCGAGGTTAAATTGCGTCCCGGCGATACCGAGACCAACTTGCTACGATCGTTGGTGGTAAATGAAAACAAAGATATAATACTCTTTCCTTACAACTTCAAGTGAGTGTTAATGTCTTGTGCATATTTGGTTTCCCTTATATATATCAGTCAAGTTTATAGCGATGTAATGATCTCATGCATTCGTGCGCAGCTTCCACTATATTCTCTTAGAGATTAAGCTTGAGAAGGGAATAGTAACTGTCTTCGACTCTAAACGTAAAGATCCCGAGGAGTATGCGGACATGACTCAAATGCTAGCCAGGTAAGTTAAATCGATCAATATTATCCACCATGCATATATATCAGCAACTTCATTTCTGATATCAACTAATTGTTTCCTTTGTCTGGCAGGGCTTGGAAAACATTCAGCAAAAAAGCTCCGGGACTGCCGAAGAAGCTACAATTTAGATACCCGAAAGTAAGTACTATATAGTAGCATGTTCCGCGCGCGCATCTCCTATATCTTGATTCAAGCGCTAGCTAGTTTCATCAATACCAATTTGGCATTCTTGCTTATCAGTTTGATTGAGCTCTATTTCTTGTAAAGTGGTTGTGGCAGGAACCCGGGAATGATTATTGTGGATACTACATTTGCGAGTCCATCCGCCACACGACCTGTGAGCGGGGCTACACTGATGAACAATTTAAAGTGCGTAAGCAATTAATAATATTCAAAATTTATAGCATCATTTCATGTATTGACCCCCTACTTCAAATTAGATGTTTCGGATGCGGGATGAACTCCTAACACCAGATCGTCTGCGAGCAATTCAAGAGGAATTGGCGGCATTCTTCCTTGAACACGTGATCGCTGAAGACGGAGAATACTATGTGGACCCTGCATCCATGTGTTAGGAGATTATTTTTGTAAGAGATAATTATTGTATATATGTGCCCGGTAGTGTCGGATCGATAGATATACGAGAACTTGTTGTTCGACCAATCTCTCGGAGAAGGAGAGGTGGTCGATATTATTACTTCTCTCTGTATGCATATATATATATGTTGATTATATATACGAGATCTTCTGTTCCTTCGTTTGCTTAGTATAGCTAGCAGCTAGCTAGCTAGCTAGCGTGACTCTAGTCCATATATATACGTATGTGTAGTATGTAGCGTCGACCAAAAGCACGGACATAAGAGAGAACACTTCTCTCTATTAATTAGCTAGCTAACACAATATATCAAACACCTAAATTACCCCCCAAAACCTAAAACCCCCCCTCCCCTTTCAAAAAAAAAAACAAAAACCACAGCTACAGAAATGCTGACACGTGCATGCCTTTTGGTCCCGGTTGGTACCACCAACCGGGACTAAAGCCCCTCCTGCCTGGACTCGGTGCACAGGCCACGTGGACACCCTTTTGCCCCGGTTCTGGATTGAACCGGGACTAAAGGGTCAGAGCATTAGTACCGACCCTGTTGCCCCGGTTCCAGAACCGGGGCTAAAAGGCCAAATGAACCGGGGCTAAATCCCCTTTATCTACTAGTGCTGATCGCCTCCGTGCTGAGTTTGCCATCAAGGACTTGGGCCCATTGCACTACTTCCTTGGTGTTGAGGTGATGCGCAGTCCTGCTGGTTTCTTTCTTCATCAACGGAAGTACGCTCATGAGCTCCTCGACCGCGCCGGGATGCTTAACTGCAAACCGGCCTCCACGCCTGTTGACACGAAGGCCAAGCTCTCCGCTACCGACGGTACTCCTGCTCCAGATGCTGCCCACTACCGGTCCATTGTTGGCGCTCTACAGTACCTCACTCTCACTCGGCCGGAGCTCCAGTATGCAGTTCAGCAGGTCTGCCTCCATATGCATGCTCCGCGAGACGTTCACTGGACTGCTGTTAAGCGGATTCTTCGCTACATCTGTGGTGCCATGGATCTTGGTCTCACTCTACACGCCTCCACTGCTACTGATCTGGTCGCCTACTCTGACGCCGACTGGGCTGGCTGCCCGGATACCCGACGTTCCACTTCGGGTTACTGCATCTTTCTTGGACCATCCCTGGTGTCATGGTCGTCCAAGCGGCAGCCCACTGTCTCCCGATCCAGTGCCGAGGCTGAGTACCGCGCTGTGGCCAACGCAGTTGCTGAGTGTTCCTGGCTTCGACAGCTTCTCCACGAGCTCTCGTGTCCTGTTGAGAAGGCCACGGTCGTCTACTGCGACAACGTCTCCGCCGTCTACCTCTCCGCCAACCCGGGTCATCATCGTCGCACCAAGCATATTGAGCTTGACATCCATTTTGTTCGGGATCAGGTGGCTCTCGGCCTTGTTCGTGTTCTACACGTACCCACCTCCCAACAATTTGCCGATATCATGACCAAAGGCTTGCCTACGACGTCCTTTGAGGAATTTCGGTCCAGTCTCTGCGTCAGTCATGGTGTCGCTTCGACTGCGGGGGGTGTTGAGATATGTATTTAGCACTTGTATTCTTGTACCCCAAGTCTCCTCCTTTGGTATAGTTGAGGATATGACTTGCCCTATGTACTATATATACTTGTGCATATGCACCTATCAATACAACAATAGTTGCATCCTATTCCTCTACGGCATGCAGCGACGGGGCGTAAACTGCCTCCGTCCACTAAAAATCAAGATGCCATGCATGCAGGATGTGACCACCAGAACTCAACCAACAGTGCGGGCCACCAAGTGCTGCATCTTGGTCGGGTGAGCCGGCAAGGATTCGCCTGGCACCCGCATCGGTGGAGGGGCTACCCTCCCGTTTTGAGCGGCAGCACGCCTCTGCCTCTCTGGTCCAGCGCCTCACAACTGTTCTTTACATGAACAAGAAAAAAACTGTCTAACTTGAACAAGAAAGGTTGTCTACGCTCTTAATTAATTTTACATCATGATTCATCAGTGCTGCAACTCGTTAAACTAACCAAAACTGATGCAAGTGTGGTGCGAGGAGCAGTTTCGTCAGGCAAATGATTCAAAGCTGATGCAATTACCAATACCCATCAAAACGAAAAGAACGGATAGAACAAGAAAAAAAATTCTTTTCTCTCCGTTTCGAAAAAAAAATCTGTCTAACTTGAACAAGAAAAACAATGGACAAGCCATCAGGTAGCATACCATTGTTCTTTACATGAATTTCAATCGGTAGCTACAATCGTACCCTATTATTAGTTTTTGTATCCACTATAATACCAATGCATGATCTCTTATGTAGTAGCTCAAGTGAAAGATGAGATTGTACATAAAAGTTGTTGATACATGTCGGTATAAAAATATAAAAATACACACGAAGGAATGGAGTGCGTGAAGGAAAAAAGCATCATACACCTGGTTCTATATCCATCAGATAAAAATCCATGAATTTTCTTTAGAAATTCAGGAAAAGGTGAAAAATATTTGAAACTTTTTTGGCAACAAACTTGACCGCTAGTGACGTACTTGTATGCAAAATAAAAACTACTGCGAAAATGTGAGCATCAACAAAATTGTCCTACACAACATAGAGTGGATAGTACATCTAACATAGTGTTGATTTTTTTCTTCACAAACAATACCAAAAAAATCATTTGGGCACTAAAATATTTACAAGATCACACGCTTTGTCAAGTTTTCTGCCATCAAATTTCATGATTTTTCGACTGTTTTTGAAAAATGGTTGCACCTACCCCTGTGTTCCATCCCC
>LR738714.1:874254526-874276049 GCA_902687465.1 Secale cereale | reverse complement strand
GAGAACTCTTCCCGGCACCCTGCCGGAGGGGAGGATCACCATCGGGAGCCTCTCCACCACCATGGACGCCTCCCGGATGAGTTGTGAGTAGTCTCCCTTGGACCATGAGTCCATGACCAGTAGCTATGTGATGTTCTCCTCCCGTTCTTGTGCTTCACTAATTAGTCCTCGTGAGCTGCCCTACATGATCGAGGCACATATGTAATCCTTATGCTGTTGCTATGATGAGTTTGCTGGGATCCGATGGATTATGAGATTATGTTCAGATTGTGATTGAGTAATATATTTGATCTACCTCTTTTATATTTATGTTCATAAGTAATTCTTGCATGTTCTTCGTTGTTATTTATTGCTTTGGCCAAGTAATACGTAGTGACTCCAAGAGGGAACGTTATGCTCGATTGTGGGTTCATGCCCCACGATGACTAGCTTGAGTGACAGAAACATGAGTCTAGGGGATGTGCTGTTGGCACAAGGGGGGAAAAAACGGTGCTTGTGCCCGCGGGTGCAAGGATTGTTTACTTTACGCAAAGTTCTTTTAATGCAGTTGTCTGTTGCTTTGAGTTTACACTATGGGTGGGGCTCGCAACTTAATACCAGCGAGATGTTCTGGATAGATATCTCAAGGTGGATGATTAGTAGTAGATATTGATGGATTTCGGTCTACTTACTTTGGCGTACCGCCCATGCTTTGAACCTCAACCTTTCTTGCAATGTAGTCAGCATTGGTTTGCGTTCGTGGTCCTGTCAATTGCCCAGCTGTAATTCGTTTACCTCACATAGCTGTTTTATCGTCTTTTGGGAGAGAGACGTCACTAGTGAACATCATGAGACTCCGGTCCATATTACCATCATTGATCACATCCGCTATTTACTTTTCGCTATTATTTACTATTGCAAACATTATCTATCACTACTTTTCGCTAGTGACGACTCGGACGCTGTTGACTGGAGTTGTTACCGATGAGTTGCTGTAGACCAAGCCGTTAATGTCAATGTCGAGGTAGCCGATAATGGTGATGTAGCCGTGGTCGAGGTAGCCGATAATGGTGATGTAGCCGTGGTCGAGGTAGTCGTGGTTGATGGTGTAATCGTCATGGATGATGAAGCCGCACAAAGCCGGAGGCGCAAAAAAAATGCGCTATGACGGAACTGCAGACGTGGACGATGCACCTTGCGGATGTCAGAGGGTGTCGTCGGCGACGAGTCCGCCGATTTTGCCAAGACCGGAGGAAGCCCATCGAGCACACATTGGTTTTGCCAGAACCGTGTGGCCGTGTAGGATCGTCACTGTAGTGACGCCGTGTCGATGCAGTTGTGCCGTCCTGGATGACGCGGTCGATGTCGTCGTCGTGACGCGGTCAATGCCGTCTTCGTGGTCGCGTCTTGCAGAAAATTCTATCAGAGGACGCTAGGTGTCCATCTTGTGAACGAGGCGGCGGCGGTGTGTCAACGATGATGTTGGTGAAGACCATGTTGATGAAGAGCTTGACGATGAAGTGTCGGCGATGGCGTTGCAGCGGCGTGTCGGCGATGATGCATCGCTTGGAGGCGTCCGTCGTGGCGATGGTGTGTCGATGCCGTGTCGTGCTGGAGAAGTCGATGAAGATTGCATCTCGTTTCACACCGGCCTGGCGTGTGAACAGTGCATGTTGAGGTCGCTTCTCGTAGGTGTGGTCGATGAAGTATGTTGGCTCGTAGCCGGTCTAGTCGTACAGGTCGATGAAGTGGCATAGAATCGATGCAGAGGTGTCAATCGGTGGTGTAGATGTGGATGCAGTTACATATTGGTCGGTGTAGTCGTTCGTCTTGATGTAGATGGCGGTTGGCGATGGAAGCCCGTCTGGCTTGCATGTATCTCGTAGGAGATTGATCCGTGTGCATGTGCATGATTCCTGGACTGATACGTTAGCATCATAGCATGCATGGGCGTACCTATGCATGGCTGGATGGAGATTCTGCCGTGGCTGCACAGGGACGCTTGGTGGAGCTTGATGTCGAGGGGCCGGCTGATGTTGTGGCGTTGATGAAGATCCGATCGCATTCCTGTTGGAGAAGCCGCCGGCTGCTCTTCTGGAACGCGCTCGTGCGCTGCCTATTGATGCGCGAGGTACGCGGACAGCTGGTTGGCGCTGCAGTGTGGAATCCCCTGACGAGGCTGCGGCTTCGACGATGAACGTGGTGTGCACCGGCTGTAAACCGATCTATACATGGATGCAATCTGGTGTGCGGCCTGGTGGCTGGTGCAGCTGAGTTTTGGTTGGTGGGTGTCGTCGCCGACGTCGCCATACGTGCTGCGTCCCTGGGCGCGGCGGTGCAGGAGCCCAACCATCGCTTGTTGGAGCTAGGGATCCAGAAAGCACACCGGATGGAGTGATTTGACCGCAGTCTCGGACAAAGATTTCTGCACCGATCTGCTAGGATTTTTCTCACCGGAATTTGGGTCTTCAAAGATTTATTTGGTGGCTAAAGAAAACATAATTTAATAGAATTTCGAAAATTGAATTGACCTAATCTATGGAACTGATCTAATCTATGAACCGATCTAACCTTTGATCAAATCGGATGCCGCGCCCCCGGGGGGAGGAGATTAATCTCCCCGGGGGCGACGCGATGCGGAAACGATAAAGGAACCTAGGATCGGCGTCGTGAGACAAACCGCTCTAATACCATGTAGAAATTATAGGATGAATGAATATTGTGTTGTATTGATCTAACCCTCATATGGGGTATATATAGAAGTACAACATGAGGTGAGACTTGGAGTACAAGACAAGGCGTAATATAATTAAATTATTCTATCTCTACTCCTTTATCTCTATATTTAAACCAAAGTTATATTCTAACAAGCCTCACCCCCAGCAATCTTTTTGTGTCACTGCCTTTTTTCTCGCAACCTATCCATGATGCATGACTAATAGTATAAGAGAATGGCTAGAGATTTATTTATTCAAATAATATGGGAAGGACAAAACGAGGGTGGAGTATGGGTGGGTAAAACAGGAAATACATCTCAGATTTGGAAACACATCCACCTAAAATTCGGTTATCTCAAAAAAATAATACACGCGACCTAAACACGAGCGGACATGAATGGAGGGAGTAACTTGTAAGTTAAGTACCAAGTACACGGACACAAAACCATCTTACTCTACCAGTGTTTGTGCGCTAGTGACAATTAACTACATGACAAACAGCATTGCTCGTTAACTCGCACGCTAGAACTAAATACACCTATACATATGGATCTGGAGTGCTCCATATGTGGTGCTTTTTATGCTTAATGGCAATCAAATGCATGCCAGTTGCATTGCTTATTCACTTGCACGCTAGCACGTAAACAGATCTAGAGTGCTCCATAGGTAGTGGTTAATTTCTACACCGGCAATCTAATATCTGACAAATGTGTTGCTTTTCCATTTGTGCTTGTCGCCAAGTAGATGTATGGGACTATAAATTAATACGTCCCAAGGTGAGACAACGCCACAACGGACTACACAAGTATAAAGATATCCATAGATTAAGCTAAAGAGGGCCATGTCCTCGACAAAGATGTCCATCGATATCACCATGGTGCTAGCTATGGTGCTTTATATTCAAGGAACCATTGATGTCGGCTACACTCTATCTTGCCCAACTACTCGAGTGGTTGTCCAGATGTCGGGTTGCCGACATGGCCGGACTCGACATACCGACCCCATCCCAAATTGGACAAAATTCCCTAAAGCCCTCCTCCTCCTCCCGCCGTCCGCCACCTTTGCCCCCCGTGCTCTCCACCGGTCCCGATCCGCCGCCATAGATATCGTCCAGCCCGTCCCTGACCGCTGCGACGGAGACGCGGTCCGCCTCGTCCTCGTTGTCCCCTCCTCGGGTTCGTCCTGCAAGGCGGAGAATGTCGCCCGAAAGTTGTGGCGACGGCGACAGCGAGAGAGGGAGGTGGCGGTGGTGGCGTCGCAGGGAGGTTCGAACATGTCCGACGAGATGTCTCCTCCGGCGTGCCCGTTGTGGCCGAGCTCAAGGCTGCAAAGAAGAGGAATGATGGTTAAATCTCCCACCAGTCAATTGGGTTGGAAGATGAAGAGGGCGATGTTGTCGTCATGAACGGGAGAGTCATTGTTCCAAAGGATAACCGACAAGTCATGAGAAACAAATGGGCGAAGGCATGGGTCTCTCGTGATGTCGTGGCTACATAAATGCCTCCCACATGGACGGGCATTATTTCGGTAAGGGAGACAAAGGAAAAGGAGAGGCACAAGCTCATGATGGATGCACAAAAGGAGATGATGGAATGGGATTGGAAGAGGGCGGAGAAGAAGGTCCAAATTGAACTCACGAAGATCAAGTTGGTGAAGCAATAAGTGGTGATCAGATGGAAACTCGAGAAGGCCAAGACATTTGATGATATTGAGCTTGAGAAGGAAAGGTTGAAACTTGCATGAGACCCGGAGGATGCAAGAATCATGTTGGCGGACGAAACCCGTTTGGATGAGCATCCAAAAAGTGGCTTGCGAGCAAGAGAAAGGAGATAACCGACCATAGAGAGTACGAGGCGGCTGGGATGGGTGCGGCCCGGATGTAGGCGGAGGACGCAGCCCACCTGCAGGCGGAGCAGGCTGTCCGGATGCTGGCGGAGCAGGACGGGCAGGAAGCATTCCAACGGGACCACGACGCATTCCACCTGGAGGAGGACGCATTCCAATCAGATCAGGCGCCCGGCTAGTGATCCGATGCCATCGGTCACGCTCGGACATTGATTTCTTTTGGGCTTGTCCGTTTGGTTGAATTTTGATTTGCTTTGCTTTGTTTCGAACTGTTGAATTCTGGCAATTCGTATCGTATGATCGACGTGTATGCATTGTATGGATTTGATGATCCATATTTGAGGTAAGCGCAATATATGAGGGGCCGGCGGGCGTGCCCGAACGCTCCCGCGGGCGTATAGGGGGACGGATTTGCCAAGTCTGACTGTAGATGCTCTTATAGGATGGAAGAACTGCTAACAAGATCGCTACAATAAAAATATTCATTAATTGTGTTTGCCTCTAGTCTTCGTCTTTTCGGACTTGGCTCAACAGTTATTGGGAAGAATTCCAAGAAATTCGAGGAATTGTGACAAAAACTAGAGGAGGTGGTGGCAGCTTGCTTTTTGGTGGAGAAAACGGGGCGACCCTATATCTCGCCTTCGCGAGAGGGTAGGAACCCTTGCTGAAGAGTAGACCAAGATGGGCCAGCCAGGAGCGCGGGATTTTTATGTTTTTGTTTCTTTTTTATTTATTATTTATTGTTTATATTTGAAATATTAAATATATAATCCATAAAATATTTGTAAAATATTAACCAAGCGTTTGAAAAATATTAAATGTGTAGTACTAAAAATGTTGACCATGTATTAAAAAAGTTAAATTGGTAATGAAAAAATGTTCAAGATATATTAGAAAATTGTTGTTGACATTTACCAAAAATGTTGAAATGGAAAAAAAAGAAAAATAGAAAACCAAAAAAGAAACCAAATAAACCAAAGAAAAGGGACAAATTTTAAAATATTTAAACACCGGGGAAGAGAAAAAATAAAACAAGACAAAGAAAATCTACGGAAAACCGTCTAGACTAGCTTCAAGTAGGTGGCGCCCCCATTTCAGAACAGTTGCCAGGCACGATGGTTATCACCGATCGTTATCTGCCAAGAGCAATTAGACTTTCCAACTATATACTCCCCTTCATGGAGAAAACGAAGCAATTAGACTTTCGGCTGGGCACCCACCCTAATGTTTTGGGCTTTTACGGCCTATGTCTTTTTTCTCTTCAAATATGCTTATCTATCTATCATGTGCACGGGCAACCCTGGATGGTTCGGCCCAGCTGCGCTAGAATCCACAGCCATATTTTTTCATATTTTTATTTCTTTTTTATTTCTTTCTAACTTTTTACACTTACAAAAATTCTAAACATATATATTACGTAAAAATTACTTTACATAATGTTTGTGAAAGTAGACAAAAAATATACAATGTGTGTGAAAAACTTGATCATCTTTATAAAAAATGTTCATCAAGCATTTGAAAAAATGATAAAAAAGTATTTGAAAAACATTAATCAAGCGTTTCAGAATGTTAAATGTGTAAACACAAAATGACCATGCATTTAAAAATGGTTAACCTTGCATTTAATATTTTTGATACAAACATTTGAAAAATATTAAATGTATATAGAAAAAATATTGACCATTTATTAAAAAAAATTAATCTTGTACTTAAAAAATGTTAATCAAGCATTTCAAAAAATGTTAAATGCATATAGTAAAAAAATTGACCATGTATTCGAAAACTGTTAATCTTGTATTTAAAAACTGTTAAATGTCTATAGAAAAATTGGTGACCATGTATTAAAAAAGTTAGATAATATTTTGACCATGTATAAAGAATATTGAACTGTACTCGAAAAAATGATAATCCACCATTTGTATTTGGTAAATATGTTAAACTTATCTAGGTAAAGTTTGACATGTATTCAAAAAAATGTTATTCTTCTATTTAAGAAATGCTAAATGTTTATATAAAAAATGTTGACAATCTATTAAAAAAATTAAACTTGTATTTGAAAGTGTAGTTAAGCATTCGAACAAATGTTCAATGTGTATGGAAACAACATTAAGGATGCATTCTGAAACTGTTATTTTGGTATATAAAAAAGGTTAATCAAATATTTGAAAAAATGGTAAACATATATTAAATATATTCCAAAATTTGTATAGTAACCTAGCGAAACCCGAGAGAAAACAAAGAAACCCAATGAAAAACGTGAAAGAAACAAACAGAACCGAAATAAACGGAATAAAAAATAAAGTAAAGAAATAAAAACCAAGAAGAAATGATTGAAACTGAAGAAAAATAAAGAAAGGGAAAACGTGAAAACAAAGAAAAGAAACTAAGGAAACTGGTGAAAAGGAAAGAAAAGACAAAAACAAAAACCTAAAAAAACCAATGAAAAACTGGTTGTTTTACCCTCAAGTAGGATGCGCTCTACTACTTGCCACGAATTTGATGGTAACTCTCTGGCTATCATCCATGCCTTTCACCCCGCCCCTTTCTACTTCTCCCTTTAGCTCCCGCAAATGTGCACAGGATTGGTGGGCAGATCCTATTTGACGCTCGTCAGCGTCAAAAGGGCGTGCATTCGCTGAGGCAAGCCTCTGCTTGGGCCAGCCCATATACGGGATTCGCGTGCTCTGTGTTCGCTGCTTCTTCGTTCCCTGCGGATTTGTTTTCGTTTTTCTTCTTTGGATTTTTCCTTCCTGTTTTTTTAATGTCTTGTCCTATATTAAGTGGGTTTGTGCTGGTTCTTTTTGTTTTAATTCCTTTTTCCTTTCGATTTTATCCTTTTTATCTTATTTTATTTTATGTTTTCCTCTTTTTTATCTTATATAAAGAGTTCACCGCGTATTAAATGTGCATCATTTATTCAGAAAATATTCTCCATATATTATGAAAAAGCTGACCATAAATTATAAAAGTTTTCATTGTGTATTACAAAATTTTCATCGTACATTTAACAAAATGTTCACCATATACTAATAAATTGGTCAACGTATTTAAATAATTGTCCATTGTCTACTTACAAAATGTTTAGCGTATATCACAAAGATATTCAATTTTTATTTAAAACTTACTCAGCATATAAAAATATTCAATTTATATTTTAAAAAAATCAACATATATCACAAAAACTGTTCAGTGTGTATTTGTAATTTTTCCTGCGCCTATCACAAAAATGTTCAATGGTCGAATTTTTTCCTTTTTTAATCTGCCTCTGCCTTTAGTTCTTAAATATCCATGCAGTTTATTAATAACTACTACTTCCTTCATCCTATAATATAAGATCGTTTGCAATTTGTCTTAACTTGCAAAACGATCTTATATTGGTATAGAACACTTACACTCTATCATAGGGTTGCGAGTTCGATTCCTCGGTAAAGCATTATTTTTTGGGGATTTAATAGCGGCTAGGTATGATGCCACCGAATGGGCCGGCCCATTCAGCGCACCCTGCGCGGAAGCTCGATTGTTTGACGCTCGCGAGCTATCTTGCGAGCCTCACCCCCAGCAATCTGTTTGTGCCACTGCCTTTTCTTCTCCCAACTTATCCATGATGCATGACTGGTAGAAGAGAATGCCTAGAGCTTTTTTATTCAAATAGTACGGGAAGGAGAAAAGGAGGGTGGAGTATGGGTGGGTAAAATAGGAAATACATCTCAGATTTGGAAACACGCACACCTAACATTCGGTTATCTCCACAAAACAATACACGCCACCTAAAAGGAGCGGACATGAACGGAGGGAGTAACGTGTAAGTTAAGTACGAAATACACGGACACAAAACCATCTTACTCTACCGGTGTTTGTGCGCTAGTGTCAGTTAAATACATGACAAACTACATTGCGTTAACTTGCACGCTAGGACTAATACACCTACACATATGGATCTAGAGTGCTCCATATGTGGTGCTTTTTAGGCTTAATGGCAATCAAATGCATGCCAGCTGCATTGCTTTTTTACTTGTACACTAGCAATACGTACACGTAAACTGATCTAGAGTGCTCTATAGGCCGTTGTTAATTCTACACCAGCAATCTAATGTCTGACAAACGTGTTGCTTTTCCACTTGTGCTTGTCGCCAAGTAGATGTATGAGACTATAAATTAATACAGCCCAAGGTGAGCCCACACCACAACGGACCACACAAGCATACATATATTCATAGATTAAGAGATATTCATAGATTGAGCTTAAGAGGGCGGCCGCTGCCCATGTCCTCGACAAAGATGTCGATCGATATCACCATGGTGCTAGCTATGGTGCTTTATGTTCAAGGAACCATTGACGCCAGCTACCTCTTGCCCAACTACTCGAGTGGTTGTCCAGATGGCTATGGAATTTCATGGTTGCCGATGGATATCGGGTGTGCAAACCCAAACACCAGCTTCAGCCAGAGAAGAACAACCATGGGACATGCCCAGGAGACCAAGTGGTGTGCATTAAAGATGGCATTTGCTTATGTCATGTATATTAGCTATATGCTAGCAATAAGACTCATGCAGCATCCATGCATGGACTACCAAAAAACCTCTATACACAGAAAAGTGTACCGTTTGAACTTAATTTGTATGCATTGCATGGTAGTACTGATGCTACTCATGTCGTTCTAAAGGTACCTCCTGTAACAATGAATAAAATAAGGTCCGCTACCATATATGCAGGCCATTGCTTTTAGCACATCGATAGTGAAAAAAATATGCCATATATTTTTTATTCTATGCTGGAGGTTGTTGCCCACCTTTGCGGGCATCCTGACCCATGCATCCTTCTACAAACAACTAAACAAATTGACCTGTAAATGATGCAATCATGCAATATGTGCCTCATGGAAGATCATGAAGTACAAACAAACGATAATCATTATAGAAGAGAAGTATGTCTTGGTATCATTGATGAAATCACTCAAAAGCTTGACAATAGGTTTGGTGAAGGTAATATGGAGTTGCATATTTGCATCTCTGCTTTGAATCACATCAATTCATTTACTTCTTAAGATGCACTCAAGGTAATGAAACTTATTGGATTCTACCCCAAGGACATATTAAGCATCAATTTGGTAAAGCTTGAATTCCAACTTGCTACTTTTATTGATGATATGAGACAAGGTTATAGGTTCAGATCCATGTGTAATATTGGTGATCTCTCTATTATGCTTGATTTAAGAAAAAAATAAATCATGTTCTCTATAATTTGGCCTACTTGCTTATGAAATTGGTATTGATTTTACCTGTGGTCATCACAAGTGTTAAAAGAGTATTTTTGGCAATGAATTTAGTGAAAAACAAGTTGAGAAATAGTATGGGTGATGATCTCGTGAACTATTGCTCAGTGGCACTCATTGAGTGATACGTGTTCTCAAAAGTAAGTGAGGATGACATAGTTGAAGCTTTAATGGCAAAGGAACATTGTAGAGTTACTTAGTGTTGTATTTTCTATGTTGCAAATTTAAAATATTTTGTGAACTATAATGTTGTGTGATTTGATTCAGCTATTTGTGTTATTTTTTGCCAAATAGTGTATGACGCTTGGACTAGGTAGAAAAACAATTATGTGTGCACACCCTCCGTTTATTTCCTGGCTCCGCCACCAGTTTCGGTTCTTATATATCCGTAGTTGGGAAGTACAACGGCCACCTCTTCTCCAACACCAGGACGGTTGTGAAGATGACTATTCAGCCAAATGCATTTTTTTTAGGCATGCACCACTCTGCGAGTGTGTGCGAGATCTTCGACTTTGCGAGCCTCCTGGCATGTATATTCTTGTCCAAACAATTATATACAAAAGTAGAGGTATAAATGATGCAACCACTTCCTCAACTGAAAACATATTTAGATGGAGAAAATTATTCTTCATCATATGGTGTCATATGCAGTCTCTAGGTAGAGCACTTGTACATTCTCCTACAAACATTTGTTAATGATAACAACTACAGAATATGTAGCCATAATTGGTGTTTTTATTATTATGTGATGGCATGGCGTCTTTATAAGTGTCTGTTTGGGAGAAACAAAAGAGAGACATTTCTAGGAAGGTGGAGATAGCAAACTAGCACATATCTTGATGCAAAATTAGACGGCCCACATAGGAAGGGCTTGCATGGGAGCTCAGAAAATCTACTATTTATTCCCCTTGTACAAAACTACGCAAACAAGATTACAAATAAGATATGTCGGGGCAGCTCATATAGCAGTTGGAGCAAATTAAGTTTCAATTTCAGTGCACATAAGAATCACAACACTGTATTTGCAGCTCCTAGCATCGACCATTCATATCCCATTGAGTGTAATCACAATTGTGCGAGGAGTAGCATAATCACGATGTTCACAGAGCCATATACCCTGGAAATAAAAAATAGAATGACATTAGGTACCAAATATAATGCCAAGGTTGGGCCCTGAGTACTGCTAGCAGGAGTTACCCAAACTTCCCACATGAGAGGCGGGTGTTGGAAATAGAATTAGATCAGATAACTGATTTGGTAAAATAAAATCATGGCAAATGTCACTGGGGTATGGACATAGGTGTCATAGTACGACTTGGGTTCATGTGTTCGACTCGACGATAAAATTAAGAACACAGATGCCTGCATAACATTTGGTTGCTGCTAATATTGATGGTATGTCTTGGCTCGTTGACACCCAAAAGAAAACATGCTGCACATACTTAAGAGTGAACTTCAAACTTATATATGGCATAGATGGGATATTGGGTCTTATGCACTAAATAGACCCAGGTGTTAGTAACAAAATTGGATTCAGGTACGCGATTTGGCAAAAAATAAAATCATGAGAAATGTTACTTGGATATGGACATAGGTGACGAAGTACGACTCGTGTTCAGGTGTTCGACTCAGACGATAAAATTTAGAACGCAGATGCCTGAATAACATTTGGTTGCAGCTAATACTGACATTATGTCTTGGGTGGTTGACACCCGAATAAAATATGCTGCACAGACTTAAGAATCAAGTTTAAACTCATGTATAGCATAGATGGATACTGCTCTTATGTGCTGAATAGACCACTTCCTATAGTTCTGTTACAAGTATATCATTTATCTAAAAACCAAATATTCTACTGTATGTTCAGTCGAGTCTATCAAGAAAATAGAACCTTAAATACTGAGGGTAGATGCATCTAAGATGATTATAATACAGTATTAGTAATCGTGTACCAAAAGATGGCCCCTTTTGTTAGTAAAATATCTTTACGCACCTGCCAAGTTCCCATGTTGAGACGCCCGTCAGTGATAGGAATTCTGAAGACAAAGGAAAAATGTCACTAATTTGTTTTGGACGAAGTCACTCATATTTTGTAAAAGAGAAACATTAGGGAGGGAGGGCGCACGTCAAGGCACATCCAAACATTGATGATTTGATATGTGCTGGCATGTCATCAGATCCTGCAATCAGAATCTGAGTATTAGTGGGTGATTTAATCATGTAAATTATGGTTTCTGTTTGTCAAGTCAAGAAACAGCTCAGGCAGTCTTGTAATTCATTTGCAAGATCTGAATAATTTTGAAAATACAGATTGGAAAGTAAAGACTAGAATTCAGTCTTAGAGAACTAATGGAGCATTGCTGAAGGTGCAGCAGTATAGATGGCGATATAATTTAAATAAGAACACTGTAACAAGGAAGACCAACGGCCAGCCATATCAGGGTTCAGACCCTAACCTTCAATTGTGTGCCTCCATGGAGCAGATGGACCCTAATTACAATCAGACAGAGTTAGGAGACCAATCTAATGAGATATCCTTGAACAGAATCTTTAAAAAAAATTAAGGAAATGTCACATCGTTCACCTCTGGGACAATTCGACTAAGGAATGTTTCAGTGTCAGTTTGGACATCAGGGTCGTAGTTCTCATTAAGAGTGAGTGAAGCGCTCGTGTGGTGCACTGCAGAGCATATATAAACCTTTAACAATTTTGGAAAACAATGGAAACCGCATTCTGATAACATACCATCATCAGATACTCTCACTTCACTCAAAACTGAACCAATGGCACCATAAGTTCTACCGATACATTCTAACACCAGGAATTTCAAGTTCTGCTGTTGATTAACTGTACATTTTGCGCACTCATTTTTTTTCATCCTGCAATTCATAAACAACTTGAAACCATAAATATCTAGCTTCTAATTTGACCTACGCACAGCCAAGAACCTCCATACAGTCGCAAATTGCTCCATGTGTCACTACTCCCTAACATGTGGTCTGAGGTCCACTTGTAAACCCAAATGTGATGATTTCCCAATTCTACTTGGAGCAATTCTTATAGTAGTTCCGAGATAATTTACACATCCTTAAATGCTTTGAAATCTGCTTGGTAAAGTTAGTTTCCATGACAAACATGCTTTCAGAACAGAGCTTCCAATGCAAACAAACATTTACCCAACCCATCGGCTCTGACACCATAAAACTCACTGACAATTTCAAGAAACTACACAAAATTGTGCCTCTCTGATTGTCTACAGCAACAACAACAAAAGAAGAACATAAAACTGCATCCATCACGTACAGAAGAGATGCGCGAGGCCGCACTTGAACTCGGAGAGGTCGCTCCTGATCGCGTGCATGATCTGAAAAAACAATCCACCGTCACCAATTTACTACCCATACCTACCAAAGATACAGAGGCATGGCAGTGGCAAAGCTGTAGGAACGAGAGAGGAGGGCGGGCGCGCCTTGTGGGTGATGATGTGGCAGCCGCGGCGCTGCGGCGGGATGACGACCGTCCTCTGCGCCCAGCGGGGGGCGGCCACGGATCCGGGGGCGGCCGCGGGCGCCGCGGAGGAGGAGGCGGAGGCGGCGGCGAGCTCGCACCGGACAGTGGCCCGCGCGGCGCGGCGCGGCCGGGCGGAGGATCCGGCGCCGGTGGGTAGGCAGAGGGGGAGGAGGACGGGCGGCGCCAGCGCCGGGGCGGTCGCTGCCGCTTGCATGGTCGGACTCGGCGGCGGCGGCCGGGGAATCGGGAGGTGGGAGTGGCGCGAGAGAGCGTGTGGTGGACTGCAGCGGTTGTTTTTCTTTTCTTTTCTTGCCCCCTTTGTTTGTGTGGGTCTGAATTTTATTGCTGGGTGAATTTGTTCCTATTTCTTTCCTGAAAAGCATCCACTGTAAAATCTACTCCGCTATGTCCAGTGAAAAAAGATATTTTTTTTTTGCGAGGTCAGTGGAAAAAGATATTTGCAGTGGTGGTGCGCGAATGCATCGTATTTTTGTATCATGATTTATTTTCATCAATCCTTGTCTCATTTCGTTTGCTCAGTAAATTAGCCAGCCTATTTTTAAATGTCAAATTAATATTTTTTTTCTACTATAACATGTCATATTGTGGGACGGAGGAAGTATAATATGTGTCTATGTCTAGAAAACTTTTCTGAGTACCCAAAAATACCTTGAATATAAAAGCCACATGACAATAACAAAAAAGCACAACCAAAAGCATCGCTTTAGATAGTGCCTAATTCCTTATGGCGGCACAACTCGACTACCACCTCACCGAGATAATTCACCGATCTAATTCTAATCATGGACACATTGAAAAATCATGCTCACAAGCACAAATAAGGTTAAAATGGCTAGGATTAGGATATCTTTAACCGAAAAGTCTTTCCTCCTCCTCAAGAAAAGTCTTCTTCCTCCTCCTGTCGGTGCCACCACGGAACCCCCCCCCCCCCCCCCCCCCCCCCCCTCCGATGGCCTTTGGCCTCTTGAGGTGTGGAGGATCTCGGCCCACCGCCGGCGGGAGGGACCCCGTTCTCGTTTTTGCTAGGTTGAACGTCTTGGTTGGGGTTGTGTGGCGGCGGCGATGTCCCTCTGTAGCAATAATGTCTCCCACGTCCTATCTCCGCCCGATGGTGTGAATAGCGTTGCCGGAGGATGTGTGGAGCTGTGTCTCCATCGGATTTCATGGGATTCGGTCGGTGCTGGTCTTCGGTGGATCTACTTGGATCTATGTTTTGTTCGTCTTCGTCTGTGTGGTTCCAGGTTTGATCTTTCCGATCTACAACTCTCTTCGTCGGCGATGGTTGCTGCTCTGGTGTGCTGGTCCTTTGAGCCTTTGTACGACAACTTCCCAATTGTCTACTACAACAAGGTTTGCCCGGCTCCGGTGATGGAGGGGCGATGACGGCGGCGCGTTTTCAACTCGCTCTAATGCTTGTAGTCGTCGCTAGGTGGTCCATAAACCTGATTGTAATTTTTGTTACCTCTTGTGTTCTCTGCACTGTCATGATTGATGAATAGATTGAAAATTTTCTCGCAAAAAAAGGGATATCTCTAACCGAACACGCAAAAGATTTCGTTTCAAATTTCTCTGCATACCTCAACTCCTCAAATATAAAAAAATTGAGGAGCTAGCCGAACTCTCATATTTAACTCCTCAAATCCAGATTGTGCACCAACACCTCATTCAAAACTCAAATTTGAAAGTATACCAATGCCACATAGTGCATAATTATAGAGTATTCATAACACAACATCACGATTCATAATTAAAGTAGATAACGCTTACTTTAGAGCACTAATCAGAGTTATAGCTGAGTTTTATCATTGTCGACCTGCCAGAGTCGGATGCATTGCCATTGTGGGCCCCCAATGGGCATCTTCGGCACCCGCTTGTTGTCCGTGTTAAGATTCACGACAATCGGTCGCAATAATGATGCCTGACGCTCGGCAGCGAGCCGCGCCTCGGCGGTGCATCCCTCCACCACCATTCGTGGGCCAGTGAGGAGGGTGTCAACATGCACGATGGCGAGCTGCACCTCAGTGGCTAGGTGCTCCTCCTCCTCCCAATGTTGGAGGGGCACCACGACATCGTGGTGTGCACCTTTGTGCCAGTGTGGGATTGCTTCCCCTCACCATCTTCCTCTTCCCCTTCATCCTTCTCCTCCGACGGTTTGACGATGGAGTGGGGTTGCTCCTCCTCCACCTCCTTTATTGTGTTGTCGTTGGCCCTCATGACGACCAGCGGGAGGTGTTGGCATGAGGGCATGGCCAATGCATAGCCCCAGGGTAATGCTTCACATGCCATGTAGTATCGGATAACAGAAAAAGTATGTTCGGATGAGGAAGCAGGATCCTCTTCAGGAGACGGGTTCTTAGATAGAAAAATTGTGGTCCGGTGCATAAAGTTGAAAAAGTTAAAGTGAAGAGGAGGGATGCCTGTCTAGTGTGAGTCACTTTCTATTCTTTGATGAGGCCCACTAGTAGTAGCTTGCACCGGGGAGAAAAAATCAACACATATGTCTCAAATTACTTTTTGTCATGAGGCATATGTATCCATATGCCATCATTGTACATGCCCTGAGTAGGCGTAGCGGTGGGTGGGGAACAACCTCATCATGGCGAAAACAGGTGACGGCAGCGGCGGATCGAGCGGTGACGGTGATTCGAGTGACGCGGGTGGCGAATCAAGCGGCGGCACTTTTGGGCGAGGGTGATTTCGGTTCGAATTCTGATAACTTTTGGGGAAAATGGGTGGCAATGAGGAAGAGCTAGGATTTGAGTGAGGCGCCGGTAAGAATTTATAGTGGCAGGATGTCAATCAGCCGTCGCGGCGGCGGTTCTGCCGTTTTTTGCAACAAGAAGAGCTAGCTTGGGATTTGAGGAGAAGTGGAGTTGCTCTCTCAAATTTGATCAAAGGTAAGCTTTTGAGACGTAACTCCTCAACCTTTTGAGAGGTTATAGGTTTGAGGCTTCGCTTAGGTTTGATTAAATCCTTAAAATATGTCAATTTGGGGAGTTGAAATGAATTTGAGAGTTTGATTAAAGATGCGCTTAATATAGAGCTTAAATGGCATTTCGACTTTCGAGGCATGTGGTGAGATGGGCCATTATTACAAAGTTTGGTGTAAGGGCATCTTCAATGATTGTAAGATAGTTGTTGATAGACTTTGCCACATAGGATTTTTGATGATGTGTCATATAATAGATGAGGGAAGAGAGGAAGGTTGTATGTACATGAACCAACACCTCTTGCACAAGCTTCAATGTAGAATAAGAGAGCACCTCATTTATTATCTCACATTCTATTGGGCAAACTAGATACAACCCATTGAAGTTGTTGTATGTTAAGGTGTTGGTTGATGACATGGCATAATTTATCAACAAGCTAACATACAAACTAGTATTGAAGATGCCCTAAGTAATAAAGATCTTTCCACATAAGCTGGTTATATACTTTGACGCGAGATGGAAACCCTCTATGGCCTTGTTCGGTTAAACTTCTCTAAATAGGATTTGAGGAGATTGAGGGGAGGTACCCTCTTACTATTCAGAAACAAAAAATGAAAAGAGTTACTACTGAAAACAAGACAAATCGTCTACACCAGTACATCTCAGACAACTTCCAATCCACAAAGCACACTCGACAACACCGCTCTTTTCACGAAGCATCCATAAGAAGCTCCATGACCTTCTTCACGCTCGGCCGATCCATCATCCCATCAACCCAGGCCTTCACACGAGGATACGCATCGAGCGCCGACGCGCAGGGGCTCGCCAGCAAGTAGTGAGCCATGGGGCAATGGCTGAGGTCCGCCAGGCTGATGAAGTCACCGGCCAGGTATCGGGACCTGGACAGACGCTCCTCGTAGACTCGGAGGGCCACCTTCAGCTTCTCCAGATTCTCCTCCACGACCCTCCGGTCGGCAGTCCCGCCCATGAACATGGGCACGACGAAGCACTGGAAGGTGATCGCTGACATGGCCCTGTCGAAGTTGTGGGACTCGGCTTCGAGCCATGCGTCCACCGTCGCCCACTCGTTGAGGCTGCCTTCCCTTAGAAGATCGGATGCGCCTTTGCGGAGCACGTACCTCGAAATTGCACGCGACTCTGGGATCACAGCATAGGTATGAAATATAAATCACCTGAATAATGTTGTATGGAGCAATTTGTTCAGTCTATGGCTACACGAAGATGTTGTTGCTTCAGGCTTTTTCCTTGTGTTTGTGTGTGGATACGAAATATATGGAAATCTGAATGAATATTTGAGCTTCTCTCACCGAAAAGGATGATATCGCCATCCTGGAAAGCCGGGACCTGCCCAAAGGGCTGCATGGCAAATACAGAGCGAGCTCAACAATCAGACAATGGCTAACTAGCTAGACTTTCTGAATCTGAACCTGTACGCAGCTCTATAGAAGGACTGAGGAAGAGGTGACGGAGCACGTACGGTGCGGGCGAGGTGCGCGGGGCCCTTGTGCTCGCCGGCGGGGAGGTGGACGTCGACCAGCTCGTACTCGGCGCCGACCTCCTCCAGGCACACCAGCACCCGCGCCACGCAGGTGGATCTCGCCGGCCCGAACACCTTCACCTTCCCCTCCGTCCCCATGGATCGCCCCTCCCCTCACGTGATTGCACAAGTCAAAAGTGGCGGCCGGACAGACAGCTGCATTTCTAACTTTCTATAGAGCTGCTTTCCTCAATAAATTAATAAAATATATAGAGCTGCTTCGCAGAAAGTCGATCGGCGATCTGAAAAGACCAACAAATGGGTGGTGCGTTGAGCATTAGACCAGGTCTTTTTCCCGGGGATAAGTATATTTTTCGTCCTCGAACTCTTCTGAGAGTTTAGAAATCGTCCCTCAACTCTAATTCGAATAGTTTTCGTCCCTCAACTATTAAAACCGGATAGTTTTCGTCCCTCGTGCCGATTCGGGCGGTTTTCGTCTGAAGTGAACAGCAAATCGATGAATAGTAAATCTGAAAAAATAGGGAGAAAATCTGAAAATTCGTGGGATCAAATTTTCATTATCATTTTTTGCTATTTTTTCGAATTTACTGTTCACTGATCTACTGTTCACGACCGACGAAAACTGCCCAAAGCGTTACGAGGGACGAAAACTCTCCGGTTTTGATAGTCGAGGGACGAAAACTCTCCGAATTAGAGTTGAGGGACGACTGAACTCTCGGAAGAGTTCGAGGACGAAAAATATACTTATCCCTTTTTCCCAAGTTTTTTAAAATTCAGTGAAACCAAAAAATGTTTCTGGGTTAAAAAAAATCATGAATTAGAAATAAGTTCACGTATTTAAAAAAGTCATGAATTAAAAAAAACTTCACGAATTAGAAAAAAATTGATGAATTCAAAAAAGTTCGCGCATATGAGAAGAGTCCACGTATATGAAAAAAAGTTCATGAATTTAAAAAAAAGTTCATAAATTCAAAAGAAGTTCAAGAACTTTAAAGAAAAGTTCGCACATTTGACAAACATTCATGGATTTGGAAAAATTCAGCACATTTCAAAAATGCTCACAATTCAAAGAAGGTTCACAAACTTGAATAAAAGTTCATGCATTTACAAACATCCATGGATTTGAGAAAATTTCAACGATTTAAGAACAAAGTCTGAGCATTTCAAAAACATTCAAAATTCAATTAAATTTTATGAGCGCAAATAAAAAGTTCATGCATTTGAAAAAGGTCACGCATTTGAACAATAATGCGCACTCGAATAAGTTTCTGAACTTATATAGAATGTTCAGGAATTTAATAAAACATTCACGAATTCAAAACAAGTTTGTGAATTTGGGGAAAAGTGTTCACGAATTTGGGAAAACAATATGAATTGAAAAATGTTAAATATATGAAAAATAAAAAAATAAAGAAAATAAAAACCCTTTGAAAAATAGACTAAACAAACATATAAATGACCCGCAAAAGCAAAAGACGCCAGAAGCTTCTAGAATATTTCGAAAGCCGGAAAAGAAACAAACTATTGACTAGTTCATATGGGCCGGCAAGCCTTTAAATGGCGCCATAAGCAAAAGTTAGGAGTTCGACTCTCTGCTTCTATTAGCCTTCTTCCGCAGAGTTTCGTGGGCATGTTTCTTCCTTCCTGTTTCTGGTTCGACTAAGCTAGTCCCTGTTTTTTCTTTTCGAAAAAAAAGCTAGTCCCTGTTTCTGGTTTTCTTTTCTTCCTGTTTCCGGTTCTAGTTTGCACTTTCTTCCAGTGCTTTGACGCACAATGACGAAAATAATTAAGGAACGATATAAAAATATTTCTTTTCCAACTGTATACTGTATGGAATAGAAAAATAAAAGCAAACAGGAATTTGCACTACTCAAAAACATTTTTGTTCATCGATTATAAGACATTCCTTAGATTCAAAAAATGTTCAACCCACAGAAAATTATTCTCGACTTTAATTTCGTTCATAATTACAAAATTAGTTAAAAAATATTTTCGATTAAAACAATTCCCAGAGATTCAAAAACTGTCCAAATCGTGAAAAAACTGTTCATCCGTTAAAATATTTTTTTGTTATTTTAAAAATTGTCCACCAAATAAAACGTTCATTTTTTAATATATTAAAAAAGGTTCTTGAAATTTGGAATTTCTTCGTAGTTAAAAAAATGTTCTCAGAATTTCAAATTTGTTCATAGATTCAAAAATAGTTCGTACTTTCAAAATTTATTCATTTAAAAAAATTGTTCATCAAATTAGATGTTTGTGAAATTAGTTTTGAGATTGAAAATTAGTTCGTAGTGTCCGCATACAAGCACGTCACCGTGTACGCTCATTGCCCGAAACCCGACCGGAAGTACGGTATGAAAGCAATCTGGTGGGCGCTTTTTTAGGTCCAAACCCCATACGCCCGGGAGGGAGTCCGTCAGAGCGCACAGCAGCTATGGGCTACCCTAATGTGCGCTTCACCTTCACCTTCGCATCCGTCCCCATGGATATCCCCTCCCCTCACGTGATTGACAGAAGTCAAAAGTGGTGGCTGGACAGAAAACTGCATTTCTATAGAGCTGCTTTCCTAAATAAATCTATGTTGCTGCTTTGCAGAAAGTTCATGAATTCAAAGCTAGTTCACGAATTTGGGAAGAAGTGTTCGCGAATTTAAAAAAAAATATCAATTGAAAAGTGTTAAAAATATGAAAAGGAAAAAAATAAAGAAAATATAATCCCATAGAAAAACCGCCTAAACAAACATATAAATGACCAGCAAAGAGAATATGACTCCAGAAGCTTCTAGAATATTTCCAAATCCGGAAAAGAAACAAACTATTGAGCAGTTCAAATGGGCGGGCATACTATTAAATGGCACCGTAAGCGACATTCAGGAGTTGGGCTCTCTTTGGCGAGCTTTGCGGGCCTGCTTTTTCGTTTCTGGGCCTGCTTTTTCGTTTCTGTTTCTGGTTCGACTAAGCTAGCCCTTGTTTCTGGTTTTCGTTCCTTCCTGTTTCTAGTTTTCTTCTGTTCCTATTTCCGGTTCTACGTTGCACTTTCTTCCAGTGCTTTGACGCACAAGGCAATAAAGTGTTTTGGAAAAGATGCTGAAGATAATTCAGGTATGATATAAAAAAGACTTTTCAACTCTATACTATATGCAACAGAAGAATAAAAACAAACATGAATTTGCACTACTAAAAAAAAACTTTGGTTCATCGGTCATAAAATATTCCATAACTTCAAAAAATGTTCAAGCCATTGAAAATCATTCTTAAATTTTAAGTTTTGTTCATAATTACAAAAAACAGGTTAGACCTTTTTGGATTAAAAAATTCACATAGATTGAAAATTTGTTCAAAGCATGAAAAAATTGTTCATCCATTCAAAAACTTGTTTGCAATCCGGCGGACGCTTTTCTAGACCCGAATCCCCACATGCCCGGGAGGGACCCGGGCATGGCGTGCGGGTGCTATGAGCTGCCCTAGGTTGACCCGATCACCCTTAGGGCCTCGTGGATTTTTGCCCTGGAACTAGAAGAACAACGAAGAACGAGGAGGAAGAAGTACAAGGGAGAACGAAAAAGTAAAGATAAAAAAGTGGTACATTGATTGTTCGATTTCACGTTATTCAATCGGCCATCACCTCTTGTCTATTTATTGTCTATTTATAAGGCCTATTCCTCTATGTTTCACCATCTATATTTTAGCGCACTTTGGGAATGTCATATGGGGATATTCTCGGGGG
>LR738714.1:874215366-874254450 GCA_902687465.1 Secale cereale | reverse complement strand
TTTCCACCCGGTTTAGATTTCCACAGGGAGCAGAAGAAACAAAGGGAAGCTGGACCCTGTGGCCCATACGGTGGTCTTCGACAAGGGGCGAAGAGGATGAGGATGAGGCCTCAGAAATGGCTCAACAACTTTGTCCGCTTCGTCACGTTGCTTGAAAGGATGGATAACACCCTGGACATGCTAGAGTTCATCTAGGCATTCTCGGTGGCTTCTCGTAGTAACTGGGAGATGATATATGGTGTGACACTACCATAATCTCCCTCGAGGGTTTTAGGTATGTACCCCTTAATCTTTACCATTTCCTTGCTAGTAATATTTTAATTTATCACTGAAATATGGGTTATCCTCAGTCCTCAAATGAAATATTAGTTCTTCACTTCCCATCTACGCCCAAGCAGTGGATTTACAAATTTGTTATATACGTCAGCAGGCAGGAAAGTCCCATATTGTTGCAACTTTCTCTCCCAGCTGCACTCCTCATATATATGTTTTCGCTCAACTACTTAGGAAAATACTCCCTCCGTCCAGAAATACTTGTCACCAAAATAAATAAAAGGAAATGTATCTAGATGTATTTTAGTTCTAGATATATCCCTTTTCGTCCATTTTGATGACAAGTATTTTGGGACGGAGGGAGTATTACTGATTTGACTAGAGAGATTACACACCTATTCCTCTATGGTTCACCATCTATATTTTATCAAGGTTTGGAAATATCATATGGGTGTATTTTGACGGGGCGGGGGGCAACGCCCCCCTGGACATAGTTAGTGCAGTAGCTCTGTATGGATAAGATTGGGACAATCCAAGTTATCATTAAAATGTTGGTGAAATATTTTTTCTGAGGAGTATGAATCCTCAAATCTACTACGAGCAGAGGTAGGGGAAGCACTCGTGATGCTAGCAATTGAGAGCCCTAGCAACTGCTCAGCTATGCATTACGAAACAAATTAAGATATTATTGGGGATCTCGCCAGCAAACTTCAGTGTGGTTGGCCCATATACCCAGCCGCAAGTCTACTTCAGAGTCCGTGCAAAAACTCTAGGGAATTTGTGTTGAGACATCAAGGTTCAAACCATCGCTTGTCGTCTACCTTGACACTGCTGAAATCATCTTGGTAAAGTTAGTTACTGATGAAAATCATATGAGATTTGAGTGATTTGAGTTAGGGATTTGAGGGAGCATGGAGAGGATTTGGGGAAACTCTGGATCGTTCCACACCGATCCCTTTTCTCTGTACTCATTTATATTTGTTTGTACAACTTACATTTTAGACCCTAAGAAGTTACCTAATTAAGGTATTCATACACCAACACTCCCCCTCAAGATGGGGCGAATATATCGTACAGACCCATCTTGCTACAAAATATGGGAGAAGTTTTTTCTGGGAGTCCTTTTGTAAGAACATCTGCTACTTGACTTGCTGAAGTTACGTATGAAAGAAAAATGACTCCTCTATCAAGCTTCTCCTTGATGAAGTGACGATCAATCTCTATGTGCTTGGTTCGATAATGTTGAACATGATTATTAGCAATGTCAATAGCAGCTTTGTTGTCACACTATAGCATCAGAGTCTTGTACCTGTAAAACCTCAACTCTGCTAAGAGAATCTGCAACCATAATAATTCACATATGCCATGAGCCATGGATCTAAACTCGGCCTCCGCAATAGATCGAGCCATTACACCTTGTTTTTTTGCTTTGTCATGAAACTAGGTTCCCTCCAACAAATGTGCAGTAACCTGACGTTGAGCGCCGATCATCAAGAGAACATGCCCAATGGGCATCAGTATAGCATTCAACTTGCAGGTCCCCTTGTCTCGTATATAAGAGGCATCTTCCTGGGCACCCCTTAAGATATCATAGTATCCTAATCACAGCTTACATATGAGCTGACTTTGGGTCATGCATATATTGGCTGACTACACTCGCAGCAAAGGCAATATCTGGACGTGTATGAGACAGATATATCAACCTTCCAACAAGTCTCTAGTAGCGTTCTCGGTCAATCGGTGTCCCTGCATCACTACTTAACCTATGATTTTGTTCAATAGATGTAGCTACAGGTCGACAACCAAGCATACCTGTTTCCTTGAGTAGATCCAAGATATACTTCTGTTGTGAGAGGAAGATACCCTTTGATCCTCGTGAGAACTCTATACCAACAAAGTATCTTAGTTGTCCCAAGTCTTTCACTTCAAACTCCTGTGCAAGGTGATGTTTTAGACCTGCAACTTCCTTGGAATAATCTCCAGTAACCACAATATTATCTACGTACACTATAAGGATTGCCACTCTGCCATCGGTGTGCTTATAAAGTAGTGCATAATCGGCATTCTTTGAAGTTAACGCCTTTTTAGCATGGCTTGTCTAAGCTGATCAAACCAAGCTCGTGGTGACTGCTTTAAGCCATACAAAGAGCAATGTAAGCGCATCACCTTTCCAATGGTTTGACTCGACTCAAACCCAAGTGGAATATGCATATATATACCTCCTCTTGAAGATCACCATGAAGGAAAGCATTCTTCACATCCATCTGGTAAATATCCCAACCTAGGTTTACATCACATGATATTAGTGTCCTTATTGAATTCATCTTCACCACTGGTGCAAAGGTCTCTTCATAATTGATTCCATATGTTTGTGTGTAGCCCTTTGCAACAAGATGTGTGTCGGGGAGTGTTCTTAATAGTAAAGACCCACTTACATCCTACAGGTTGCTTGCCTGGTGGTAGATCCACGAGCTCCCAAGTCTCATTCTTCTCCAAGGCTTTTATCTCATCAAGCATTGCTTCCTTCCATTTTGGGTCCTCTATAGCTATTTTCCAATTATATTTTTGGACACAAAGTCTAAAGAGGCAACAAGCTTTTGAATGTGGACTACAATATTCATAGGAAATGAAATTGGCTATGCCATGTTTAGGTCCAACACAATCTTTGAGGTGTCCTGGGATGTTTCCATTTCTAATTGGTTTCCTCAAAGCAATAGGTTGATCATCTTGCGGAGGAGTATGAGTAGATAATTGATTATCTCTTTGCTCCGCAATGCTAATAGGAGTAATAGAACTATAAGAGTTAGTGTTAGTACTTGGGTCCTCATGCATGGTAAGCTCACCCTCTTGTGAAGTAAGTGAAGTATTTTCCATTGTATCTTGTACGTCTCCATGACCAGAACCATTAATACACCCATCATTATTTGTCTCCCCCTGATTTTGAGCATTATCAAGAATGGGTAAACCACCTGAAGTGGAAACAAGAATAGGGCTTAATGGAGGGCCTCCATCCTCACTCTCCCCCTCTTGTTGCACTTTAGGTGGGGATAAGGCAATGCCAGTGTCTTTTGTTGGTCCATAATAAGATTCATGTTCACGGAACGTCACATCCATGCTCACAAAAAAACAACGCTCCAAAGGACACCAACATCTGTAACCCTTTTGGGAGGCAGAATAACCCATGAAAACACATTTGAGAGCACGAGGGTCTAATTTTCCAACAGAGTTCCTATAGTCATGCACAAAGCACACACGCCCAAAGACCTTCGGAGGAACTACAAAATCATTAGATTTCAAGAGACACTCAACAGGAGTCTTATGACCAAGAACCCGAAGAGGCATACGGTTTATCAAATATGCTGCAGCTTTTATTGGTTCCCCCAAAGAAATTTAGGCACATTCATTGTAAACATAAGTGAGCGTGCAACCTCGAGGAAATGTCTGTTTTTACTCTCTGCAACACCATTTTGCTCTGGAGTGTTAACACATGTCGTTTGATGTTCAATGCCATTTGAGGCAAGGAACTGTCCAAATTCTTGGTTGATATATTCAGTCCCGTTATATGAACGCAAAATCTAAATAGTTGCCCCCATGTTGATTTTTAATAAAAGCACATAGATCTTTAAAAATCGAGAACAATCACTCTTATGCTTCAAAAGATGAAGCCAAGTGTAACGACTAAAGCAATCTATAAAATTTACAAACCATCGATGTCCAGAAATGGATTGAACCTCTTAGGGTCCCCAAACATCAGAGTGAATCATTTCGAATGGTTTGTCACTTCTTAAACCTATACTAGGATAGGAACCCCTTGTATGTTTAGCCAATTCATAAGCATCACATACCAGGAGCCAACTTAAAAAGGGAAGGGTAAATACGAGATAATGCCACAAAAGAAAGATGTCCGAGCCTGTGATAGTGTAGTAGTAGTTCTTGACCAGGAGACAGACATGATGCAAAAGCAACTTCATCACTTCCTTCATCAAGATAGTAGAGTCCATCATGCACGGTCCCAGTCACCAACAATCTCCCCGTGTCTATCTCCTGAAAAACACAACAGGTAGGATCAAACTAACATCTACAACTAAGGGATTTAGTAATAGAGCTAACAGACAAGAGGTTGACTGGAAATTTTGGAACATGTAGAACAGGGGATAAGGACAATGTCTTAGTGCACCTAACAGATCCACGTCATGTAATAGGTGCCATGGATCTATCAACTACATGTACCTTGTCCTTACCAGAACAAGGTGTATAGGAAGTGAATAAATTTGAGACTCCTGTCATGTGGTTAGTAGCACCTGTATCAATAATTCAAGATTTTGGTTATGTTCGAGAAGTGTGGACCTGATGATTTGGCATACCTTGGTCAGATGTGACATGGAGGCTAGACTCAACTTTAGAGGAACCTTGAGAGGAAGAGGACCCTTCGGAGAGTCTAAGCTTGGAAGTAAAATCCTCTAGAGCTTGCACATCTATCACTGGCAGCTCCCTTGTGGATGTAGTGAGATTAGCATGCCTTTTACTTGCTCCATGAACTCCCCCTGGCCGAGACTTCCCTTTTCCCACCAAGATGGATAGCCATGCAACTCAAAACACGTATCCTTTGCGTGTCCAGTCCTTTTGCAATGGTTACAAAATAGTTTGCTTTTATCTATTTTACCAAACGACCTTGCAGCATGACGAGCTTGTATGGATAGGGTTGCACGTGCATCTGAATTTTCCTGAACATGCTCCTTGGGTTGAATAAGACAAGTCTCCTCCTCAATCACACTAGAGATGATATCGTAAAGGCTTTGCCATTCAGTGTTGGAGAATATTAGCTGGCGACGGAGGTCAAATTCAGGCCATCAAGGAAGAGCTTGCCCACAAATGTTTCAACCCAGGTATGGTGAATAGCCATGTCATTCTTGTCAACAAGTTGAAATGGATGGTAATAATGTAACTCCATGTACAATCTCTTAATCTCACCAGCATACTCGGTCACTGATTTTGAGCCTTGCTTTAAGTGAGTCAACTCCTGCATGATGCGAGTAGCCTGCATCTTATTTGATTTTTCTGAGAATTGCTCCTCCAAAGCTCTCCAGACTTCAGATACAGTGGTCATAGTCTCAACTTTCTCTCGAATCGATGGTTCCATGCTTCCTAATAACCAGACCAACACTCTGTCATTGATCTATTTTGTGCTAGTGTCACTTTCATCAGCACTAAGCAATTCTTCGTAACCATGAGAATTCAAGATTAACTGGGCATCGTGCCCAACTAATGTAATTGCCTGTTCCAGCCAACTTTACCGGATTAGGCTCAAGCGCATACTTGAATGCTTCAGGAACCACTTTCAGTTGTTGTTGCGGCTCAAATACTTTGCTAAAAATTTCATATAACGTATCCACACTACTATCCCCTAACTTTTCCTTTCTTGAATCTGCCATGATTTACCATCACCAAAAAAGCCAGTCACACAGGACTTCTTTTGCAACATTCCATCAGCAAGATCACACAGGCAACACAAAAGCACAGTACTAACCGAGTTGATAGCACGTAAATGTACTAGTGCTCTTAAATGCACACAAGCAGCAGAAGTATTTTAATCCGGCCACCAAGTAGAGATGAGATATTCTTTTTTGCGTTCAAACCTGAGAGTTTTTATTCAACGAATGAGCTCCTGGTATCATCAGCCAACCCTCACCAGCCTGTTGGCTGATGATGCCAGGAGCTCGAGATATTCGGCAACACTAATCACAGTTGACCAAAAACAACCGCAATACTACTACCGCTATCAATCAACTACAGCAAGCCAGCTTACTCCTTCGGCAGGAACAACAGCATCAAGCAGTTTCCCAGCGTCAGAGTACGACAAATACCAGGAGTATGCTCATCCACATCGGATGGCGGTCAGCATGCAACAGGCAGCAGTAGACCGGTCGCGGCTCTCCTTGCTGCAGCTTTCAGATAACCTCACAGGTCCCGGCGGCAGCTCGCGTGTGCAGCAGTCACCACCGATAGCCGCAAATCACGGCGACACAGTGATAACCCACAAGTGTAGGGGATCAGTTGTAGTCTCTTTCGATAAGTAAGAGTGTCGAACCCAACGAGGAGCTAAAGGCAGAACAAATATTCCATCAAATTCTATCGACCACCGATACAACTCTACGCATGCTTAACATTTACTTTACCTATAACAAGTATGAAACTAGAAGTACTTTATAGTTTTTATGGGATAGGCTTGCAAGAATAAAAAGAGCACGTTAATAAAACTAGGGGCTGTTAAGATAAAGACACAATAAAGTTAATATAGCGAGTGTGGAAAAGTGGTGGTAGGAGTTGCGAAATTTCCCCTAAGCAATTGACTACGTTACTAGACCGATAGCAAGTTTTATGTGGGACAGGCCACTGCTAGCATGTCATCCCTTACTTGGAATTCTATGCACTTATGATTGGAACTATTAGCAAGCATCCGCAACTACTAACGTTTATTAAGGTAAAACCCAATCATAGCATTAAGATATATTGGTCCCCCTTCAATCCCGTATGCATTAATTTCTACGCTAGGTTGAAGCTTCTGTCACTCTTGCCCTCCAATACGTAGTCCTATCAACATACAACTAACCCTATAGTGTGATCCAAACGCGCGCTCATATGATGGGCACCAAAGGACAACAACACAACCACAAGCAATTTAAACCAATCATAGCAATTCACCAATCACCGATAGGAGAACGAAAATCTACTCAGACATCATAGGATGGCAACACATCATTGGATAATAATATGAAGCATAAAGCACCATGTTCAAGTAGAGGGTACAGCGGGTTGCGGGAGAGTGGACCGCTGTAGATAGATGGGGGAAGTTGATGGAGATGTTGGTGACGATGACAGAGGTGTTGGTGTAGATCGCCGTCACACGATGATGGCCCCAGTGGCACTCCGGCACCACCGGACGCGAGGGGGAGAGAGCCCCCTCCTTCTTCTTCTTCCTTGACCTTCTCCCTAGATGGGAGAAGGGTTTCCCCTCTGGTCCATGGCCTCCATGGCGGCGGAGGGGCGAGAGCCCCTCCGAGATTGGATCTGTCTCTCTCTGTTTCTGCGTTCCCAGATTCTGGCCTTCCACCGTTTCTTAAATTCCCGGAGATCCGTAACTCCGATTGGGCTGATTTTTTGACACGATTTTTATCCGGATATTAGCTTTCTTGCGGCGAAAGAAGGGCATCAACCACCTTACGGTGTGGCCACGAGGGCCTGCTAGGCTTCTCGCCCCTCGTTGGTTACCCCAAGTGGAAGGTGTGAGATGTAGTGTTGCGGAAGTTTTTCCCTTGGCAAAGATACCAAGCACAATCTGAACATAATCTCATAATCCATCGGATCCCAGCAAACTCATCATAGCAACAGCATAAGGATTACATATGTGCCTCGATCATGTAGGGCAGCTCACGAGGGCTAATTAGTGAAGCACAAGAACGGGAGGAGAACATCACATAGCTACTGGTCATGGACTCATGGTCCAAGGGAGACTACTCACAACTCATCCGGGAGGCGTCCATGGTGGTGGAGAGGCTCCCGGTGGTGATCCTCCCCTCCGGCAGGGTGCCGGGAAGAGTTCTCCTGGTGCTCCCGATCTTGGAAGCGGCGGCGGCGGCGGCACAGAGATGAGATTGCGAAAAGAGTTCCTCCCTCGAGGGTTTCGGGAGACGCTTTAAATATATGCCAAAGGGGGCATCGGAGGAGCCTCGGGGGGCCCAGGCGCCCCCCCGGCGCGGCCCGGGGGGGGGGGGGGTGGGGCGCTGCCAGGGCGCCTGGAGCCCTGGTGCCCCCCCGGCTGTCCTTCGGGTGCACGGTAGTTTCTGGAACGCTGATTTTTTATATAATTTTTCTGGATTTTTCCTGGCAGTTCTCGTAATGTGAAAACCTGAAATACAAAAACAGCCGAAAACAGAAACTGGCACTGGGGTGCACTGAGTTAATAGGTTAGTCCAAATATGATCAAAAGTGTATGGAAGTGTATAAATATCATAGCAATATCACCCAAAAGAGGCATGGAGCAAGCGGAAATTATAGATACGTTTTGGACGTATCAACATCCCCTAGCTTAATTCCTGCTCGTCCTCGAGTAGGTAAATGATAATAAGAATAATTTCTGTGGTGACATGCTATTAACCATATAGGACTTTTTCATAGTCATATGACAAAAGCTTACTGAGACAATGAATCTATAGTAATTAAGTTGCCTCATGAGAAAATCACAAAGGATTAAAAGTTTTACAATATGATACTGAAACATCAAATAGATTTGCAATGAACATGATGTGCAAATATGATAAATTGATATCTATCTTGCCCCCTTTAGTGAAGCAAAACGTAAATGCAGGGGCACCTCCAAGGTTTAAGTGATGACTAGATACAATGATTTCAGAATAAATGATATCACAATCATGCAAAAGACAATGCTACTTTGGGACAATGCACATTACACTCAGAATGACAATCATGCTCTCAGTAGTTGGTGCTTTTAAAAGAAGGTGGAGACTCTCGAACCGTGGCTTTTGTTGGCAAGGTTGAAAACCCGTAGTCGGAAACAAAGACAAAACATGTACCAGAGCTCTTGGCTTTAAAACAGAGGTAATAATTTATTTTAGATCATGCATGTTTCGTCAACGAATGCTAGCAGACAACTCAATCACTTTTCGAGATGGACAAGTTTCGAGGAACGGCTCCCGAATGAGGACGATCACATCCTCTTAATCTCCTTTGTTTATCACTGCCAAAGTTTTCTGATTTCTCATGAAAAAGGCGTGAAGGAGGGTTTGTTTGTTATATTATCTTTTTGAGCCGGGCGCACTCAATGCCAGTTCCTTCTCGTATTATGGGTTTGCACATTATACATGCAATCCCGGGGTGAAGCTTGTCCAACTTAAAAAGGTCATGAATTAACCACTACTTCCTCATGAACTTACAACAGAGGCACAAAATAAGAATGCTTTTTCTTTGAATAATTTCGAGATGGCACATGCAAGTCTCCGTTAGGAATGGCAGGTAAATACCATGTAGGAAGGTATGGTGGACTCATATGGCATAACTGGTGTCGGTGTACTAAGGTAGGGGTACCTTAGTACCCCAACTTGTGCACGGGCAGTAGCAGCTTCCCGTGACAGGGCTTACCACGCGCTCGCCAAGGTCCGCTCTGGTCCCCTTTTGAAGCCATTCAAGAACAAAGTATGCAAGTTAAGAGACAAGACCCCGGCAAGAGGAGCTTGCCAGGAAGGCCTAGGAATAAACATCTCAGGAGTCATATCGCGGCGCGGCACGCGCCCCGACAGGGCCCGGAGAGCGGCAAGCTTCCGGGCCCGGTAAGATAGTGACCCCGGCAAGGTGCTTGCCGGGGGAGACTTACACTGTGTGCCTGCGCTCCATCTCGTCTGTCCACGCGTCGCCCTGGGGCCCTTCCAGGGGCGCGTGGCAGACTGCTGTGCAGCCTGGGGTACACGGTGGCAAGCCGCGGTGACGAAGCCATCACCATGGCGAACGGAGACGCATGGACAGACGCTTTTGGGGTCGACGGCGAGGGGCATTCAATGCCCTTGTCCCCCACCGTCAGAGTTAGGTGAAGACCATTGTTCATACACTGTTCATGCACTGTTACAACTACCACCAAATTTACATTTTCACGCTCCTCTACGTTGACACCTGTCGGTGACCCCTTGTGCTATAAAAGGAGGCCCATGCACAATGTAGAGGGGGTTGGATCCCAGAAACTCGCTCACTCTCTCGCTCGGTGTAGCTGGCACTGTAGATCTTCAAGCTCCCGAGCCCCAAAAACTTAATACAATCAAGGCAGGAGTAGGGTTTTACGCGTCCGCGCGGCCCGAACCTGGGTAAAACTGCCCGCGTGTGCTCCTCGATCTGCTCTCCGTGCTACCTCCGCTCCCTTACCGCAACGTAGAAGGGACCCCGGTCCCATAGGTGTTCGTGGGTGTCAGTTTCCCCGACATCTTTGGCGTGCCAGGTAGGGGGCGTCGAGGTTGTGCGAACCTGATCCGGCGCTCACGCGGGCGCAATCTTCAACAACTCCTCCAGCTTCATCAACCTCATCGACTACATCAACATGCCTCCGAAGAAGAAGGCTTCGGAGGTCGGAGGCCCGTCCGCGTCGATCCCACCACCACCAGAACCCACGGTTGGTGGGGTAGACGCTGGCGGAAGGGTGGACGCCGGCGAGGACACTCGCGGCGCCGCCAAGTCCAAGGACAAGACGGACGACCGGGCGAACTCCAAGACCTCGGCGTCCGTGCACGCACCACGTCCCTCTCAGGAGGTGCCGGACCAGCAGCGACGTGGTACCGGGGGTACCATACGCTTGCTGGGACGGGGACAAGCCGGTGGGTCGCGGGATGCTCAAGGCCAGCGCGCTGGTACGAGCAGGGCGCGGTCGCCGGGGCGAGATCTTGCTCCTTCTAACCCTGTTAGAAGTCCGAGCATATCTCGCTCCTCGCACCGCTCGCCGCCGCTTCCCTCCTCTCCAGCAGAAGCTCTCGCTAGAGCCCAACTGCTACTCGACTTCCCTCCAGCGACAGACAAGGCCGAAGACTGGAAGGCTACAATCCAGAGTCTCATCGCCTTCGCCAACAACGACACGCTGCAGCAGCCGGCGACATCACGCCCGCGGCAAGTCGATCAAGCGAAGGCCGACGGAGACAAGACCGCCGGGGGTGCGACAACCGTGCACTCCCCGCCGCGGAAGCAGAAATCGCCACCCCGCCGGATCAACGTCGACGACGACTCCACGGCGTCGTCGGATCCGCGGGCTCGCCACGATCAGCGCCAGGTCCTTGACGACAGGCGACAAGAGGACGCTCGAACCCGCATCGAGCATCGAAGAGAAGCCCGAAGACAATCAGACCAGCGCGCTGGGGCTGCTGTTGACATGCACGCGCCCGGTGAGCCAGGCGACTTGCCGTACGCGGCAGGTTGCCCTGCGTTCACCCGAGAGCTGCGGCAAGTCCAGTGGCCCAGCATGAAGAACTTCAAGCCCGACGTACCCGAGAAGTACGACGGCAAGACGCACCCCTAGGAGTTCCTCAGCATCTACACCATTGCGGTGCAAGCTGCCGGGGGACGCGACGAGAAGATCCTAGCCAACTACTTCCCGCTCGTGCTTAAGCCAAACGTCAGGTCTTGGCTTATGCACTTGCCGGAGAACTCCATATCTTCTTGGGCGGATTTGTGCCACCAGTTTGTTGGCGCCTTCACGGGCGGCCACAAGCCCCACGGCCAGGAGAGCGATCTCCACATCCTTGCCCAGAAGGAGGGAGAGTCCATGCGCAAATACATCCAAAGGTTCAGCCGCGTTCAGCACAATATCCCCGATGTCCACCCTGCCGCGGTTATCAGCGCGTTCCACCAGAACGTGCGTAACCGCCGGATGAGGGAGGAGATGTCCATGACCAAGATCCGGGATGTCAGCGAGCTTTACGCTCTGGCTGACAAATGTGCACGTGCTGAAGAGGGGAGGAGACTCCCCGGGGAGGATACCGGCGCAGGAGGAAGCGACAGCGAGGATGCCGCCCCGGCAAGGAAAAACCGGCGGCGGAACAAGAAGAAGAAGAACAAGGAGGTACTGGTCGTCGAGAAGTCCGGCAAGGAGGCTCCCGCCAAGAAGACACAGGCTGGTGGCTCCGGCAAGGAGCCCGCCCCTGTAGCGGCAGCCGACAAGCAGGACGGCTCCGACAAGCGGTACTGCAAGATCCACCGCACCAAGGGCCATGATCTCCAGAACTGCAAGAGGGTAGAGTACCTCGTAGAGCAGCAGAAGGCTGAATACGAGCGACGTGACAAGGAGAAGGCCCAAGGAGGCGGAGGAGAGCCAAGCAAGAAGCGGCCGTTCAATGGCCGGGGAGGACGCCGCAGCAAGGCCAAGCAGCGGCAAGGTGATAGACCTCCCAGGGGCCTCGACAAGGACGAGGATGAAGACGACGATGAGGACATGGAAGATGGAGATAACAGCGAGCAGGAGTTCCAGAAGGCCACAGAAGTTCTGTATGTCGACGGAGGTGCCTCTCTGCACACTTCCCACCGCCAACTCAAGCAGTGGGTACGGGAAGTGAATGCAGCCGAGCCACCTGTCGGGTCACGCAGTCTACTGAAGTGGTCCGGCACGCCCATTATCTTCGACCTTGAGGACCACCCGGACCGCACAACTGCCGTCGGGTGCCTGCCGATGTTGGTTTCACCAACTATCCGCAACCTCAAGGTCACCAAGATGTTGGTTGACGGCGGGGCCGGCCTCAACTTGATCTCCTCTGCTGTGATCAAGAAGCTGCAGATCCCCGACAGCGAGCTCGAGGAAACCGGGACGTTCCAAGGAATCAACCCGGGAAGGAGCAAGCCGAAGGGGAAGATCACGCTGCCAGTGACCTTTGGCGGAGAGCTTAACTTCAGGACGGAGAGAATCACATTCGACGTTGCCGATATCCCATTGCCATATAATGGGATACTTGGCCGTCCTGCGCTCGCCAAGTTCATGGCAGCTTCACACTATGCGTACAACATGCTCAAGATGCCGGGGCCGATAAGCGTCATCTCTGTCCCCGGCGACAAGAAGGACGCGCTTATCTGCGCCGACAAGATCTACCAGGATGCAGCAGCCGCGGCAGACAGCAAGACACTTGCCGCTGAAGCTCCCGGGGGGAAGACCAAGACCAAGTCCGGCAAGAGCTCTGGAGCCCACTCCGGCAAACGCACCTCTTCGGAGTGCTGCGCTGCCGTCGAGGACGCACCCTCGAGCTCCACCGGCAAGTGTAAGAAAGGAATGGCAGCTCCACCGGCAACCAAGAGGGTGTCCGCCAAGGAGGACGGCACTGGTGGCACCTTCACCATCAGTGCTACACTCGACCCCAAATAGGAAAGCGCGCTCGTTGCCTTCCCGCGGGCGAATGTCGACGTGTTCGCGTGGCAACCGTTTGACATCCCCGGCGTTCCCATGAAGGTAATTGAGCACAAGCTTGCTGTTTGTCCTCACGCGCGGCCCGTCAAGCAGAAGGTCAGGAAGCAAGCTGTGGAGCGCCAAGAGTTCGTTGCCGAAGAAATAAAGAACTTGGAAGCAGCAGGCCTGGTTAGAGGTGTACTCCATCCTACGTGGTTGGCCAATCCAGTTGTCGTGCGTAAGGCTAATGGGAAATGGAGACTTTGTATAGACTTCACGGATGTGAATAAAGCTTGCCCCAAGGATCCTTTTCCCTTGCCGCGCATCGACCAGATCGTTGACTCCACGGCTGGATGTGAGTTGCTTTCATTTCTCGACGCATACTCAGGTTACCACCAGATATTCATGGCCAAGGAAGATGAAGAGAAGACTGCATTCATTACTCCATGTGGCACATATTGCTTCATACGCATGCCCTTTGGATTGAAGAATGCAGGCTCGACATTTGCAAGGGTGGTACACACTACTTTTGAGCCACAGATACACAGGAATGTGGAAGCCTACATGGATGATATAGTGGTCAAGAGCAAGAGCAAGGATACCCTGATTCAAGACCTAGGAGAAACCTTTGAGAATCTGCGCAAGATACAGCTCAAGCTGAACCCCGAGAAGTGCGTCTTCGGAGTCCCCTCCGGCAAGTTTCTCGGGTTCTTTGTGTCCCAGAGGGGGATTGAAGCCAATCCCGACAAGATAAAAGCCATCGAGCAAATTGAAGCCCCGAAGCGCGTCAAGGACGTAAGGAGACTTGCTGGTTGTGTGGCTGCCCTCAGCAGGTTCATTTCAAAGTCCGCAGAACGCGCCCTGCCTTTCTTCAAAATTTTGAAAAAGGTAGGTCCTATGAAATGGACTCCGGAAGCGGAGGCAGCGCTGCAAGACTTGAAGGGATACCTGTCCTCCACACCAATACTTGTCGCACCTAGAACACAAGAGAAGTTGCTGCTATACTTAGCGACAACCAATCAAGTGGTTAGTGCTGCGTTAGTAGCAGAGAGGGAGGCGGATGAGGAACCCACGTCATCGGCAAGCGCATCCAGCGACAAGCAGGGGGCTTCCCCGACAAGCTCTGGCCCCGACAAGGACAAGTCTGCGCAGGAACAAGGAGAAGTGCGAAAGAAGATGGTGCAGCGCCCAGTTTATTTTGTAAGTTCCCTCTTGCAGGGGGCTAGATCAAGATACTCTGAGGTGCAGAAGTTGCTTTTCGGCCTCCTCATCGCCTCGAGAAAGCTGCGCCACTACTTCCAAGCACACGAGATAACAGTGGTCACTCGCTTTCCGTTGAAGAGAATATTGCAAAATCCAGAAGCAACAGGCAGGATCGTCGAGTGGGCGCTAGAGCTGTCAAGCTTTGGTCTTAAATTTGAGAGCACTTCGACCATACAGAGCAGAGCTTTGGCAGAATTCATAGCAGAATGGACACCAACACCAGATGAGGAAGTTCCAGAGACAAGCGTCCCCGTCCAAGAAGCAAGCCAAGAGTGGATAATGTACTTTGATGGTGCTTTCTCGCTGCAAGGCGCCGGTGCTGGCGTGTTACTCATAGCGCCCACCGGAGAACACCTCAAGTATGTTGTTCAATGCACTTTCCCAAGGAGCAAGCGACAAACAATACTGCTGAGTATGAAGGTTTGCTTGCCGGCCTCAGAATTGCGGCCGAACTTGGGATCAAGAAGCTGATTGTGCGTGGGGACTCACAATTGGTGGTCCGACAAGTAAACAAGAGTTACCAGAGCCCTTTGATGGAAGCTTATGTTGATGAAGTGAGGAAGCTTGAAGAACACTTTGAAGGTCTGCAGATGGAGCACGTCCCAAGGGCTCAGAACGATATCGCAGATGGCCTCTCAAAGTGTGCTGCAATGAAGTTACCTGTGGAACCAGGGACCTTCGTGCTCAAGCTAACTCAGCCATCCGTTACACCATCGGTTGGGCAAAGCAAGAAGACGAAGTTGATCTCCGGCGACTACTTGCCGGCAGATCTTCCCGAAGCCGTCGCCAAGGTCCCCAAGATCAACAACCAAGATGCTGAGGAGCAGTCTGCTCCTGCGGACCCAAAGGTCTGTACAGTTGAAGCAGGCGTTCCCGACAAGCCTTGCCCCGGCAGGCTTGCCGGGGAACCCTCAGCTCCGGCAGAGCCGCATGTTCTTGCCGTAGAAGCTGAGGTTCCCGCAGCAGCACTGATGCCTTTAGTCCTTGTTGTTGAGCCTCAGGCTCCGGCATGGGCACAACAAATCGTCTGTTTTCTTCAAACCGGAGAACTTCCCGAAGAACCAGAAGAGATAGAGAAGATAACCAGACAGTCAAGTATGTACCAGTTCATCGACAACGAACTGTACAGAAGAAGACTCAACGGTGTCAGATTGAAGTGTATTTCCCGGGAAGATGGGCAGAAGCTGTTGGCAGAGATACCCGGAGGCATATGTGGCCACCACATTGGCGCAAGAGCACTTGCCGGGAAGGCGTTCCGGCAAGGGTTCTTTTGGCCAGAAGCCCTCCAAGATGCAACTACACAAGTAACCAAGTGTGAAGCGTGCCAGTTCCATGCCAAGCAAATACATCAGCCAGCTCAAGCTCTCCAGACGATCCCTTTGTCCTGGCCCTTCTCGGTCTGGGGGCTCGATATCCTCGGCCCCTTCCCTCGCGCGGTCGGGGGCTTTGAGTACTTGTACGTTGCGATCGACAAGTTCAGAAAGTGGCCAGAAGTGGAACTAGTGAGAAAGGTGACAGCACAGTCAGCAGTGAAGTTCTTCAGGTCAATTGTTTGCCGTTTCGGAATCCCTAACAGGATTATCACCGACAACGGCACACAGTTCACAAGCCGCACCTTCATGCAGTACGTCCAAGACCTTGGCGCCAAGGTCTGCTTTGCTTCTGTTGCTCAACCGAGGAGCAATGGTCAAGCGGAGAGGGCCAATGCTGAAGTGCTGCGCGGGCTCAAGACAAGAACCTTCGACAGGCTGCACAAGTGCGGAAGAAACTGGATAGAGGAGTTGCCGATGGCTCTTTGGTCAATCAGGACGACACCAAATCGAGCCACCGGACAGACACCCTTTGCTCTAGTCTATGGAGCAGAGGCAGTTCTCCCCACGGAACTCGTATACGGGTCTCCTCGAGTGCTCGCTTACGATGAGCTCGAGCAAGAGCAACTGCGGCAAGATGATGCATTGCTCCTTGAGGAGGAACGTCTCCAGGCTGCTGTACGAGCTGCTCGATACCAGCAAGCCTTGCGTCGCTACCATAGCCGCAAGGTCAAGGCCAGGAGTCTCGAGGAAGGCGACCTTGTTCTTCGGCGTGTTCAGTCCGCCAAGAATTCCAACAAGTTGACGCCGAAGTGGGAAGGCCCTTATCGGGTGAGACAAGTCACAAGGCCCGGCGCTGTCCGCCTTGAGACCGAAGAAGGCTTACCGGTGAGCAACTCCTGGAACATAGAGCATCTTCGCAAGTTTCACCCGTAAGGCGCGGTTGCCGTGATCCGCTCCGGCAACCACCTTTTGTACAAGTCTTGCCACTGTTGCATGTAAACCTTTGTGCAAAGCCGGGCGCAGACCCCGTGCGTCAGTAAAACTTTTGTGCTTCCCACCATTTGTCATTTCATGCTTTTCTTTCTACTTGCAGGCATCATCTGATATTTTGTGTAGCACACATCCCCGGTAAGAAGCAACAAGCCGCAAGGCTCCCTACTTGTGTTTCCTCCTCTTTCCCTTTCTCTCTTAAACAGAAGAAGTATTCCTCGCGCACAAGTTTGCCGGGGGGAAGGAGATAGAGGTGTGGACCAAGTGCTGTTCAAGAAAGGAAAGCCTTGCCGGGAAGCAAGCGATCCATGAAAGCTAAGTTACCAGAATTTGAGCAGTTCAAATTTTTTAAATTCTCGGTTGTCTTCCTTGAACAACAACACTTTGTATGGAAAACCTGTGCACGGAGGAACCTACCCGGGGCTAGCTGCACCCTTACTTTGTTTCGAGCACGCTCCACGGCTTAAGTGAGCTTCGACAAGTGTCGCGCCCTTACTTCATTTTCGAGTCCGCTCAGCAAACCTAAGTGTGCTGCGACTAGCTACGGCAAGGTTTCTTGCCGGCGAGGGCTTTGCCAGCAGGCTGCTAAGAGTCCCGCACTCAGCGCTCGCGGCAAGTGTTCCCTTTGCCGGCAAGTTCCCTAAAAGCGTAGGGTGGAAAGCATACATGGTGAAGGGACTAAAGCAAGGGAGATAACATTGCATTGATTACCCGAAATAAAAGTATATATTACAGAGATAACTTGCCGCTGTTCTAACCAACTACTACCTATAACTTAATCTGCAGCGGCAAAGGAAGCAGAAAGAAGGAAGCCTAGTCCCTGCGGTCTCCATCGACCCTCTGGATCTTGCCCACCTTGGCTACGATGTGGGCAACTTGGGCCTTCAACGCCTCCTGGTCAGCTTCGGGCGGCAGGGTCCGGAGGACGTTGACGAGGTTGATCCCGGGGTTGCGGTAGACAATCTTCGACAACACCCGCTCCATAGTGCCCATGCAGAGCCGGCACGCCTCGTCGGCCAGCTGCACGGGGATCTTCTCCCGCAGCCGCGCAAGCGCCGACGCTACTCCCCTGAAGAACAGACTCAGTTTGGCGCTGTGAGGGAGGTTCTCATCGGGGGAGTACACAAGGTGCTCCGCCCTTAACGCCATCATCTCCATGTCAATGTTGGCGGCGGAGGCGACGAGTTCATCAGTCCACTGCTCCACCGTCCGCTGGAAGTTGTTCTGTGAGACGGCGGCGCTCTCCAGCAAGAGCCTCTCAGTGCGGAGTTCATCCTTCAGCTTTGTCTCGCGATCCCGGGCAGCGTCATGTGAGTCAGTAAGGGTGGAGACCTTCAGCTCTAAATCAGCAATGGAGTCCCTGGCGTCAGTGAGCTCTTTGCCCTTCTCGGAGAGGCGGATTTGCAGCTCCGAGTTGGTGTGAGCGTCCTTCTCCCGTGCCACGTTGAGCGCGGTGACCCTGTCTTCACTCGCCTTCAAGAACAGCTCCATCTGCGCTACCCTGGCCTCCAGATCCTTCTTAGCAGTCTTCGCGGCAGCAGCGGCGTCCCTCGCCTCCTGCAAAGCCCCGCCGATGGCTTGCTCCCGGGCGGTGAGGTCGTCCTCGTGGTTGTCGAGGTCGACCTTCCGCTGGTTGAGCTCTCCCTCCCGCCGAGATAGATCCTCGGTGGCCAGTCGCTGCTGCTCCTCGACCTCGGCCTTTTCGAGGACGAATGCTTGCAGCGCCCCGGCAAGCTCTTCGCGCTCCTCCGCCAAGTTCCGGAGGGCCGCCTGATTGGCGGCACGGAGCTCCGCGGCGCGCTTCTCTAGGTCAGCACCAGCCTTGGCAGGCAGAGCCTCCCGAGACTCCAACTTCGCCTGCCTGGCCCGGTACAAGGCCAGGAGCCGACGAAGGAGTCTCTCCTCTTTGGGCTCGTTGCTGCTGCCGGGCGCATCGACAACCTTCAGCCCGGCGGAGGCGAGAACTTCTCCGTCGAAGGTCTCTCCCTCCGCGGGTGCCCTAGACGAGGACGCCCACGGGACTTGAATGAAGACCCCGTTGGCGGCCTCCAGATAGACACCCGACCGGTCCGCGGGGGCGGAGGGGTCGGCGGCCGGTGCAGCGTCCGGCGCTCCTGCGGCCTCCGGGCCAGCAGTGTGGTCGCCGGTCCCTTCCCCAGCCGCGGCGTCGGCGGTCGGGGCGGTCTCCTCGACGGCCGGCTCGTCGGCTCCAGCCATTCCCTCAGCGGTAGTGGCGTTGCCGCCGTCGCCATGCACGCCCTCCTCGGCGGTGGTCTCCGTCTCCATCAGCTCCGGGGCGGGAGGATCTAGTAGAAGAAAAAGAAAAGAAAGATTGTCAAGCAAATATCCAAAAAGGCGAATCCAAGAAGAAGAAATTACAAGGGTTACCTTCGCGGGCTTCTTCGACAACGGGGTCCCTCGCCGGGGAATTCTCCCTTGGCGGCGGAGTAGTGGCCCCTGCTGGCGGAGGGCCGCCTGCGCCCTCCCTTGGCGGGGTGCTCACCCTTGTCGGGCTGCTCGCCCTTGGCGGGGTACTCGCCCTCGGCGGAGTACCCGTCCTTGGCGGAGCGTTGTCCCTTGCCGGGGAACTCGTCCTTGGCGGGGAGGGTGGAGCAAGAGGCTCGTCGGGGGCGACCTCCTGGCGCTCCTGCGGCTGCAGCTCCTCTTCTGCACAAGACGACAAGCAAATGAAACGTTAGTAAGGATAACAACCTCAGGCGCACCCGTCAAGCAGGAAAGTGAACATATGAACTTACGCTGGGGGATGCGCTGGGGGCTGCTCCCCGGAGCAGCAGGCTGGTCCGGCAAGTTTGTCGCTGGCGCATCCTCCGTTGCTGCGGCAGGCTCGTCGTCCTCGATGTTGACCACAGGGATCTTGGCCCTCTTCGCCATCCGTTGGGTCAAGGTCCTGGAAACCAAACAAGATCAGAATTAGGACCAAGCAAGAAAAACCAAGACAAAATCAAGGAAATTACAAGTACTTACTCTTCCTCCTCTTCATCGGAGCTGAGGGCGGAGAAGTCAAACCCCGCCTCGTGTGCTCCAGCGCGAGTGTAATGCCCCAGATGTAATATTTTCCCTTTTGGGCATATAATTTATCTCCGGCTTCATCTATTTCCATTCCGGGTTCCTTCTCTTTCGGGCTTTCGTCGTTTTGTTGTGTGAGTGTGTGGCATTCTTTCATATCATGTAGACATGTGCATTGCATTGCATTTGTGTTGTGGGTTGCATCCGGTTCGTGGCGTTCCTTCCCGTTGTCCGTTTCGTGTTCCGGAGCTCCCTCACGTGTCTGTGATGTCCCGTAGGCCTACTTTGTTGTTCGGGCGTTTTTCGTTATCGGTGTGCCGCGGGGTTGTTGTGTGTGTTGTTGTTTTGTTGTGTGCAACCCGCCTCTCAAATCTCATCTCGTTTGGACTCCGTTGACTTTTCCATCCGTTGTTCGTGTGGGCTCGAAGTGCCTTCGCTTCGTGTCCCGGAAATACCCCTACTGCTTTCTTTTATCTCCGTCTAGGCCCTTTAAAACTATCCCCGCGATCGGATCCGTCGGATCGCGATCGGAGGGCTCCTAGCGCCCCTAATCTCTCCCTAACCCTAAAATTCTGCTACATATAGACCCCCCTAGTCTATTTTGGGCATCCCTATCCCCTTCTTCTTCCTCCTCTAGATCCCCTTCCTTTTTTTTCTTTTCTTTCTTCAGATCCAGATTTTCTGCCCGGATCCCGACGGATCTTTCGATCCAGCCGCAGCCGACGGGATTCCCTCGATCGAAGCACGCGCTGAGGTCAACGGCCGCTCGACCGCGCCGATCTGTCGCCGCTCGGGGCCTCGCACCGTACCAGGCGACCGCTCGAGCCAGGCCTCGGTCGCGCCCTCCCGCGGCCCGTACCCCGCCGCGCCACCCAGGTCCCCACTTCGCCGTGGGCCGGCCCGTACACCGTGCGCCTTCGCCGCCTCCGCACCGAAGGCGATCGCCAGCGCCTCCGAGGCTGGGCCTCGCCTTCGCCCCGCGGGCCCAGCTGCTTCCCGCGCCGCGCCTTGGGCCGTCCCGCACCGCGGCGGGCCTCCGCCTGATCGAGCCGCCGCTCCGTCACCGTCCTGGGCCGCCGCCGCTTCTTCCCCCGTGGGCCGCCGCCCCGTCCGCCTCCCGCGGGCTGCATCGCCGAGGCCGTGCCGCACCAGATCTGGGCCGGATCCGCGCGCACCGGGCCCGTCTCCGCACTGTTCATCAGATCTGGATCCGTTGAGGTTATTTCAAATCCTCCTAAGTCCCTGAGATCTAATCTGAAATGCAAACTTTGACCTGCTCTAACTTTGTGCCTGTTGCTCCGTTTTGCGCGTGTAGCATGTCCAGATGTTCGTGGAGATGTCCTCTATGTTTTACCTGTTGTTGTCATGCATGTTAGATGTCATCTAGACACTTGTTTTGCTGTTGCAAGAGTGCATCATGATATAAACTGCTGTTATGTGTTATTTTTGTGCCACCTTTGACATGTGATAACTTTTAGCTCGTTTGTCCAAACGATGCAAATGACATGTCCACGTGTTCGTCTCGTCACGAACTACGTGTTGCTTGTGATAGGTTGCATGGTAGATTTATTATTTCCTTGTTATCATCGTTGCAAAGTGCCATGTTCACATGTTGTGTTTTCACTTGTTATGAAATGCCATTTTGTTGAGCTCGTTGTAATCGGTGTGTTCACCTCTTTGAAGCATGCTTGTGTGTTTCGGGATCACCTTCATGTGTATGTTGATGAGGTGCTTACCCTTTGCCATGTTTAGTTTCGAGGTGACTTAAACATGCTCTTTTGTGTGCTAAGATGTTATTGCTGTTTTAGGACTTAGTGATTTTTCACTAAGTCTGAAATCTGTAACGTTCCGATGCCATGTTCGTGTGATGTTCTAGGACAAAGCATGTTAGTTTTGGGGTGGATTTTGATTGTTCCTTGTAGTATATATTGTTGTCAATCCATCCATGTCCTCACATGTCCATTTGAGTGGCTGTTGCATGTTTATCTTTTGCTCTAAAGTTTCAATAAAATTCTGCTGCCAGAATTTTATTGCAAAGTTCAATATGTCCAAGATCATTGCTATTGATCCGTGACTCCGTTGGGGGTGCACTTTGGACCTAGTTGCTGTACTATATGCCTAGTTTGTGTTCATGTCCTTTGCCATGCTTTTTGGGTGCTGTAGCTTAATTATTTTGAGCTCCAAAGATGCTATGTTGCTGTAATTTTCAGCTTTCGCTCAAATCTTGTTTCGGGCATAACTTTTAGCCCGTAACTCCGATTTCAGCGAATCTTATATCAAACTTGGGTGATTTTCTGTGTAGATTAATAATATCAGATTGTTATCTTGTCTTGAGGTGTTTTGCTTGAGTGATGTTTTACGTGCTCCATGTGCATCCTTAGTGCATCCATCATGCATTCATGTTTTTCGAGTGCGCATTGCATCTTGTTGATTGGTGCTTGGTGTGATTGTTTTGTTTAGAGCCGGAAGCTGAGACCGGGTACGAAGTTGAGCACGAGGTTTCCAACGAGGTTGAGCACGAGGACCCTTCTTACGATCCGAACGACTTCTCTTCAGGCAAGATGACCGAACCCCGATAACATTACTATCTTTGCCTATTGCTAGTAGTCTCGATCTATAGTTTTGCCTCGATGCCCATGTTCTTCTTGTCAGCCTCCTACTTGTAACCAATTGCCATGTTTAACCAACCTACCTATGCAAACCGTTGCTTGGCTAAGTACGCTTCGCTCAGCCCTTCTTATAGCGTTGCTAGTTGCAGGTGAAGTGAAGATGCTTGCTTCATGTTGAAGTTTGGTTGGGTTATATCACACTATATTAATGTTTAAAATGAAATCACCTATATATTGGCAAGGGTGGAAGGCTAAGCCTTTTGCTTGGTGATTTGTTCCACTCATGCCGTTAGGATCCGTATAAGCCGGTTTTATGTTCCTTGATTATGCGTTCCTAACACGGTTGGGGTGTATGGGACCCCCTCGATAAACCGCTAAGTGCTAAGTCTTTTCCAGCAAGTCCCAACCTTGGTACTATTTGCCTAAACAACTAAAACTTTCCGAGGGAGTAATTAACCCGAGGCTTAATTAATTCAACCCCCCTGGGCCAGTGCTCGACTTGAGTGTTGGTCCAAACTAGAGCCACTTGCGGATACCACCCGGTTCGCTGGGATGTTCGGTATCTGTACGTACTGCTCATCCGGACGTGTCCTGAGACCTAGATACGCGCGGCTACTATCAGGGTGTCGACACGCCGGGAGGATTTGCTGGATTAGCCTTACCTTAGCTCGGCATATCTTGAGCACGGGATTCCGAGGATACTCGGGTCTTCCCACTTTGGAGTTGCGACTCCGCGGATCGTGGGCTTGTAATGGGTCAAGTTGGAACACCCCTGCAGGGTTTGAACTTTCGAAAGCCGTGCCCGCGGTTATGTGGCAGATGGGAGCTTGTTAATTCCGGTTGTAGAAAACTTGACACAATGTTACTAATACACTACCAGCGTGTGTTCCGTGACTGTCAATTTCCGAATAGGGATTCGGGAGTTGAACTCGGAGGGGTTATGTTTGTGGAGCTTGTAGCTAGGATCACTTCGTGATCACTTCTCGCCGATGCCTTCTCTTCTCGCTCTCACTTGCGTAAGCTAGATGCTAGTTGCTGCTGCAGACTTGTTCTTTCTTCAGCCTTTCCTCACCCAAAGGATTTGATAGTTCTGTTACCCGGAGACGGGATTGCTGAGTCCTCTGTGGCTCACAGTTACTTCACACACCAGATGCAGGTTCATCTGTGAGCTATCCAGGTGATGGCACCGAGCTGGATTGGGAGTACGACGAGGAGCGTAGTCGGTACTACGTGCGCTACCCGGACGATCAGTAGTGGAGTCTCTTACTAGGATTCGATCCGCCTGTGGTTTATTTATCTGAGTTTGGTACATTGACATTTGGCTTTTGCCCTTAGAGGGTTGTAGTGCTCTTTATGTATGATGTTTGAGACTTGTACTGTGATTCTGTGACGTGGCGATTGTAAGCCAACTATTTTCAGTTTACTATCCCCTCTTTTACATGAGTTGTGCAAAGATTACCAGACTTGAGATCATTCTAGGATGGACTTATGCCTTTAAGTGGTGCCTCGACACGTAGGAGGTATAACTCCATCCTGGGCATTACAAGTTGGTATTCAGAGCCTTCTCCGACCTAGGAGCCCCCACTGTTTGATCGAACCGTTGACGGTTGAGTCTAGGCACACACTGAAAACTTTTTGAGTCCTATATTATATCGGAGAGTAGGATTTCTTTGCTTCTCATCCCCTTTCTCTCTGGTGAGGACTCCTGACGTCTACTCTTGTCTCTCCTATCTTCAAAATTTGCACAAATTTTTTTTAGGAATCCCGCGAGTATTCTAGGATTGTTTCGATGTTCATGTGACAAGGATATTGTTCCCGATGCCTCCTGTTACCGAGGAGTTGAGCTTCGGGGTATCATTGTAACAAGCATATCGCGGCAGTACTAAATACTTAAGACGGCCGACATCGAAAATCTCCCCTATACGGCCAGTGGCAAGATAACCCCGACATCACCCAGTACTGGGGAGGTAGTTCGGGAGTATTGCCATAGCTTGTTATAGTGGATGCTTTTCGAAGGTCCGAGGTACACAGTTTCCGAGAAAGACTGGTTATGTGTTGAAGGATGGATACACCTGGATGTAGGTTAGAGTTGATTGCGCGGTGCTTCCCGTGTATCCCCAACACCTGATTGCATAACTGGAATCTTTCGGAAAACTATAGGTGGGTTTTATCCAGTAGATCGTAGGCATTCTTCCAACGAATGCAGGTTAGCGAGTTCGGGGTTCGACATTGAGTGAAGGGGTTATATGACCGATGTTACTATCAGGAGTTGCATCTTAAAGGGTCCTTGGCTATGCTGATCCGGGGATTGCAAAACCTTTTCGTAACGCGTTCATATGCTTTCAGCACAAAGATGTTAGAACGAAACTCCTCTCTTGTGTTTGTTCCTTTCCGTACCTTGTTGTTTTCTTATTTTATCCTATTGATCCCTATGTGGCTTCTCGTGAAGACTGATGTTATCAATTAACTAAGAAATTCATTCGTTCCTCTTGTTCGGATGATTTCATTCGTTCTTATTGTTCGAATGATTATTGTGAAGACTTGTTGCAATTCATTCCATTGATTCAGCTTATTCCTTTTGTCAATCAATTGCTGATTCGTGGTCATCTCTTACAGGATGGCTCCGAAAAGGGTTCCGAATGCTAACCCAGAGGGTGAAGAGGTTCCAGAGCGTCCTCCTTCTCCTCCTCCTCCGCCTGAGGCTTGGAGAGCAATTATGCAGACTACTGCTCAGAACACTCAGTTGATGATGCAGATGATGCAGATGATGCAAGCTAATCAAGCTAATCAAGCTAATCAAGCTAATCAGGGTGTTCCAATGAACCAAGGCAACTTCTTCCAGCAGCACCATGCTACTCTCAACCAGTTCTTGGCCAACAATCCTAAAGCTTTCAGTTACTGTGTCGACCCTCTTGATGCTGAAGATTGGCTAACCGATATCAAGAAGCATTTTGAGTGCAGTAACGTGAAAGAAGATGACTATGTGAAGTTTGCAGCCTTCCAACTGAAAGATCAAGCAGCTGACTGGTGGCAGCAGTACAAAGACTCAAGGCCGGGTCAAGTGATCTCTTGGGAGAATTTCTGCAAGGATTTCCGCTCGCATCACATTCCTACAAGTGTTATCGAGGGTATGCGTGAGCAATTCCGCAACCTCAAGCAGGGCTCCATGTCAGTCTATCAGTATAATGTCAAGTTCCAAAACCTCGCTCGCTATGCAAAGCAAGACATTCCTGATGCAAAGAGTAAAATCTATCAGTTCCGTGGAGGTCTCAAAGATGAACTTCAGCTTGCTCTCACTTTGTTCGAGCCAGATGAATTCGATAAGTTCTATAACATGGCTTTGAAACAAGAAGCAGCTCAGCTTAAGATGGAGGCTTCTAAGAAGAGAATTCGAGATGCTGTTCACTCTTCCTCATCGTCTCAGTTGGCTGTGAAACAACAGAAATTCTGGCTTCCTCCTCCTCCAGTGATTCGAGCTCCATACAACAACTCCAACAACAAGAACTCTAGTGGTCGTGGTTTCTCCCACCCACCCAACCCGAGCAACCAGTCGAAGAAGCAATTTCAGTCTCAAGGCTCCAAGTCCAGTGGCTCTCATTTCCGTCCTCTCTCTGAAGTGGTGTGCAACAAGTGTGGCCAGAAGGGTCATTATGCCAACAGATGTCCGAATCCGAAGCGTCTTCCACCTCCTCCACCTATGAGTTCAGCTATTGTCAAGCATGATCCAAAGTCTGCTAGGGTCAATCTGATGAATGCAGCTGAAGCAGAGAACTCTTCTGATGTCATTTTGGGTAACCTCTCAGTGAACTCTTTTCCAGCTAAAGTATTGTTTGATTCGGGTGCATCTTTGTCCTTCATTTCAAGACCTTTTGTTGCTAAGCATGAATTTGTCACTCAAGTGATGCCGAAGCCGTTGAGCATTATTTCTCCTGGTTTGCAAATGACCTCTCGGGTGCATGTTCCGGATATTTCTATTCGCATGGGTGATTATCGATTTTTGGCTTCTCCGGTGGTTCTTGGTCATTCTGACATCGACCTCATTCTCGGAATGGATTGGCTTTCTCAGCATGATGCTCACATTGATTGCGCTCAAAAGGAAGTCAAATTGACTCATTCTGATGAAGATGTGATTATCTTCGCCTCCAGGGATAATACTATTCGGCTTTTCTCTCTTAATGATAAGGGTGAAATTAATGCCATAGAGCAAATTCCAGTGGTGAACGAATATCAAGACGTCTTTCCAGAAGATCTTCCAGGCATGCCTCCACACCGTCAGGTGGAGTTTGTCATTGAACTCGAGCCGGGCACTGAACCTGCTTGCCGGCGTCCTTACAAGCTCTCTCCGGATGAATTGAAGGAATTGAAGAAGCAGCTTGATAAGCAGGAGAGTATGGGTCTCATCAGACTGAGTACATCTCCCTGGGGCTGTGGCGTCTTATTTGTCAAGAAGAAAGATGGCACGGAGCGTCTCTGTGTTGACTACCGGCCATTGAACAAGAAGACGATTAAGAACAAGTATCCGCTCCCCAACATCAACGAACTCTTTGAGCAGCTCAAAGGAGCTAAAGTGTTCTCTAAGCTTGACCTCCGAATGGGCTATCATCAAATTCGCATTCGCGAGGAAGACATTCCCAAGACGGCCTTCAGAACGAGCTACGGTTCATACGAGTATACCGTCATGTCCTTCGGTCTCGCCAATGCTCCTCCTACCTTTTCAAGGATGATGCATTACATCTTCAACCCCTATACTGGCGAATTCGTGCTTGTGTATCTGGATGATATTCTGGTGTTTTCCAAGAATGAAGAAGATCACGAAAAGCACTTGCGTCTGGTTCTTGATCGACTCCGAGAGCATAAATTCTATGCCAAGTTCTCCAAGTGCGAGTTTTGGCTCGATAAGGTTCTCTACCTGGGCCACATCATCTCAGCTGACGGTATTGCGGTTAATCCCGAGAAAGTTGAAGCAATTGTCAACTGGGAAGCTCCTCAGAACGTCAAACAGCTCCGCAGTTTTCTGGGTCTTGCCAGCTATTGCAGAAGGTTTGTGGAGAACTTCTCCAAGATTGCCAAGCCTCTTTCCAACCTCCTTCAGAAGAATGTCAAATACTTTTGGTCTCCCGAGTGTGAAGTGGCTTTCAAAACCCTCAAAGAGAAGCTTGTTTCTGCTCCAGTTCTGACTCCTCCGGATGAAACCAAGCCCTATGAAGTGTTCTGTGACGCTTCTCTTCAAGGTCTTGGTGGTGTGCTTATGCAAGATAAGAAAATTGTGGCATATACTTCTCGGCAGCTCAAGCCCAGTGAGAAGAACTATCCCACACATGATCTCGAGCTAGCAGCTGTGGTACATGCTCTGATTACGTGGAGACATCTGTTGTTGGGCAGAAAGGTCGACATCTTCACTGATCACAAGAGCTTGAAGTACATCTTCACACAGCCGCATCTGAACCTCCGCCAGACTCGTTGGGTCGAGATGATCCAAGAGTACAACCCCAGCATTGAGTACACTCCAGGCAAGGCGAATGTGATTGCAGATGCTTTGAGCAGAAAGGCATATTGCAACAGCCTTCTTATCAAGCCATATCAGCCTGAGCTTTGTGAAGCTTTCAGGAAGCTCAACCTCCAGGTTGTTCCGTAGGGTTTTCTTGCAAATCTCCAAATTGCTCCTACCTTGGAAGATCAAGTCCGTGAGGCCCAGCTCAGTGATACCATGGTGAAGAAGGTGAAACATGGGATTGCAAAGGGCACTCCAAAATATAAGTGCTTCCGTGTTGATGAGAGAGATACCTTGTTCTTCGAGGACAGACTCGTTGTTCCTAAAGGTGATCTCAGGAAGCTCATAATGGAAGAAGCTCATGATTCTCTCCTTTCCATTCATCCTGGCAGTTCCAAGATGTACCAAGATCTCAAGCAATCTTACTGGTGGACACGCATGAAAAGGGAGATTGCCCAATTCGTGAACGAATGTGATGTATGCAGAAGAGTGAAAGCAGAACATCAACGTCCAGCCGGTCTTCTCCAACCTCTTCCTATCCCCGAGTGGAAGTTCGACCACATTGAAATGGACTTCGTCACTGGTTTTCCTAAATCCAAGCGAGGCAATGATGCTATTTTTGTGGTGATTGACAAGCTTACCAAAGTCGCTCACTTTCTTCCAGTCAAAGAATCAATCAATGCAGCTCAACTTGCAGAGCTGTACACTTCCAGAATTGTGTCCCTACATGGCATTCCTCAAGTGATATCCTCAGACCGTGGCAGCTTGTTCACATCAAGGTTCTGGGACTCCTTTCAGTCCGCCATGGGCACGAAGATCAGGTTCAGCACTGCCTTTCACCCTCAGACCAGTGGTCAAGTCGAGCATGTGAATCAGATCCTAGAAGATATGCTCAGAGCCTGTGTCATCTCCTTCGGCATGAAATGGGAAGACTGCCTTCCATTTGCCGAGTTCTCTTACAACAACAGCTTTCAAGCAAGTGCAGGCAAAGCACCGTTTGAGATTCTCTATGGCAGAAAGTGCCGTACCCCTCTCAACTGGTCTGAAACAGGTGAACGCCAACTTCTTGGCAATGACTTGATATCTGAAGCCGAAGAAATGTGCAAAGTCATACGTGAGAATCTCAAGGCCGCTCAGTCGCGTCAGAAGAGCTACTATGACGGAAAGCATCGTGATTTGGCTTTCGACATCGGTGATCATGTCTATCTCCGAGTTTCTCCGATGAAAGGAACCCAAAGATTCGGTATCAAAGGAAAACTGGCTCCTAGATACGTCGGGCCTTTCAAGATTCTTGGCAAAAGAGGCGATCTAGCCTATCAGCTCGAGCTCCCTTCCAACTTTGCAAATGTTCATGATGTCTTCCATGTGTCTCAACTTCGCAAATGCTTCAAGGCACCTGAGCGCATGATTCCGTTTGAGGAGATTGATCTTCAACAAGACCTTTCCTACCGAGAGCATCCAGTTGCCATTCTCGAAGAAACCGAACGCAAGACTCGCAACAAGTCCATCAAGTTTCTGAAAGTCAAGTGGTCACATCACACAGACCGAGAAGCTACCTGGGAACGAGAAGATCATCTTCGTTCCGAGTACCCTTCCTTTTTCCAGTCCTAGATCTCGGGACGAGATCTTTTTGTAGTAGAGGAGAGTTTGTAATGCCCCGGATGTAATATTTTCCCTTTTGGGCATATAATTTATCTCCGGCTTCATCTATTTCCATTCCGGGTTCCTTCTCTTTCGGGCTTTCGTCGTTTTGTTGTGTGAGTGTGTGGCATTCTTTCATATCATGTAGACATGTGCATTGCATTGCATTTGTGTTGTGGGTTGCATCCGGTTCGTGGCGTTCCTTCCCGTTGTCCGTTTCGTGTTCCGGAGCTCCCTCACGTGTCCGTGACGTCCCGTAGGCCTACTTTGTTGTTCGGGCATTTTTCGTTATTGGTGTGCCGCGGGGTTGTTGTCTGTGTTGTTGTTTTGTTGTGTGCAACCCGCCTCTCAAATCTCATCTCGTTTGGACTGCGTTGACTTTTCCATCCGTTGTTCGTGTGGGCCCGAAGTGCCTTCGCTTCGTGTCCCGGAAATACCCCTACTGCTTTCTTTTATCTCCGTCTAGGCCCTTTAAAACTATCCCCGCGATCGGATCCGTCGGATCGCGATCGGAGGGCTCCTAGCGCCCCTAATCTCTCCCTAACCCTAAAATTCTGCTACATATAGACCCCCCTAGTCTATTTTGGGCATCCCTATCCCCTTCTTCTTCCTCCTCTAGATCCCCTTCCTTTTTTTTCTTTTCTTTCTTCAGATCCAGATTTTCTGCCCGGATCCCGAGGGATCTTTCGATCCAGCCGCAGCCGACGGGATTCCCTCGATCGAAGCACGCGCTGAGGTCAACGGCCGCTCGACCGCGCCGATCTGTCGCCGCTCGGGGCCTCGCACCGTACCAGGCGACCGCTCGAGCCAGGCCTCGGTCGCGCCCTCCCGCGGCCCGTACCCCGCCGCGCCACCCAGGTCCCCACTTCGCCGTGGGCCGGCCCGTACACCGTGCGCCTTCGCCGCCTCCGCACCGAAGGCGATCGCCAGCGCCTCCGAGGCTAGGCCTCGCCTTCGCCCCGCGGGCCCAGCTGCTTCCCGCGCCGCGCCTTGGGCCGTCCCGCACCGCGGCGGGCCTCCGCCTGATCGAGCCGCCGCTCCGTCACCGTCCTGGGCCACCGCCGCTTCTTCCCCCGTGGGCCGCCGCCCCGTCCGCCTCCCGCGGGCTGCATCGCCGAGGCCGTGCCGCACCAGATCTGGGCCGGATCCGCGCGCACCGGGCCCGTCTCCGCACTGTTCATCAGATCTGGATCCGTTGAGGTTATTTCAAATCCTCCTAAGTCCCTGAGATCTAATCTGAAATGCAAACTTTGACCTGCTCTAACTTTGTGCCTGTTGCTCCGTTTTGCGCGTGTAGCATGTCCAGATGTTCGTGGAGATGTCCTCTACGTTTTACCTGTTGTTGTCATGCATGTTAGATGTCATCTAGACACTTGTTTTGCTGTTGCAAGAGTGCATCATGATATAAACTGCTGTTATGTGTTATTTTTGTGCCACCTTTGACATGTGATAACTTTTAGCTCGTTTGTCCGAACGATGCAAATGACATGTCCACGTGTTCGTCTCGTCACGAACTACGTGTTGCTTGTGATAGGTTGCATGGTAGATTTATTATTTCCTTGTTATCATCGTTGCAAAGTGCCATGTTCACATGTTGTGTTTTCACTTGTTATGAAATGCCATTTTGTTGAGCTCGTTGTAATCGGTGTGTTCACCTCTTTGAAGCATGCTTGTGTGTTTCGGGATCACCTTCATGTGTATGTTGATGAGGTGCTTACCCTTTGCCATGTTTAGTTTCGAGGTGACTTAAACATGCTCTTTTGTGTGCTAAGATGTTATTGCTGTTTTAGGACTTAGTGATTTTTCACTAAGTCTGAAATCTGTAACGTTCCGATGCCATGTTCGTGTGATGTTCTAGGACAAAGCATGTTAGTTTTGGGGTGGATTTTGATTGTTCCTTGTAGTATATATTGTTGTCTTTCCATCCATGTCCTCACATGTCCATTTGAGTGGCTGTTGCATGTTTATCTTTTGCTCTAAAGTTTCAATAAAATTCTGCTGCCAGAATTTTATTGCAAAGTTCAATATGTCCAAGATCATTGCTATTGATCCGTGACTCCGTTGGGGGTGCACTTTGGACCTAGTTGCTGTACTATATGCCTAGTTTGTGTTCATGTCCTTTGCCATGCTTTTTGGGTGCTGTAGCTTAATTATTTTGAGCTCCAAAGATGCTATGTTGCTGTAATTTTCAGCTTTCGCTCAAATCTTGTTTCGGGCATAACTTTTAGCCCGTAACTCCGATTTCAGCGAATCTTATATCAAACTTGGGTGATTTTCTGTGTAGATTAATAATATCAGATTGTTATCTTGTCTTGAGGTGTTTTGCTTGAGTGATGTTTTACGTGCTCCATGTGCATCCTTAGTGCATCCATCATGCATTCATGTTTTTCGAGTGCGCATTGCATCTTGTTGATTGGTGCTTGGTGTGATTGTTTTGTTTAGAGCCGGAAGCTGAGACCGGGTACGAAGTTGAGCACGAGGTTTCCAACGAGGTTGAGCACGAGGACCCTTCTTACGATCCGAACGACTTCTCTTCAGGCAAGATGACCGAACCCCGATAACATTACTATCTTTGCCTATTGCTAGTAGTCTCGATCTATAGTTTTGCCTCGATGCCCATGTTCTTCTTGTCAGCCTCCTACTTGTAACCAATTGCCATGTTTAACCAACCTACCTATGCAAACCGTTGCTTGGCTAAGTACGCTTCGCTCAGCCCTTCTTATAGCGTTGCTAGTTGCAGGTGAAGTGAAGATGCTTGCTTCATGTTGAAGTTTGGTTGGGTTATATCACACTATATTAATGTTTAAAATGAAATCACCTATATATTGGCAAGGGTGGAAGGCTAAGCCTTTTGCTTGGTGATTTGTTCCACTCATGCCGTTAGGATCCGTATAAGCCGGTTTTATGTTCCTTGATTATGCGTTCCTAACACGGTTGGGGTGTATGGGACCCCCTCGATAAACCGCTAAGTGCTAAGTCTTTTCCAGCAAGTCCCAACCTTGGTACTATTTGCCTAAACAACTAAAACTTTCCGAGGGAGTAATTAACCCGAGGCTTAATTAATTCAACCCCCCTGGGCCAGTGCTTGACTTGAGTGTTGGTCCAAACTAGAGCCACTTGCGGATACCACCCGGTTCGCTGGGATCTTCGGTATCTGTACGTACTGCTCATCCGGACGTGTCCTGAGACCTAGATACGCGCGGCTACTATCAGGGTGTCGACACGCCGGGAGGATTTGCTGGATTAGCCTTACCTTAGCTCGGTATATCTTGAGCACGGGATTCCGAGGATACTCGGGTCTTCCCACTTTGGAGTTGCGACTCCGCGGATCGTGGGCTTGTAATGGGTCAAGTTGGAACACCCCTGCAGGGTTTGAACTTTCGAAAGCCGTGCCCGCGGTTATGTGGCAGATGGGAGCTTGTTAATTCCGGTTGTAGAAAACTTGACACAATGTTACTAATACACTACCAGCGTGTGTTCCGTGACTGTCAATTTCCGAATAGGGATTCGGGAGTTGAACACGAAGGGGTTATGTTTGTGGAGCTTGTAGCTAGGATCACTTCGTGATCACTTCTCGCCGATGCCTTCTCTTCTCGCTCTCACTTGCGTAAGCTAGATGCTAGTTGCTGCTGCAGACTTGTTCTTTCTTCAGCCTTTCCTCACCCAAAGGCTTTGATAGTTCTGTTACCCGGAGACGGGATTGCTGAGTCCTCTGTGGCTCACAGTTACTTCACACACCAGATGCAGGTTCAGCTGTGAGCTATCCAGGTGATGGCACCGAGCTGGATTGGGAGTACGACGAGGAGCGTAGTCGGTACTACGTGCGCTACCCGGACGATCAGTAGTGGAGTCTCTTACTAGGATTCGATCCGCCTGTGGTTTATTTATCTGAGTTTGGTACATTGACATTTGGCTTTTGCCCTTAGAGGGTTGTAGTGCTCTTTATGTATGATGTTTGAGACTTGTACTGTGATTCTGGGACGTGGCGATTGTAAGCCAACTATTTTCAGTTTACTATCCCCTCTTTTACATGAGTTGTGCAAATATTACCAGACTTGAGATCATTCTAGGATGGACTTATGCCTTTAAGTGGTGCCTCGACACGTAGGAGGTATAACTCCATCCTGGGCATTACAAGTTGGTATTCAGAGCCTTCTCCGACCTAGGAGCCCCCACTGTTTGATCGAACCGTTGACGGTTGAGTCTAGGCACACACTGAAAACTTTTTGAGTCCTATATTATATCGGAGAGTAGGATTTCTTTGCTTCTCATCCCCTTTCTCTCTGGTGAGGACTCCTGACGTCTACTCTTGTCTCTCCTATCTTCAAAATTTGCACAAAATTTTTTTAGGAATCCCGCGAGTATTCTAGGATTGTTTCGATGTTCATGTGACAAGGATATTGTTCCCGATGCCTCCTGTTACCGAGGAGTTGAGCTTCGGGGTATCATTGTAACAAGCATATCGCGGCAGTACTAAATACTTAAGACGGCCGACATCGAAAATCTCCCCTATACGGCCAGTGGCAAGATAACCCCGACATCACCCAGTACTGGGGAGGTAGTTCGGGAGTATTGCCATAGCTTGTTATAGTGGATGCTTTTCGAAGGTCCGAGGTACACAGTTTCCGAGAAAGACTGGTTATGTGTTGAAGGATGGATACACCTGGATGTAGGTTAGAGTTGATTGCGCGGTGCTTCCCGTGTATCCCCAACACCTGATTGCATAACTGGAATCTTTCGGAAAACTATAGGTGGGTTTTATCCAGTAGATCGTAGGCATTCTTCCAACGAATGCAGGTTAGCGAGTTCGGGGTTCGACATTGAGTGAAGGGGTTATATGACCGATGTTACTATCAGGAGTTGCATCTTAAAGGGTCCTTGGCTATGCTGATCCGGGGATTGCAAAACCTTTTCGTAACGCGTTCATATGCTTTCAGCACAAAGATGTTAGAACGAAACTCCTCTCTTGTGTTTGTTCCTTTCCGTACCTTGTTGTTTTCTTATTTTATCCTATTGATCCCTATGTGGCTTCTCGTGAAGACTGATGTTATCAATTAACTAAGAAATTCATTCGTTCCTCTTGTTCGGATGATTTCATTCGTTCTTATTGTTCGAATGATTATTGTGAAGACTTGTTGCAATTCATTCCATTGATTCAGCTTATTCCTTTTGTCAATCAATTGCTGATTCGTGGTCATCTCTTACAGGATGGCTCCGAAAAGGGTTCCGAATGCTAACCCAGAGGGTGAAGAGGTTCCAGAGCGTCCTCCTTCTCCTCCTCCTCCGCCTGAGGCTTGGAGAGCAATTATGCAGACTACTGCTCAGAACACTCAGTTGATGATGCAGATGATGCAGATGATGCAAGCTAATCAAGCTAATCAAGCTAATCAAGCTAATCAGGGTGTTCCAATGAACCAAGGCAACTTCTTCCAGCAGCACCATGCTACTCTCAACCAGTTCTTGGCCAACAATCCTAAAGCTTTCAGTTACTGTGTCGACCCTCTTGATGCTGAAGATTGGCTAACCGATATCAAGAAGCATTTTGAGTGCAGTAACGTGAAAGAAGATGACTATGTGAAGTTTGCAGCCTTCCAACTGAAAGATCAAGCAGCTGACTGGTGGCAGCAGTACAAAGACTCAAGGCCGGGTCAAGTGATCTCTTGGGAGAATTTCTGCAAGGATTTCCGCTCGCATCACATTCCTACAAGTGTTATCGAGGGTATGCGTGAGCAATTCCGCAACCTCAAGCAGGGCTCCATGTCAGTCTATCAGTATAATGTCAAGTTCCAAAACCTCGCTCGCTATGCAAAGCAAGACATTCCTGATGCAAAGAGCAAAATCTATCAGTTCCGTGGAGGTCTCAAAGATGAACTTCAGCTTGCTCTCACCTTGTTCGAGCCAGACGAATTCGATAAGTTCTATAATATGGCTTTGAAACAAGAAGCAGCTCAGCTTAAGATGGAGGCTTCTAAGAAGAGAATTCGAGATGCTGTTCACTCTACCTCATCGTCTCAGTTGGCTGCGAAACAACAGAAATTCTGGCTTCCTCCTCCTCCAATGATTCGAGCTCCATACAACAACTCCAGCAACTTCAACAACTCCAACAACAAGAACTCTAGTGGTCGTGGTTTCTCCCACCCACCCAAGCAACCAGTCGAAGAAGCAGTTTCAGTCTCAAGGCTCCAAGTCCAGTGGCTCTCATTTCCGTCCTCTCTCTGAAGTGGTGTGCAACAAGTGTGGCCAGAAGGGGCATTATGCAAACAGATGTCCGAATCCGAAGCGTCTTCCTCCTCCACCACCTGTGAGTTCAGCTATTGTCAAGCATGATCCAAAGGCTGCAAGGGTCAATCTGATGAATGCAGCACAAGCGGAGGCTTCTTCTGATGTCATTTTGGGTAACCTTCCAGTGAACTCTATCCCAGCTAAAGTGTTATTTGATTCGGGTGCATCATGCTCTTTCATGTCTCAACCTTTTGCATCCAAGTATAATGTGGACATCAAAAGCTTGCCAAGGGAGTTATCAGTTATTTCTCCGGGGATACGAATGCATTCCAGCATTTATGCTCCGGATGTTTCTATTCGCATGGGCGATTATCGATTTTTGGCTTCTCCGGTGATTCTTGGTCATTCTGACATCGACCTCATTCTCGGAATGGATTGGCTTTCTCAGCACGATGCTCACATTGATTGTGCTCAAAAGGAAGTCAAGTTTACTCATTCTGATGAAGATGTGATTATCTTCGCCTCCAGGGATAATACTATTCGGCTTTTCTCTCTTAATGATAAGGGTGAAATTAATGCCATAGAGCAAATTCCAGTGGTGAATGAATATCAAGACGTCTTTCCAGAAGAACTTCCAGGCATGCCTCCACACCGTCAGGTGGAGTTTGTCATTGAACTCGAGCCGGGCACCGAACCTGTTTGTCGGCGTCCTTACAAGCTCTCTTCAGATGAATTGAAGGAATTGAAGAAACAGTTGGATGAACAGGAGCGTATGGGTCTCATCAGACCGAGTACATCTCCGTGGGGCTGTGGTGTCTTATTTGTCAAGAAGAAAGATGGCACGGAGCGTCTCTGTGTTGACTACCGGCCACTGAACAAGAAGACAATTAAGAACAAGTATCCGCTCCCCAACATCAACGAACTCTTTGAGCAGCTCAAAGGAGCTAAAGTATTCTCTAAGCTTGACCTCCGAATGGGCTACCATCAAATTCGCATTCGCGAGGAAGACATTCCCAAGACGGCTTTCAGAACGAGCTACGGTTCATATGAGTATACCGTCATGTCCTTCGGGCTCGCCAATGCTCCTCCTACCTTCTCAAGGATGATGCATTACATCTTCAACCCCTATACAGGCGAGTTTGTGCTAGTGTATCTGGATGATATTTTGGTGTTTTCCAAGAATGAAGAAGATCACGAAAAGCACTTGCGTCTGGTTCTTGATCGACTCCGAGAGCACAAATTCTATGCCAAGTTCTCAAAGTGCGAGTTTTGGCTCGATAAGGTTCTCTACCTGGGCCACATTATCTCAGCTGACGGTATTGCGGTTAACCCCGAGAAAGTTGAAGCAATTGTCAACTGGGAAGCTCCTCAGAACGTCAAGCAGCTCCGCAGTTTTCTGGGTCTTGCCAGCTATTGCAGAAGGTTTGTGGAGAACTTCTCCAAGATTGCCAAGCCTCTTTCCAACCTCCTTCAGAAGAATGTCAAATACTTTTGGTCTCCCGAGTGTGAAGTGGCTTTCAAAACCCTCAAAGAGAAGCTTGTTTCTGCTCCAGTTCTGACTCCTCCGGATGAAACCAAGCCCTATGAAGTGTTCTGTGACGCTTCTCTTCAAGGTCTTGGTGGTGTGCTTATGCAAGATAAGAAAATTGTGGCATATACTTCTCGGCAGCTCAAGCCCAGTGAGAAGAACTATCCCACACATGATCTCGAGCTAGCAGCTGTGGTACATGCTCTGATTACGTGGAGACATCTGTTGTTGGGCAGAAAGGTCGACATCTTCACTGATCACAAGAGCTTGAAGTACATCTTCACACAGCCGCATCTGAACCTCCGCCAGACTCGTTGGGTCGAGATGATCCAAGAGTACAACCCCAGCATTGAGTACACTCCAGGCAAGGCGAATGTGATTGCAGATGCTTTGAGCAGAAAGGCATATTGCAACAGCCTTCTTATCAAGCCATATCAGCCTGAGCTTTGTGAAGCTTTCAGGAAGCTCAACCTCCAGGTTGTTCCGTAGGGTTTTCTTGCAAATCTCCAAATTGCTCCTACCTTGGAAGATCAAGTCCGTGAGGCCCAGCTCAGTGATACCATGGTGAAGAAGGTGAAACATGGGATTGCAAAGGGCACTCCAAAATATAAGTGCTTCCGTGTTGATGAGAGAGATACCTTGTTCTTCGAGGACAGACTCGTTGTTCCTAAAGGTGATCTCAGGAAGCTCATAATGGAAGAAGCTCATGATTCTCTCCTTTCCATTCATCCTGGCAGTTCCAAGATGTACCAAGATCTCAAGCAATCTTACTGGTGGACACGCATGAAAAGGGAGATTGCCCAATTCGTGAACAAATGTGATGTATGCAGAAGAGTGAAAGCAGAACATCAACGTCCAGCCGGTCTTCTCCAACCTCTTCCTATCCCCGAGTGGAAGTTCGACCACATTGAAATGGACTTCATCACTGGTTTTCCTAAATCCAAGCGAGGCAATGATGCTATTTTTGTGGTGATTGACAAGCTTACCAAAGTCGCTCACTTTCTTCCAGTCAAAGAATCAATCAATGCAGCTCAACTTGCAGAGCTGTACACTTCCAGAATTGTGTCCCTACATGGCATTCCTCAAGTGATATCCTCAGACCGTGGCAGCTTGTTCACATCAAGGTTCTGGGACTCCTTTCAGTCCGCCATGGGCACGAAGATCAGGTTCAGCACTGCCTTTCACCCTCAGACCAGTGGTCAAGTCGAGCATGTGAATCAGATCCTAGAAGATATGCTCAGAGCCTGTGTCATCTCCTTCGGCATGAAATGGGAAGACTGCCTTCCATTTGCCGAGTTCTCTTACAACAACAGCTTTCAAGCAAGTGCAGGCAAAGCACCGTTTGAGATTCTCTATGGCAGAAAGTGCCGTACCCCTCTCAACTGGTCTGAAACAGGTGAACGCCAACTTCTTGGCAATGACTTGATATCTGAAGCCGAAGAAATGTGCAAAGTCATACGTGAGAATCTCAAGGCCGCTCAGTCGCGTCAGAAGAGCTACTATGACGGAAAGCATCGTGATTTGGCTTTCGACATCGGTGATCATGTCTATCTCCGAGTTTCTCCGATGAAAGGAACCCAAAGATTCGGTATCAAAGGAAAACTGGCTCCTAGATACGTCGGGCCTTTCAAGATTCTTGGCAAAAGAGGCGATCTAGCCTATCAGCTCGAGCTCCCTTCCAACTTTGCAAATGTTCATGATGTCTTCCATGTGTCTCAACTTCGCAAATGCTTCAAGGCACCTGAGCGCATGATTCCGTTTGAGGAGATTGATCTTCAACAAGACCTTTCCTACCGAGAGCATCCAGTTGC
>LR738714.1:874205299-874215356 GCA_902687465.1 Secale cereale | reverse complement strand
GCAGCCTTCCAACTGAAAGATCAAGCAGCTGACTGGTGGCAGCAGTACAAAGACTCAAGGCCGGGTCAAGTGATCTCTTGGGAGAATTTCTGCAAGGATTTCCGCTCGCATCACATTCCTACAAGTGTTATCGAGGGTATGCGTGAGCAATTCCGCAACCTCAAGCAGGGCTCCATGTCAGTCTATCAGTATAATGTCAAGTTCCAAAACCTCGCTCGCTATGCAAAGCAAGACATTCCTGATGCAAAGAGTAAAATCTATCAGTTCCGTGGAGGTCTCAAAGATGAACTTCAGCTTGCTCTCACTTTGTTCGAGCCAGATGAATTCGATAAGTTCTATAACATGGCTTTGAAACAAGAAGCAGCTCAGCTTAAGATGGAGGCTTCTAAGAAGAGAATTCGAGATGCTGTTCACTCTTCCTCATCGTCTCAGTTGGCTGTGAAACAACAGAAATTCTGGCTTCCTCCTCCTCCAGTGATTCGAGCTCCATACAACAACTCCAACAACAAGAACTCTAGTGGTCGTGGTTTCTCCCACCCACCCAACCCGAGCAACCAGTCGAAGAAGCAGTTTCAGTCTCAAGGCTCCAAGTCCAGTGGCTCTCATTTCCGTCCTCTCTCTGAAGTGGTGTGCAACAAGTGTGGCCAGAAGGGTCATTATGCCAACAGATGTCCGAATCCGAAGCGTCTTCCACCTCCTCCACCTATGAGTTCAGCTATTGTCAAGCATGATCCAAAGTCTGCTAGGGTCAATCTGATGAATGCAGCTGAAGCAGAGAACTCTTCTGATGTCATTTTGGGTAACCTCTCAGTGAACTCTTTTCCAGCTAAAGTATTGTTTGATTCAGGTGCATCTTTGTCCTTCATTTCAAGACCTTTTGTTGCTAAGCATGAATTTGTCACTCAAGTGATGCCGAAGCCGTTGAGCATTATTTCTCCTGGTTTGCAAATGACCTCTCGGGTGCATGTTCCGGATATTTCTATTCGCATGGGTGATTATCGATTTTTGGCTTCTCCGGTGGTTCTTGGTCATTCTGACATCGACCTCATTCTCGGAATGGATTGGCTTTCTCAGCATGATGCTCACATTGATTGCGCTCAAAAGGAAGTCAAATTGACTCATTCTGACGAAGATGTGATTATCTTCGCCTCCAGGGATAATACTATTCGGCTTTTCTCTCTTAATGATAAGGGTGAAATTAATGCCATAGAGCAAATTCCAGTGGTGAACGAATATCAAGACGTCTTTCCAGAAGATCTTCCAGGCATGCCTCCACACCGTCAGGTGGAGTTTGTCATTGAACTCGAGCCGGGCACTGAACCTGCTTGCCGGCGTCCTTACAAGCTCTCTCCGGATGAATTGAAGGAATTGAAGAAGCAGCTTGATAAGCAGGAGAGTATGGGTCTCATCAGACTGAGTACATCTCCCTGGGGCTGTGGCGTCTTATTTGTCAAGAAGAAAGATGGCACGGAGCGTCTCTGTTTTTACTACCGGCCATTGAACAAGAAGACGATTAAGAACAAGTATCCGCTCCCCAACATCAACGAACTCTTTGAGCAGCTCAAAGGAGCTAAAGTGTTCTCTAAGCTTGACCTCCGAATGGGCTATCATCAAATTCGCATTCGCGAGGAAGACATTCCCAAGACGGCCTTCAGAACGAGCTACGGTTCATACGAGTATACCGTCATGTCCTTCGGTCTCGCCAATGCTCCTCCTACCTTTTCAAGGATGATGCATTACATCTTCAACCCCTATACTGGCGAATTCGTGCTTGTGTATCTGGATGATATTCTGGTGTTTTCCAAGAATGAAGAAGATCACGAAAAGCACTTGCGTCTGGTTCTTGATCGACTCCGAGAGCATAAATTCTATGCCAAGTTCTCCAAGTGCGAGTTCTGGCTCGATAAGGTTTTGTACCTGGGCCACATCATCTCAGCTGACGGTATTGCGGTTAATCCCGAGAAAGTTGAAGCAATTGTCAACTGGGAAGCTCCTCAGAACATCAAGCAGCTCCGCAGTTTTCTGGGTCTTGCCAGCTATTGCAGAAGGTTTGTGGAGAACTTCTCCAAGATTGCCAAGCCTCTTTCCAACCTGCTTCAGAAGAATGTCAAATACTTTTGGTCTCCCGAATGTGAAGTGGCATTCAAAACCCTCAAAGAGAAGCTTGTTTCTGCTCCAGTTCTGACTCCTCCGGATGAAACCAAGCCCTATGAAGTGTTCTGTGACGCTTCTCTTCAAGGTCTTGGTGGTGTGCTTATGCAAGATAAGAAAATTGTGGCATATACTTCTCGGCAGCTCAAGCCCAGTGAGAAGAACTATCCCACACATGATCTCGAGCTAGCAGCTGTGGTACATGCTCTGATTACGTGGAGACATCTGTTGTTGGGCAGAAAGGTCGACATCTTCACTGATCACAAGAGCTTGAAGTACATCTTCACACAGCCGCATCTGAACCTCCGCCAGACTCGTTGGGTCGAGATGATCCAAGAGTACAACCCCAGCATTGAGTACACTCCAGGCAAGGCGAATGTGATTGCAGATGCTTTGAGCAGAAAGGCATATTGCAACAGCCTTCTTATCAAGCCATATCAGCCTGAGCTTTGTGAAGCTTTCAGGAAGCTCAACCTCCAGGTTGTTCCGTAGGGTTTTCTTGCAAATCTCCAAATTGCTCCTACCTTGGAAGATCAAGTCCGTGAGGCCCAGCTCAGTGATACCATGGTGAAGAAGGTGAAACATGGGATTGCAAAGGGCACTCCAAAATATAAGTGCTTCCGTGTTGATGAGAGAGATACCTTGTTCTTCGAGGACAGACTCGTTGTTCCTAAAGGTGATCTCAGGAAGCTCATAATGGAAGAAGCTCATGATTCTCTCCTTTCCATTCATCCTGGCAGTTCCAAGATGTACCAAGATCTCAAGCAATCTTACTGGTGGACACGCATGAAAAGGGAGATTGCCCAATTCGTGAACGAATGTGATGTATGCAGAAGAGTGAAAGCAGAACATCAACGTCCAGCCGGTCTTCTCCAACCTCTTCCTATCCCCGAGTGGAAGTTCGACCACATTGAAATGGACTTCGTCACTGGTTTTCCTAAATCCAAGCGAGGCAATGATGCTATTTTTGTGGTGATTGACAAGCTTACCAAAGTCGCTCACTTTCTTCCAGTCAAAGAATCAATCAATGCAGCTCAACTTGCAGAGCTGTACACTTCCAGAATTGTGTCCCTACATGGCATTCCTCAAGTGATATCCTCAGACCGTGGCAGCTTGTTCACATCAAGGTTCTGGGACTCCTTTCAGTCCGCCATGGGCACGAAGATCAGGTTCAGCACTGCCTTTCACCCTCAGACCAGTGGTCAAGTCGAGCATGTGAATCAGATCCTAGAAGATATGCTCAGAGCCTGTGTCATCTCCTTCGGCATGAAATGGGAAGACTGCCTTCCATTTGCCGAGTTCTCTTACAACAACAGCTTTCAAGCAAGTGCAGGCAAAGCACCGTTTGAGATTCTCTATGGCAGAAAGTGCCGTACCCCTCTCAACTGGTCTGAAACAGGTGAACGCCAACTTCTTGGCAATGACTTGATATCTGAAGCCGAAGAAATGTGCAAAGTCATACGTGAGAATCTCAAGGCCGCTCAGTCGCGTCAGAAGAGCTACTATGACGGAAAGCATCGTGATTTGGCTTTCGACATCGGTGATCATGTCTATCTCCGAGTTTCTCCGATGAAAGGAACCCAAAGATTCGGTATCAAAGGAAAACTGGCTCCTAGATACGTCGGGCCTTTCAAGATTCTTGGCAAAAGAGGCGATCTAGCCTATCAGCTCGAGCTCCCTTCCAACTTTGCAAATGTTCATGATGTCTTCCATGTGTCTCAACTTCGCAAATGCTTCAAGGCACCTGAGCGCATGATTCCGTTTGAGGAGATTGATCTTCAACAAGACCTTTCCTACCGAGAGCATCCAGTTGCCATTCTCGAAGAAACCGAACGCAAGACTCGCAACAAGTCCATCAAGTTTCTGAAAGTCAAGTGGTCACATCACACAGACCGAGAAGCTACCTGGGAACGAGAAGATCATCTTCGTTCCGAGTACCCTTCCTTTTTCCAGTCCTAGATCTCGGGACGAGATCTTTTTGTAGTAGAGGAGAGTTTGTAATGCCCCGGATGTAATATTTTCCCTTTTGGGCATATAATTTATCTCCGGCTTCATCTATTTCCATTCCGGGTTCCTTCTCTTTCGGGCTTTCGTCGTTTTGTTGTGTGAGTGTGTGGCATTCTTTCATATCATGTAGACATGTGCATTGCATTGCATTTGTGTTGTGGGTTGCATCCGGTTCGTGGCGTTCCTTCCCGTTGTCCGTTTCGTGTTCCGGAGCTCCCTCACGTGTCCGTGACGTCCCGTAGGCCTACTTTGTTGTTCGGGCATTTTTCGTTATTGGTGTGCCGCGGGGTTGTTGTCTGTGTTGTTGTTTTGTTGTGTGCAACCCGCCTCTCAAATCTCATCTCGTTTGGACTCCGTTGACTTTTCCATCCGTTGTTCGTGTGGGCCCGAAGTGCCTTCGCTTCGTGTCCCGGAAATACCCCTACTGCTTTCTTTTATCTCCGTCTAGGCCCTTTAAAACTATCCCCGCGATCGGATCCGTCGGATCGCGATCGGAGGGCTCCTAGCGCCCCTAATCTCTCCCTAACCCTAAAATTCTGCTACATATAGACCCCCCTAGTCTATTTTGGGCATCCCTATCCCCTTCTTCTTCCTCCTCTAGATCCCCTTCCTTTTTTTTCTTTTCTTTCTTCAGATCCAGATTTTCTGCCCGGATCCCGAGGGATCTTTCGATCCAGCCGCAGCCGACGGGATTCCCTCGATCGAAGCACGCGCTGAGGTCAACGGCCGCTCGACCGCGCCGATCTGTCGCCGCTCGGGGCCTCGCACCGTACCAGGCGACCGCTCGAGCCAGGCCTCGGTCGCGCCCTCCCGCGGCCCGTACCCCGCCGCGCCACCCAGGTCCCCACTTCGCCGTGGGCCGGCCCGTACACCGTGCGCCTTCGCCGCCTCCGCACCGAAGGCGATCGCCAGCGCCTCCGAGGCTGGGCCTCGCCTTCGCCCCGCGGGCCCAGCTGCTTCCCGCGCCGCGCCTTGGGCCGTCCCGCACCGCGGCGGGCCTCCGCCTGATCGAGCCGCCGCTCCGTCACCGTCCTGGGCCACCGCCGCTTCTTCCCCCGTGGGCCGCCGCCCCGTCCGCCTCCCGCGGGCTGCATCGCCGAGGCCGTGCCGCACCAGATCTGGGCCGGATCCGCGCGCACCGGGCCCGTCTCCGCACTGTTCATCAGATCTGGATCCGTTGAGGTTATTTCAAATCCTCCTAAGTCCCTGAGATCTAATCTGAAATGCAAACTTTGACCTGCTCTAACTTTGTGCCTGTTGCTCCGTTTTGCGCGTGTAGCATGTCCAGATGTTCGTGGAGATGTCCTCTACGTTTTACCTGTTGTTGTCATGCATGTTAGATGTCATCTAGACACTTGTTTTGCTGTTGCAAGAGTGCATCATGATATAAACTGCTGTTATGTGTTATTTTTGTGCCACCTTTGACATGTGATAACTTTTAGCTCGTTTGTCCGAACGATGCAAATGACATGTCCACGTGTTCGTCTCGTCACGAACTACGTGTTGCTTGTGATAGGTTGCATGGTAGATTTATTATTTCCTTGTTATCATCGTTGCAAAGTGCCATGTTCACATGTTGTGTTTTCACTTGTTATGAAATGCCATTTTGTTGAGCTCGTTGTAATCGGTGTGTTCACCTCTTTGAAGCATGCTTGTGTGTTTCGGGATCACCTTCATGTGTATGTTGATGAGGTGCTTACCCTTTGCCATGTTTAGTTTCGAGGTGACTTAAACATGCTCTTTTGTGTGCTAAGATGTTATTGCTGTTTTAGGACTTAGTGATTTTTCACTAAGTCTGAAATCTGTAACGTTCCGATGCCATGTTCGTGTGATGTTCTAGGACAAAGCATGTTAGTTTTGGGGTGGATTTTGATTGTTCCTTGTAGTATATATTGTTGTCTTTCCATCCATGTCCTCACATGTCCATTTGAGTGGCTGTTGCATGTTTATCTTTTGCTCTAAAGTTTCAATAAAATTCTGCTGCCAGAATTTTATTGCAAAGTTCAATATGTCCAAGATCATTGCTATTGATCCGTGACTCCGTTGGGGGTGCACTTTGGACCTAGTTGCTGTACTATATGCCTAGTTTGTGTTCATGTCCTTTGCCATGCTTTTTGGGTGCTGTAGCTTAATTATTTTGAGCTCCAAAGATGCTATGTTGCTGTAATTTTCAGCTTTCGCTCAAATCTTGTTTCGGGCATAACTTTTAGCCCGTAACTCCGATTTCAGCGAATCTTATATCAAACTTGGGTGATTTTCTGTGTAGATTAATAATATCAGATTGTTATCTTGTCTTGAGGTGTTTTGCTTGAGTGATGTTTTACGTGCTCCATGTGCATCCTTAGTGCATCCATCATGCATTCATGTTTTTCGAGTGCGCATTGCATCTTGTTGATTGGTGCTTGGTGTGATTGTTTTGTTTAGAGCCGGAAGCTGAGACCGGGTACGAAGTTGAGCACGAGGTTTCCAACGAGGTTGAGCACGAGGACCCTTCTTACGATCCGAACGACTTCTCTTCAGGCAAGATGACCGAACCCCGATAACATTACTATCTTTGCCTATTGCTAGTAGTCTCGATCTATAGTTTTGCCTCGATGCCCATGTTCTTCTTGTCAGCCTCCTACTTGTAACCAATTGCCATGTTTAACCAACCTACCTATGCAAACCGTTGCTTGGCTAAGTACGCTTCGCTCAGCCCTTCTTATAGCGTTGCTAGTTGCAGGTGAAGTGAAGATGCTTGCTTCATGTTGAAGTTTGGTTGGGTTATATCACACTATATTAATGTTTAAAATGAAATCACCTATATATTGGCAAGGGTGGAAGGCTAAGCCTTTTGCTTGGTGATTTGTTCCACTCATGCCGTTAGGATCCGTATAAGCCGGTTTTATGTTCCTTGATTATGCGTTCCTAACACGGTTGGGGTGTATGGGACCCCCTCGATAAACCGCTAAGTGCTAAGTCTTTTCCAGCAAGTCCCAACCTTGGTACTATTTGCCTAAACAACTAAAACTTTCCGAGGGAGTAATTAACCCGAGGCTTAATTAATTCAACCCCCCTGGGCCAGTGCTTGACTTGAGTGTTGGTCCAAACTAGAGCCACTTGCGGATACCACCCGGTTCGCTGGGATCTTCGGTATCTGTACGTACTGCTCATCCGGACGTGTCCTGAGACCTAGATACGCGCGGCTACTATCAGGGTGTCGACACGCCGGGAGGATTTGCTGGATTAGCCTTACCTTAGCTCGGTATATCTTGAGCACGGGATTCCGAGGATACTCGGGTCTTCCCACTTTGGAGTTGCGACTCCGCGGATCGTGGGCTTGTAATGGGTCAAGTTGGAACACCCCTGCAGGGTTTGAACTTTCGAAAGCCGTGCCCGCGGTTATGTGGCAGATGGGAGCTTGTTAATTCCGGTTGTAGAAAACTTGACACAATGTTACTAATACACTACCAGCGTGTGTTCCGTGACTGTCAATTTCCGAATAGGGATTCGGGAGTTGAACACAAAGGGGTTATGTTTGTGGAGCTTGTAGCTAGGATCACTTCGTGATCACTTCTCGCCGATGCCTTCTCTTCTCGCTCTCACTTGCGTAAGCTAGATGCTAGTTGCTGCTGCAGACTTGTTCTTTCTTCAGCCTTTCCTCACCCAAAGGCTTTGATAGTTCTGTTACCCGGAGACGGGATTGCTGAGTCCTCTGTGGCTCACAGTTACTTCACACACCAGATGCAGGTTCAGCTGTGAGCTATCCAGGTGATGGCACCGAGCTGGATTGGGAGTACGACGAGGAGCGTAGTCGGTACTACGTGCGCTACCCGGACGATCAGTAGTGGAGTCTCTTACTAGGATTCGATCCGCCTGTGGTTTATTTATCTGAGTTTGGTACATTGACATTTGGCTTTTGCCCTTAGAGGGTTGTAGTGCTCTTTATGTATGATGTTTGAGACTTGTACTGTGATTCTGTGACGTGGCGATTGTAAGCCAACTATTTTCAGTTTACTATCCCCTCTTTTACATGAGTTGTGCAAATATTACCAGACTTGAGATCATTCTAGGATGGACTTATGCCTTTAAGTCGTGCCTCGACACGTAGGAGGTATAACTCCATCCTGGGCATTACAGCGAGGGGCTGGAGGAGAAGGCTCTCTCGGGCGCTTAGCAGGCTCCGGGGCTGTGGGCTGTGAAGACCCACCCCCGGTCGTCGCCGAGGACCGAGGGGCAGAAGGAGCACCAGAGCCACTCCGGGAAGATCCCCCACCGCTTGTCGCTCGGGCTCGGGGCACCTCCTTGACGACCTCGCTCGTCGTGGTGGCGCGCGTCGCGCGGCGCTTCGGCTGCTGTCGAGGCGCCTGTGGCCTCGCCGGCTCGGCGGCCTTGCGGAGGCGCTTCTTCTGTTGCTGCGGAGGGCTTGGTGGTGGCGGAGAGTTCTCCGAGGATGAGGAGGCGTCGTCGTCAAGATTCAGAGAACCACCGGAGTCTTCGTCAGAATCTCCGGACTCGGCGTCCTCCTCCTCCTCGGCGGGCCCGCTGGACTCGGTACCCTGCCCGGCGGCCTCGCTCGCCCCGGCAGCCCCGCTCGCCCCGGCAAGCTTCCCAGAAGGCTCCCCGGCAAACTCCTCGGGTGCAATCTTCAGCAGCTTGAGGATTTCCGCCTCCTCGGCTTGGCTCACCGCGTCCGTTGCCTCTGCTTCGTCCACAGTGTATCCAAATTCGCCCGCAGCCACAGCTGCGGCGGCCTCCTCCATTCTGGAGGCAATGTATGCAACATCCCGGTCGGTGGTATCCCGGGTGAGGCCCTTCTTCTCCTCGGCGTTGCGGGGCTTCTCGACCAAGTTGTCGAAGAAGGCTTGCACGGTCTCCGCTGAAGGCACCAGCCAAGTGGGGACGACCCCGTGGGAGTCACACTCGGGCATCACCGCGCGTATGGCACTGAGGGCAGTGTTGTTGCACAACGGCACCACTCCCCGGGACGGCTTGAACCACTCCGGGTGGTTGGGGTCATGCTTAAACAACTCCCGGACCATCCCCTTCAGCTCCAAGACAGTGAAGTTGTAGTTCAACCCGGGGCGCAGCCTCATGCGATCTGCAGCGTTGCCGAACTCCCAGGCAGGCCTCTTCCTCTCCTGCAGGGGGGCGATGCGGCGGCGGAGGAAATCGGCCCCAACTTCTCCCACAGTCAGATTGGTGGCCCGGAGTCGAAGGATCCTAGTAAGGGCAATCTGCAACTTGTCGTCCTCCGGGGCCAGTTCGCTCCAATCCTTGCCACGCACTATTGCAGTCTGGCGCGGCGAGGTAAACTGCTCAGGCTTGTCTTCCAGAACCCAGCACCAATCGGCCCTCCACTCCTCCCACTTGCCGCGGAGCTCCCCTTTCAAGTACGCCTCCTTCTTGTTCAGCCTAAAGATCCAGGAGATGCCGCCGGAGAGTGGGGATCCAGACTCTACTCTAGGCGTGAAGAAATGGCGGAAAAGAGCTACGTTTGGGTGGACCCCAACAAAGTTTTCGCACAGATGTGCGAAAACAGCCATCGTAAGGACGGCGTTGGGGGTGAAATCTAGGAGGTGGAGGCCGTACGTGTTCATCACATCACAGAAGAACTCCGAGAACGGAGGGCAGAGACCGCAGTGGAAGAATGCAGCAAAATAGAAGTAACCTCCCGGGAACATGTCGACGGCGACGGCGGGGAGGACTCTGGTGCGGGGATGAGCTTTTGTCTCCCTCGCCCAGAACAAGTAATACTTGTCCCGCAGCTCCCTTGCGCCAAGCCTCGGCGGGACGACCACCCTCTTTCTTCGCATGGCTGCCAGCTTCGCCGCCTGCTCGGACTTCTCCTTCTTCGCCTTGTCGCTCTTCGCCTTGCCGCTTTTCGGAGCCATGGCGGGAGCGGCGAGGGGGGGGGGGG
>LR738714.1:874086187-874198778 GCA_902687465.1 Secale cereale | reverse complement strand
CTTCGGGCGCACGGTAGTTTCTGGAACGCTGATTTTTTATATAATTTTTCTGGATTTTTCCTGGCAGTTCTCGTAATGTGAAAACCTGAAATACAAAAACATCCGAAAACAGAAACTGGCACTGGGGTGCACTGAGTTAATAGGTTAGTCCAAATATGATCAAAAGTGTATGGAAGTGTATAAATATCATAGCAATATCACCCAAAAGAGGCATGGAGCAAGCAGAAATTATAGATACGTTTTGGACGTATCAGGGCCCAGGGTGCGCCCCCCTTCCCAGGGCGCGCCCCCTGCCTCGTGGCCCACTCGGGCATTGTTTCATGTTGGTTCCGCTTCCCAAAATTCACATATATTCCAAAAAAAATCTCCGTCCGTTTTTATTCCATTTGGACTCCGTTTGATATGGATATTCTGCGAAACAAAAAACATGCAACAAACAGGAATTGACATTGGGCACTGGATCAATATGTTAGTCCCAAAAAATAGTATAAATAGTTGCCCAAAGTATATGAAAGTTGTAGAATATTGGTATGGAACAATAAAAAATTATAGATACGAAGGAGACATATCAGCATCTCCAAGCTTAATTCCTGCTCGTCCTCGAGTAGGTAAATGATTAAAAAAAATTGATGTGGAATGCTACCTAGCATAATCTTGATCATGTAATCTAATCATGGCATGAATATTAAGACACGAGTGGTTCAAAGCAATAGTCTATCATTTGACATAGAAGAATTTAATACTCGGGCATCCCAACAAACAATCAAGTCTTTCAAAATATCAATGCTAAAGAACGTTATCCCTACAAAATCATATAGTCTTTTATGCTCCCTTTTCTTAACACAAGGTACCCCTCATGCCTATCCCGGTGTCAGCCAAGCAATTGTTTTCATACTTTACTTTTTCGAACCTTTTCAACTGTTCACGCAATACATGAACGTGAGCCATGGATATAACTCTATGGGTGGAATAGAAGGTGGTAGTAGACAAAAGGAGGGAGAAAGTCTCACATCAACTAGGCGTATCAATGGGATATGGAGATGCCCATCAATAGATATCAATGTGAGTGAGTAGGGATTGCCATGCAACGGATGCACTAGAGCTATAAATGTATGAAAGCTCAACAAAAGAAACTTAGTGGGTGTGCATCCAACTTCCTTGCTCACGAATACCTAGGGCATTTGAGAAAGCCCATCGTTGGAATATACAAGCCAAGTTCTATAATGAAAATTCCCACTAGTATATGAAAGTGAAAAAACAAGAGACTCTCTATCATGAAGATCAGGGTGCTACTTTGAAGCACAAGTGTGGAAAAAGATAGTAGCATTGTCCTTTTTCTTTTCTTTTTCTTTTTTTCTTTTTTTGGGCCTTTCTTTTTTTCTTTGGCCTTTCCTTCTTTTTTTTTCTTTTTTCTTTTCTTTTTTCCTTTTTTTTCTTTGGGACAATGCTCTAATAACTCGATACTAGAACAAAGTATGACTCTATATGAATGCCTCCGGCGGTGTACCGGGATGTGCAATGATCTAGCATAGCAATGACATCGAAAAACGGACAAGCCATGGAAACATCATGCTAGCTATCTTACAAGCATGCAAGGCAATATAACAATGATGGTGTGTGTCATAACAAACAGAACGGTGGAGTTACATGGCAATATATCTCGGAATGGCTATGGAAATGCCATAATAGGTAGGTATGGTGGCTGTTTTGAGGAAGGTATATGGTGGGTGTATGGTACCGGCGAAAGTTGTGCGGTACAAGAGAGGCTAGCAATGGTGGAAGGGTGAGAGTGCGTATAATCCGTGGACTCAACATTAGTCATAAAGAACTCACATACTTATTGCGAAAAATCTATTAGCCCTCGAAGCAAAAATACTACGACGCATGCTCCTAGGGGGAGGCTGGTAGGAGTTAACCATCGCGCGCCCCCGACCTTCACGCAAAGATAAACAATCAAAATACAATGCGCGCCAATTTGGTTACATAGTTAGGAGACCATACGTGCATGCTTCGGGAATCACAAATCTTAACACCAATATTTTTACTAACCCATAATCATTCACTAGTTCCTCCCACATATTAGCATCTCTATATCGCAAAACTATTGCAAGGAATCAAACATATCATATTCACCGATCTAAAAGTTTATGTATGATTTTATGATTAACCATGTGAATGACCAATTCCTGTCAACTCTCTAAATAGATATAAGTGAAGCAAGAGAGTTTTAATTCTTTCTACAAAAGTTATGCCCACGCTCTAACAATTATAAGTGAAGCAAAAGAGCATTCTACAAATGGAGGTTTTCTATGTGAAGAGAAGTAGTCAATCCAAACTTCAGATGATATAAGTGAAGCACATGAAGTATTCTATAAAGCCATACTCAAAAGATATAAGAGAAGTGAAAAGAGCATTCTATAAATCAACCAAGGACTATCTCATACCAACATGGTGCATTTATTAAAAGGAAAAATAAAAAGCACACGACGCTCCAAGAGTTTACGCATAACATGTGAATGAAACGAATCCGAAAACATACCGATACTTGTTGAAGAAAGATGGGATGACTTTCGGGGCATCCCCAAGCTTAGACGCTTGAGTATCCTTGAATATTTACTTGGGGTGCCTTGGGCATCCCCAAGCTTGAGCTCTTGCCTCTCCTTCTTCTCCTCACATCGAGACCTCCTCGATCTTCGAACACTTCATCCACACAAAACTTCAACAGAAAACTCGGTAAGATCCGTTAGTATAATAAAGCAAATCACTACTCTAAGTACTGTTGCAAACCAATTCATATTTTGATTTTGCATTGTAGCTACTGTAATATAACTTTTCCATGGCTTAATCCACTGATAGAAATTGATAGTTTCATCAAAACAAGCAAACTATGCATCAAAAACAGAATCTGTCTAAAACAGAACAGTCTGTAATTATCTGAACATTCACCATACTTATGATACTTGAAAAATTCTGCCAAAATTAGGAAAAATAAAAAATTTGTATAGAAATACAGTGCAAAAAGTTTCAGAACCATTTGACGTTCCAGCAAAAAATGTAAAATAGCGAACTACAGCCAAAGTTTCTGTCCTTCACCGCACAAACCAACAAGCATTGTAAACATCCTAAAGGCAAACCTTGGCACATTATTTTTATAATACAATGGAATTGTACAAGGGGATAATTATTTTTGTTGAAAAGTTTTTGTAATTAAGATTCACAAAGTTTCCATGGGCATGAACAAAGTTCAAGGACGTCCCCCACTTTCACAATGCTCGTCTATATCACTTTGACTTTTCTTTTTGAAAAGTTTTAGGTTCCCCTCTTTATTTTTTGTTTTTAAACTTTATAAAAGCACACAACAGAAATAAAAGACTCTCTAAAACTTCCGGGTTGTCTGCTGATGGCTTCTCGCCCCTCGTTGGTTACCCCAAGTGGAAGGTTTGAGATGCAGTGTAGCGGTAGTTTTCCCTTGGCAAAGATACCAAGGATCGAATTCCCCTGAGACTCCAAGGTTCAACAAGAAGGTGTCAACTGCTAGCGGCGCAACTAGCGATCAACCGGACCTGCACACAGATACAAATAACTTTGCTCCCAACGAGTACAGAGAGGTTGTCAATCCCTCCGGCCTTGTCGTTTACAAAGGATCAAACGCAAGAGATAATAGTGATAGGTATTACTGCAACTAGTAAGTAAGAACAAAAAGTAAATAGCGGATGTGATCAGTGATGGTAATATGGACCGAGGTCCCATGATGTTCACTAGTGATGTCTCTCTCCCAAAAGACGATAAAACAGCTATGTGAGGTAAACGAAATACAGCTGGGCAATTGACAGGATTATGTGCGCAAACCAATGCTAACTATGCTACAAAGAAAGGTAGAGGCTCAAAAGCATGGGCGGTACGCCAAGGCAAGTAGACCGAAATCCATCTGCATCTACTACTAATCATCCACCTTGAGATATCTATCCAGAACATCTCGCTGGTATTAAGTTGCGAGTCCCACCAATAGTGTAAACTCAAAGCAACAGACAACTGCATTAAAAGAACTTTGCGTAAAGTAAACAATCCTTGCACCCGCGAGTACAAGCACCGTTGTTTTCCCCCTTGTGGCAACAACACATCCCCTAGACTCATGTTTCTGTCACTCAAGCTAGTCATCAAGGGGCATGAACCCACAATCAAGCATAACGTTCCCTCTTGGAGTTACTACCTACTACTTGGCCAAAGCAATAAACAGCAACGGAGAACATGCAAGAATTACTCAAGAACATAAATATAAAAGAGGTAAATCAAATATATTACTCACACACAATCTGAACATAATCTCATAATCCATCGGATCCCAGCAAACTCATCATAGCAACAGCATAAGGATTACATATGTGCCTCGATCATGTAGGGCAGCTCACGAGGTCTAATTAGTGAAGAACAAAGAGGGGAGGAGAACATCACATAGCTACTGGTCATGGACCCATGGTCCAAGGGAGACTACTCACAACTCATCCAGGAGGCGTCCATGGTGGTGGAGAGGCTCCCGGTGGTGATCCTCCCCTCCGGCAGGGTGCCGGGAAGAGTTCTCCTGGTGCTCCCGATCTTGGAAGCGCGGTGGCGGCGGAACAGAGATGAGATCGCGAAAAAGGGTTCCGTCCTCGAGGGTTTCGGGACGCGGTGTAAATATATGCCAAAGGGGGGCATCAACGGAGGCCTGGGGGGGGGGGCCAGGCGCCCCCCCGGCGCGGCCAGGAGGGGGGCCGCGCCCCCAGGGGGCCCGGAGCCCTGGTGGCGCCCTCCGGCCCTACTTTGGCCGCATGGAAGCTTCCGGAACGCTGATTTTTTATATATTTTTCCCGGAATCTTTCTGGCAGTTTACGTAATGGGAAAACCTGAAATACAAAACAGCAGAAAACAGAAACTGGCACTGGGGTGCACTGAGTTAATAGGTTAGTCCAAATATGATCAAAAGTGTATGGAAGTGTATAAATATCATAGCAATATCACACAAAAGAGGCATGGAGCAAGCAGAAATTATAGATACGTTTTGGACGTATCAACATCCCCAAGCTTAATTCCTGCTCGTCCTCGAGTAGGTAAATGATAACAAGCATAATTTCTGTGGTGACATGCTATTAACCATATAAGAACTTTTCACAGTCACATGACAAGTGCTTACTGAGACAATGAGTTTGTAGTAATTAAGTTGCCTCATGAGAAAATCAAAAAGAACTGAAAGTTTTACAATATGATACTGAAATACTCAAAAGATTTGTAATGGGCATGGTGTGCGAATATGATAAAGTGGTACCTCGCTTGCCCCCTTTAGTGAAGCAAAACATAAATGCAGGTGCACCTCCAAGGTTTAAGTGACGACTAGATACAATGATTTCAGAATAAACGATATCATAATCATGCAAAAGACAATGGTACTTTGGGACAATGCACATTACACTCAGAATGACAATCATGCTCTCAATAGTGGGTGCTTTAAATAAGGTGGAGACTCTCGAACCGTGGCTTTTGATGGCAAGGTTGAAAACCCGTGATCGGGACAAAAACTAAACATGTACCAGAGCTCTTGGTTTTAAAAACAGAGGTGATAATTATTTTTTTAGAATATGCATGTTTCTTCAACGAATGCTAGCAGATAACTCAATTACTTCTTGAGTTGGACAAGTTTTGAGGAACGGCTCTCGAATGAGGACGATCACATCCTCTTAATCTCCTTTGTTTATCACTGCCAAAGTTTTCTAATTTCTCATGAACAAAGCGTGAAGGAGGGTTTGTTTGTTGTATAATTTTTTAATGAGCCGGGCGCACTCTATGCCAGTTCCTTCTCGTATTATGGGTTTGCACATTAGACATGCAATCCCGGGGTGAAGCTGGTCCAACTTAAAAAGATCATGAATTAACTACTACTTCCTCATGAGCCAAAACAGAGGCACAAAAGAGAAATGCTTTTTTAATAATTTCGAGATGGTACATGAAAGTCTTCGTTAGGAATGACAGGTAAATACCATGTATAGGAAGGTATGGTGGACTCATATGGCATAACTGGTTTAAAGGATTTTGGATGCACAAGCAGTCAGTCCGCTTAGTACAGGCGAAGGTTAGCAAAAAACTGGGAGCGACCAACTAAAAGAGCAATGACGGTTATAATCATGCAGAGCGACAAAGCAACATTGAATCAGGCATGGAAGTTATATCTCTACTCAGAAACTAAAGATCATCAAGGCTTGATAGACTTTCTTTACAGTCTTAAATATGCGTGAGCATACGCCAAGTCAATCAAAATAAATTCCTGGAGGAAGATATCACTAGGCCATACCACATCATAGGCAAACAAATCATGTTGGTACTCCAATAACACATTGAGAACCCCCCAGCTATTTGAGACTAACCATAAGAAAACATGAACTACTAAGCACCATTATGCACATAGCATTTTTATCATAGACATATCAACCAGTGCAACAGAAGCCAACTCTCTTAACAAGATAAGCATGATACTAAAGAGAGTTCCAGCGACCAACTAAACAAAAGCTCTTTAAAAAGATAAGCATGAAAACTAAGAGCTGAACATGATAGTAGCTATTGAAAGACAAAGAACACACACAGCAAGGGGAGACATGAAAATTCTATGTTATGTTCTAGGTTGAAGTGGAGCGTGTTTTTCTCCCACACAAAGAAAGCCGAGTTCCAACTCGTTATGAAAATCAAGCAAAGCTAAAGAAAACTAAAAAGGAAACTAAAAGCAAGACGCTCCAAGCATAGCACATAACACATGAAGTGATAAAAATATAGTGGAATGAAAGACGAACTGATAATTGTTGATGGAGAAGGGGATGCACGGGGGCATCCCCAAGCTTAGACGCTTGAGTCTTCTTGAATATTTCTTGGGGGTGCATGGGGGCATCCCCAAGCTTGAGCGTTTGAAACTCCTGAATCTTTATATCATCTTTCCTCGCACACTTGAAAACTCCCTTTATACATTACTCATCATAATCTGATTAGCGAGGTTAGTACCCTTAATAAAATAATTGTTCCTTGCTAGAAATAAGGATATTCTTGAAGGTCTACTGTTTCTCAAGATTGCCAAAAGGTTTTTGCAAAGAAAAAGCAAGCTCAAGGTTTGCAAAACGAAGAAAAGGCAAAACAGGACAGAATCTGTGAAAAAAAGACCAACAGGTAGTAAATGATTTTTTCGGGGCACTTCTGCAACTCAAATCAAAAAACTCAGAACAGACGTTTGAAAGCCAATTGTATAGAGCACGCCGTCGAAAGAATTCAAACCAAAAATATGATCTGGTGATTTTATACAAATTTTTCTGTCCAAGGACAGAATCTGTTTCCTGGACAGCACGTCACAACTTTTGAACTTTCTTGCAATCAGAGGCTACACTTGGCACAAAGCTGAAAAGTAAAGATACAATGATGATGCTACTGTAGTAACAACATCAAGACACAACAAAAGCAAAATAAAATTTTATTCATTGTGGGCTGCCTCCCAAAAGCGCTTTCTTTTATGCCTTTAAGCTAGGCATAATGCAAAGAGGAATCAATAATCATCATAATAATCGGAGTTATAAATTGCTTTAAATGGTTCCTCAACAAGTTCACTCTTGTTCCTTCTAGGAAAGGGGTACACACCTTTTGCCTTCCCGCGTAAGCGGATTTGTCCCTTACCTATATCGATGAAGCCTTTAACTGCTCGGAGGAAGTCCCTTCCAAGCACTATATTTCCTTGGTTTGGCTTCATGATGAAGAAATCAACCATTGCAATCCCTTTAAGGAATGTGACTGGCACGTCTTTTATTCTTCCCTGGATCTCAGAAATATCTCCATTAGCGTGTTCATGATAAGATGATAATCTATCCATGTTAAATTTTAAAGAATCATGAACAATTTTTGGCATAGTAGAAACCATAGATCCAATATCACAATAAGCAAGGAAGTCTTGATTAGAGATGCTAATGCTAACAAAAGGCTCACAATCATTGTCTATTTCCAAAATATCTCTCTTATTGGGTTTGGGTTTCTCTACCTTCATCAAGTCTAGAGCATCCATTCTTTTCTCAATAGTAGCAAGTCTATCTATGACAATATCAAAATTATGATCATAAACAAAGTAACTAGATAGACCATGTATAATTTCAAGAGCTCTAGCTTCATCACACTCTAGGAAATCTCCTTCAGCTATAATATCAAGAGAGTGTTTACACCATTTAAAAAGACCATGGTAAAAATTTCTAGGCATAATTTTTATAGGTATCCAAGGCATTATTCTCCTATGTGCATCAGAAATTCTGTCCCATGCCTTCTTCATATTTTCTCCATCCCTTTGATGGAAATCTAGAACTTCTGATTCCCTCAAAGCACCAAATCCTAACATGCTCGACTAAACAGAAAGGACTACTAACAAATAATAATTTTTTTGTGATTTTTTGATAAAAGACACTAAAGCAAAAACTGAAAGGTAAACTAACAAGACTAAAAAGCAAAGGTAAAAGATAGCATGCAACTCCCCTATCTTGAAGAGTGGCGTCCCCGGCGACGGCGCCAGAAAACTTTGCTTGATGGCTTATCGCCCCTCGTTGGTTACCCCAAGTGGAAGGTTTGAGATGCAGTGTGTAGCGGTAGTTTTCCCTTGGCAAAGATACCAAGGATCGAATTCCCCTGAGACTCCAAGGTTCAACAAGAAGGTGTCAACTGCTAGCGGTGCAACTAGCGATCAACCGGACCTGCACACAGATACAAATAACTTTGCTCCCAACGAGTACAGAGAGGTTGTCAATCCCTCCGGCCTTGTCGTTTACAAAGGATCAAACGCAAGAGATAATAGTGATAGGTATTACTGCAACTAGTAAGTAAGAACAGAAAGTAAATAGCAGATGTGATCAGTGATGGTAATATGGACCGGGGTCCCATGATGTTCACTAGTGATGTCTCTCTCCCAAAAGACGATAAAACAGCTATGTGAGGTAAACGAATTACAGCTGGGCAATTGACAGGATTATGTGCGCAAACCAATGCTAACTATGCTACAAAGAAAGGTAGAGGCTCAAAAGCATGGGCGGTACGCCAAGGCAAGTAGACCGAAATCCATCTGCATCTACTACTAATCATCCACCTTGAGATATCTATCCAGAACATCTCGCTGGTATTAAGTTGCGAGTCCCACCCATAGTGTAAACTCAAAGCAACAGACAACTGCATTAAAAGAACTTTGCGTAAAGTAAACAATCCTTGCACCCGCGAGTACAAGCACCGTTGTTTTCCCCCTTGTGGCAACAACACATCCCCTAGACTCATGTTTCTGTCACACAAGCTAGTCATCGAGGGGCATGAACCCACAATCAAGCATAACGTTCCATCTTGGAGTTACTACCTACTACTTGGCCAAAGCAATAAACAGCAACGGAGAACATGCAAGAATTACTCAAGAACATAAATATAAAAGAGTTAAATCAAATATATTACTCACACACAATCTGAACATAATCTCATAATCCCTCGGATCCCAGCAAACTCATCATAGCAACAGCATAAGGATTACATATGTGCCTCGATCATGTAGGGCAGCTCACGAGGTCTAATTAGTGAAGAACAAAGAGGGGAGGAGAACATCACATAGCTACTGGTCATGGACCCATGGTCCAAGGGAGACTACTCACAACTCATCCGGGAGGCGTCCATGGTGGTGGAGAGGCTCCCGGTGGTGATCCTCCCCTCCGGCAGGGTGCCGGGAAGAGTTCTCCTGGTGCTCCCGATCTTGGAAGCGCGGCGGCGGCGGAACAGAGATGAGATCACGAAAAAGGGTTCCGTCCTCGAGGGTTTCGGGACGCGGTGTAAATATATGCCAAAGGGGGCATCAACGGAGGCCTGGGGGGCCCAAGCGCCCCCCCAGCGCGGCCAGGAGGGGGGCCGCGCCCCCAGGGCGCCTGGAGCCCTGGTGGCCCCCCTCCGGCCCTACTTTGGCCGCATGGAAGCTTCTTGAACGCTGATTTTTTATATATTTTTCCCGGAATTTTTCTTGCAGTTTACGTAATGGGAAAACCTGAAATACAAAAACAGCAGAAAACAGAAACTGGCACTGGGGTGCACTGAGTTAATAGGTTAGTCCAAATATGATCAAAAGTGTATGGAAGTGTATAAATATCATAGCAATATCACACAAAAGAGGCATGGAGCAAGCATAAATTATAGATACGTTTTGGACGTATCATCTCCCTGGCAGCGCTTTCTTTAACGCCATTAAGCTAGGCATATAGTGCTCAAGTGATGGATCCACCCGGATCCCAAGGTATATCAAAGCCAATTTTAATTAACAATGATTTGGCATTTAGTAGTGAGCACAAAGTGATATATATATCATGCAACAACGAAGTCTATCTTGTTGGGGAACGTAGTATTTTCAAAATTTTCCTACGATCACGCAAGATCTATCTACTAGATGCATAGCAACGAGGGGGAGAGTGTGTCTACGTACCCTCGTAGACCGGGAGCGGAAGCGTCTAGTGACGCGGTTGATGTAGTCGAACTTCTTCGCGATCCAACCGATCAAGTACCGAACGTACGACACCTCCGCGTTCAGCACACGTTCAGCTTGATGACGTCCCACGAGCTCTTGATCCAGTTGAGCTTCACGGGAGAGTTTCGTCAGCACGACGGCGTGGTGACGGATATGATGAAGTTACCGGCGCAGGGCTTCGCCTAAGCACTGCAACAGTATGACCGAGGTGTGTTTCTGTGGAGGGGGGCATCGCACATGGCTAAAACAATTCAACTTGTGTGTCTTTGGGTGCCCCCCTGCCCCCGTATATAAAGGAGCAAGGGGGGAGGGCCGGCCGGCCAAGCTTGGCGCGCCTAGGAGTAGGATTCCTACTCCTAGTAGGAATAGGAATCCTCCTTCCTATTCCTACTAGGAGTAGGAAAGGAAGAAGGAGAAGAGAAGGAAGGAGATAGGTGGCGCCCCCCACTCCTAGTCCAACTAGGATTCCCTAGTGGGGGCGCCGGCCAGCCTCATGGGCTGCCTCTCACATTTCCCTCAAGGCCCACTATGGACCATACTCCCTCGTGGGGGTTCCCGTAACCCCCTCCGGCAATCCGGTTAAATCCGAAACTTTTCCGGAACACTTCCGGTGTCCGAATATAGTCGTCCAATATATCAATCTTTAAGTCTCGGACATTCCGAGACTCCTCTTCATGTCCGTGATCTTATCCGGGACTCCGAACTACCTTCGGTACATCAAAACTCATAAACTCATAATACAGATCGTCATCAAACGTTAAGCGTGCGGACCCTACGGGTTCGAGAACTATGTAGACATGACCGAGACTCATCTCCGGTCAATAACCAATAGCGGAACCTGGATGCTCATATTGGTTTCTACATATTCTTCCAAGATCCTTACCGGTCAAACCGCATAACAACATACGTTGTTCCTTTTGTCATCGGTATGTTACTTGCCCGAGATTCGATCATCGGTATCTCTATACCTAGTTCAATCTCGTTACCAGCAAGTCTCTTTACTCGTTCCGTAATTCATCATCTCGTGACTAACTCATTAGTCATTTGCTTGCAAGGCTTACTATGATGTGCATTACCGAGAGGGCTCAGAGATACCTCTCCGACACTCGGAGTGACAAATCCTATTCTTGATCTATGCCAACACCACGAACACTTTCGAAGACACCTGTAGAGCATCTTTATGATCACCCAGTTACGTTGTGACGTTTGATAGCACACAAGGTGTTCCTATGGTATTCGGGAGTTGCATAATCTCATAGTCATAGGAACATGTATAAGTCATGAAGAAAGCAATAGCAGTAAAACTAAACGATCATAGTGCTAAGCTAACGGATGGGTCTAGTCCATCACATCATTCTCCTAATTATGTGATCCCGTTGATCAAATGACAACTTATGTCTATGGCTAGGAAACATAGCCATCTTTGATCAATGAGCTAGTCTAGTAGAGGCATACTAGGGACATACTGTTTTGTCTATGTATTCACACATGTACTAAGTTTCCGGTTAATACAATTCTAGCATGAATAAAAGACATTTATCATGATATAAGGAAATACATAATAACTTTATTATTGCCTCTAGGGCATATTTCCTTCATAACTCTCTTTCTATGCATCGACATGTCATACAAGAACAATTCATGCACATCAAGTAAAGGCCAATGCATAGTATAGGCAGTTTCTTGCAATTTTATCGTATTGGAAACATGGAGAGGCGGAGATGTGTTCCTCTCTCGTAATAATTGCAAGTAGGAGCAGCAAGCACATGCATATTATATTCATCAAAATCATCATGTGTAATGGAAAAAGGCAACCCATCATTATAATCCTTAATAAGTGCAAACTTCTCCGATATAGTGTAGTTTGGAGAACTCAAAAAGATAATAGGACTATCTTGTGTGGGTGCAATAGCAACTATCTCATGTTTAACATAAGGAACTATAGCAAGTTCATCTCCATAAGCATAATTCATATTGGCATCTTGGCCACAAGCATAGCAAGCATCATCAAAAAGGGATATTTCAAAAGAATCAACGGGATCATAACAACCATCATAGCATTCATCCTTCGGTAAGCACGAAGGGAAATTAAACAATGTATGAGTTGAAGAGTTACTCTCATTAGAAGGTGGTCATGGGTAGCTAATCCGCTCTTCCTCCTTTTGTTCTTCGCTCTCCTCCTCATCTTTTTCATCCAATGAGCTCACAATGTCATTAATTTCTTCTTCCATAGACTCCTACAAAATATTAGTCTCTTCTTGGACAGCGGAGACTTTCTCAATAAACGCATCAACATTGGAGTTATATTCATAATTCAAATAGCAATATTTCAATATAGCAAGATTTTCAGGCCTAGAAACATCATCATCAAAAGCATCATTCTTTTTAAACAGAGATTCAATTTCATAAGCACCCTTAAAGCAACGAATTCTTCTATTTGTTCCACATCATAATAATCATATATACCATTAGCATAAGAAGCTAAGGTTTCATTATCATTAAATTTGCATGAAAAGGGAAGGTGTGGAGCCTTCATCCTAGAGCAACAAGTATAATCATATCTCAAGCATAGTTGCCGAGCATACCAATGCAACAAATGAATTTGATCCCATAACAGTTTCCCTTTTTGTGTCAAGCGATAATCCCTAAAGTATTCACGTTGATCCAACGTTACTCCCATTACATAGTTGAATGGGGTTTTCTCAGGATTATCAAAGTAGTACATAATATCTTTCACATAATGAGCATCGAGGGTTTTAGGAGGTTCCCCATCTCCATGAGTAGCAAGTACACCTAAGTTTTTTGGTATTTCGTGTTCCATATCCATAACTAAAGATAGAGAACAACTTAGGACAACAAATAAAATCTACTTAGTGCTAAAGCAAACAAGCACACAAGAGAATATTCACCCCACGCTATTGCTCCCCGGCAACGGCGCTAGAAAAAGGTCTTGATAACCCACAAGTGTAGGGGATCAGTTGTAGCCTCTTTCGATAAGTAAGAGTGTCGAACCCAACGAGGAGCTAAAGGCAGAACAAATATTCCCTCAAGTTCTATCGACCATTGATACAACTCTACGCACGCTTAATGTTTACTTTACCTAGAGCAAGTGTGAAACTAGAAGTACTTTATAGTTTTTGTGGGATAGGCTTGCAAGAATAAAAAGAGCACGTAAATAAAACTAGGGGCTGTTAAGATAAAGACACAATAAATTTAATATAGCGAGTGTGGAAAAGTGGTGGTAGGAGTTGCGAAATTGCCCCTAATCAATTGACTACGTTACTAGATCGATAGCAAGTTTTATGTGGGAGAGGCCACTGCTAGCATGTCATCCCTTACTTGGAATTCTATGCACTTATGATTGGAACTATTAGCAAGCATCCACGACTAATAACATTCATTAAGGTAAAATCCAACCATAGCATTAAGATATATTGGTCCCCCTTCAATCCCGTATGCATCAATTTCTACGCTAGGTTGAAGCTTCTGTCACTCTTGCCCTCCAATACGTAGTCCTATCAACATACAACTAACCCTATGGTGTGATCCACGTGCGCGCTCATATGATGGGCACCAAAGGACAGCAACATAACCACAAGCAATTTAAACCAATCATAGCAACGCATTAATCACCGATAGGACAATGAAAATCTACTCAGACATCATAGGATGGCAACACATCATTGGATAATAATATGAAGCATAAAGCACCATGTTCAAGTAGAGGGTACAACGGTTGCGGGAGAGTGGACTGATGTAGATAGATGGGGGAAGGTGATGGAGATGTTGGTGAAGATGACGGAGGTGTTGGTGTATATCGCCGTCACACGATGATGGCCCCGGTGGCACTCCGGCACCACCGGAAGCGAGGGGGAGAGAGCCCCCCCTTCTTCTGCTTCCTTGACCTTCTCCCTAGATGGGAGAAGGATTTCCCCTCTGGTCCATGGCCTCCATGGCAGCGGAGGGGCGAGAGCCCCTCCGAGATTGGATCTGTCTCTCTGTCTCTCTCTGTTTCTGCGTCCTCAGATTCTGGCCTTCCACCGTTTCTTAAATTCCCGGAGATCCGTAACCCTGATTGGGCTGAGTTTTTGACACGATTTTTATCCAGATATTAGCTTTCTTGCGGCACAAGAAGGGTATCAACCGCCTTATGGTGTGGCCACGAGGGCCCAGGGCGCGCCCCCTGCCTCGTGGCCCACTCGGGCATCGTTTCATGTTGGTTCCGCTTCCCAAAATTCACATATATTCCAAAAAAAAATCTCCGTCTGTTTTTATTCCGTTTGGACTCCGTTTGATATGGATATTCCGCGAAACAAAAAACATGCAACAAATAGGAACTGGCACTGGGCACTGGATCAATATGTTAGTCCCAAAAAATAGTATAAAAAGTTGCCAAAATTATATGAAAGTTGTAGAATATTGGCATGGAACAATCAAAAATTATAGATACGACGGAGACGTATCACACAACATCGCAAAAGGTTGAAATCATAGCAAAAAGCAGGGAAGATTAACCTGCTCCGATGCCATGATGAAAATAATATGATATTTGAGTGATTTGAGTTAGGGATTTGAGGGTGCATTGAGAGGATTTGGGGAAACTTTGGATCGTTCCACACCGATCCCTTTTCTCTATAACTAGTTAGGAAGTGCGGCTTGCCGCACCCGACAGCGAAGCTGCCGGGTATGGTCATATCCAACCCAATAATACAATCACTGAAACATCACAAATATAAAAAGAATAGGATAATGCACTTGTGTTTATCAATCTAAAACCCGCATTGGCACACAGTGCCTGGCTCAACCCATTGCCCAAGCATGCAAATAAAGTTCATATTGTTGCAAGAATAATAGTGCCTGGCTCAACCCATGGACCATTATTCAATTCATGAAATTGTTTTTATGGATAACATAATTGTGTCCAATATAGGGAGTTTGCCTTGTCGGACCCTATGTTCCAGCACACATATCTAAAATTATGCATCTGTGACATAGCCACAAGTAATACTACTTTGGTACGTGCTACCCTGTCTCAGGTTGATCCAACATTTGATATTTCGTAATGAAAGAGGTAAAGCAAGCAGAATACATGCATCTCACAAAAAATGGTATTGTAGTACCAAGTCGATAGAATTAGAAAATTGAATCAGAAAATGGTACTGATGCAAATTTTGAGCTTTCTCAATAGAATTAGAAAATAGAACAACAAGTGCTGATTACTTACTCTTACAGTAACTTCAATTAGTGCGAAGTCTGGTGGGATTTGTCCTGAAAATAAGTAAGAAAACATAGAAAATGGTATTAGATACAAACAATATTATAAGACCATTGCTCTAAGAAAAACCTGGACAGCAAATGAGAAGGATGAAACATCACTGATATTATAATTTATAAACTGCATGGAATTTCTAAAAGGCTTATATTCAGGAATAGGGTGAGTCTTCCACAAGCATGGCCCAAAAATCACAACGTTACTAAAACGTCTTCCTAGTTTTGATGGACGTACTACCAAAAGTAGGGCAAGAAATATCAAACTAGAACACCAGGAAGCAAACCTTTAAAATGAATACTTATATTGGAATAGAGAAAATAACATAAAACATACCTGATAAATAAACAACCCGATGCAAGGGTGAAAAAATAAAAAGAAAAAATATGCAACAAAACGTGTCTCAATAATGATCTGCGATGGAGTAATTTTAGACATGTCATTTTGAAGAGAATGTCTTCAATAGAGCATTGCATGCATTTCTCATACTACGTGAAAAGAAAAGGCCATACTATGCAAACTACATATGGGCATATTTTTAGAAGGAAACTTTCTTAGGTTCGACCAGACATAATTTCAGTTTGTTCTTAAGACGACATATGGATATATTTTAGAAGTAAACTTTCTCAGGTTCGACCAGTCATAATTTCATTTGGTTCTTAAGACGATTTCCATTCCAACAAAAAAATGGCGAAAAACGAGACCTTATTTTGGTTATAAAATACACACAGAATGACATCACCTGACAATAGAGCCCATTTTACTGGAGGCAAAAAAGGTACTGCTGGTAGATGGTACCTACATATGGAATCACAAATAAAATAATTAGATATTTTTCACATGGGGAAAGGCAAACATAGATGGTGTGCACCTCTACCTTTTTGGATATGGTTGAAAACCACCATATATATACAACAAATAGTAAATTTTATGGCACTGCATTATTGATATACCTTTGGATTGAAGACTATAGAACATCATTCACCTCTTGTCATTTATCAAAAATAACAAGAAGAAGAATATGTTCCAGAAAGAGTTCTTCAGATGCCTTTAGTGCAACATGCAATTCTATGAGATGAGGCTATGTCCATTGCCTTTTTATATAAGATTGTAATTGAAAACATAACATTAAATTCTGCCCTCCTTTGGTGTTCTACTTTACCTCCCAACTACTATCAAAGGAGCATCCATGACATAAAGGATATTCTTTTGCATCAAGAATGAGAAAATTGTAGTACATGACTTCAAGGAAAGAGCATTGCTACAAAGACGTCAGTCCTCGCACGATTTATTGATGACAGAGTCAGCTGAGCCTTTCATCACGTATGATGCGTGGATTTGCACCTTTGTATCATCAGTCGTGCAAGGATCATGCAAGGACTATCGTGCATAAAGTAGTTTCGTCAAAGAAAAGGGTGAACCGAACTTGCAGAGTGTGAGTTCCAATACATTCATGAAGCAAATAAACCATCTTGGAAAATAGACCTCAAAAGACCACTAGGAACAACTTCACTCAAAATTGTGCTTATAGTATAGCTCGGCAGTTCCTCAATTGACTTAATTTACCATACACAAAACAAATGTAATGATGAAGTTGTCTAATCAATAGTGTATGTATCAAACATTTGGTACGCGTGGGACTCTGATGCTTCCACTGCTCACAACAGCTATAGAGGAGTTCTAGTGGCTTCAGTGTCATTGTACTCTTGCCATCTCTAGTTTCGGCTCTTGCGGAGGTTATCTCTTTTTCTGTTGACAGTTAATCCAAAACAAAAGACATGATTAAACCATCCCTACAAACACACAAGCTGATAGGCACGAATAGTTTAGAAGCAAAAATGACTAAAATACAAAGATGGAAGTATGAACTGGAAGAACCCAAAAAATGTAACTCTTAACTGCGCAAAAAAAAAAAAACTATTGACTCAGACTGCTCTTCTTACGTAGGTGAAATTGCATATCAATTGAGAAACAAAGTCTTCTAAATCTACTTATATCTCCATGATATATTGTTGATCCCCTAATGCCTTATGTGGCCATCGGTTACAGTTCATTGTTCAGGCTGTTAATGGAAAATTATTTAGAGGAATCAAATCTAGCGAAGTTCTAAGAAAACACAAATTAACCAAAAAATGGAGGCAATTATCCAGTCCATAAAAACCTTCACGTGGAAGAAACCATCCATCAATATCGATAAAAGGGAGTGGGTGGCAGCATTGATGGCAACTGCCTCATGTTTATGTAGGGGAACGTGACAGAAAACAAAAATTTCGGTATAGCGAGCACGCCCAGGACCACTATGGAGACTGCATACAAGGTCTGATCTGATCCGTACCGACTCGAAGCGCAACGGAAGAAGAGTTGGTGGAGATCGTCGGTGTAGATCCCCGCAGCTAGGATTTACAACCTCCAAACCGCGAGGATGTACTCCCTCTCCGGACAGCCCTTCGGGAGGCGGTCGGACAGTCCCCTGGACCATGTCGCGGACAGCCCTTCGGGAGGATCCTCGAAACTCGGACGGTAACTCGGTAGCCCTTCAGGAGGATACTCGAACATCTCCTTGATACGTCTCCAACGTATCTATAATTTTTTATTGTTCCATGCTATTATTTATGATGTTTTGGATGTTTTATGGGCTTTGTTATACACTTTTATATTATTTTTGGGACTAACCTATTAACCCAAAGGCCCAGTCCAGATTGCTGTTTTTTTGCCTATTTCAGGGTTTTACAAAAAAGGTATATCAAACGGAGTCCAAACGGAATGAAACTTCGGGAGAGATATTTTTGGAGCAAAATACGCATGGGAGACTTGAGAACCACAGAGTAGGGCACACGTGGCGTCCACGAGGGTGCCCCCCCCCCTACAGGGCTCGCCCCCTGCCTCGTGGGCCCCACGTTTGGCCCCCGGTGCCCTCCTTCCTCCTATATATACCTACGTACCCCGAAACCATCAGAACAACAGAGAAAACCCTAGTTCCACCGCCGCAACCTTCTGTTCCCGTGAGATCCCATCTTGGGGCCTGTTCCGGAGCTCCGCTGGAGGGGGGATCTACCACGGAGTGCTTCTACATCATCATCATCGCCTCACCATGAGTTGTGAGTAGTTTACCACAGACCTTCGGGTCCAAAGCTAGTATCCATATGGCTTCTTCTCTCTCTTTGGATCTCAATACCAAGTTCTCCTCGGTCTTCGAGGAGATCTATTCGATGTAATCTCTTTTTGCGGTGTGTTTGTCGAGATCCGATGAATTATGGGTTTATGATCAAGATTATCTATGAGAAATATTTGGTTCTTTTCTGAACTCTTTTATGTATGATTATAATATCCTTGCAAGTCTCTTCGAATTATTGGTTTGGTTTGGCCTACTAGATCTATAGTTCTTGCAATCGGAGAAGTGCTTGGCTTTGGGTTCAATCTTGCGGTGTCCTTTCCCAGTGACAGTAGGGGCAGCGAGGCACGCATTGTATTGTTGCCATCGAGGATAAAAAGATGGGGCTTATATCATATTGTTTGAGTTTATCCCTCTACATCATGTCATCTTGCTTATGGCGTTACTCTGTTCTTATGAACTTAATACTCTAGATGCATGCTGGATAGCGGTCGATGTGTGGAGTAATAGTAGTAGATGCAGAATCGTTTCGGTCTACTTGTTTCGTACGTGATGCCTGTATATAATGATCATGCCTAGATAGTCTCATAAGTATTTTCTTTTCTATCAATTGCTCGACGGTAATTTGTTTACCCGGCGTAGAATTCTGCTATCATGAGAGAAGCCACTAGAGAAAACTATGGCCCCAGGGTCTATTCTCAACATATCAATCTACAATCTACTTTACTTTTCCGCTCTTACTTTCTGTTCTTATATCCAAAAATACCAAACATATCAAACTATCATATCTATTAGATCTCACTTTCGTAAGTGACCGTAAAGGGATTGACAACCCCTTATCGCATTGGCTGCGAAGTTCTTATTTGTTTGTGCAGGTGCGAGGGACTCGCGCGTGATAACCCTCAACCGCAAGGGATCGAGATAGTCTTCGCGGGTAAGAATAACCCAATTTATTGATTCGACACACGGGGAGCCAAAGAGTATTTATAAGCTTTGACAGTTGAGTTGTCAATTCAACCGCACCTGAAATATACTTACTTGCAACAAAAGATAAGTGGTAACGGTGATATGGTAATGACGGTGGTGATAGTAAAAGTAAACAGCGAAAGTAAATAGCAAAAGTAGCAACTAGTAACCAGCAGGATTTAAAACACTGTAGGCTAGGGAGATGGATGGTTGGGCGCTGCATGGATGAGATATATCATTATTCTAACTTGGGGCAAGGCACACAGAAAAGTAATGATCATCTAGGCAAATATCAAACATTAGGCATGTATCCCGTATGTAGTTGTACGTGCTTGCAATAAGAACTTGCACAACATCTTTTGTCCTACCATCCCGCTACGAACGGGGCCAAAAGGAACTTATGGAGATTAAGGTGCTCCTGTCAAAGAGCACCGGAACAAAGCAATAAACTCAATGGATACATGTAATCCTCAAACTACGGACCATCCCCTTTGGTGTCCCAAGCTGTAACTTTTGGGATCGCCGGTTCCGAACCGTAATAGGTGCAAACAACTCATAGATAGGATCAAGAACACAAATATATTCATGCAAACACATATGGTTCAGATCTGAAATCATGGCACTCGGGCCCTAAGTGACAAGCATTAAGAATAACAAGTTGAAGCAAAGATGATAAATACCATAGTAGATGATAGGCAACATGCCCCCAACGATCTGACAAACTATTACATGATCTAACTCATCCAATCCCTACCACCCCCTTTGCCTACAGCAGGGGATTACTCACACATGAAAGGAGAAGTCATGGAGGGAGGATGGAGTGGTGATGATGATGACGATGGCGACGATCTCCCCTCTCCGGAGGCCAAATCAGCCTCCAGATTAGCCCTCCCGAAGAAGAACAGAGGGTGGCGGCGGCTCCGTGACGAAAACTGGGAAAAGAACTTCTGATCTGGGATTTCTCCGTCGCGAGCTAAAATACGGGTCAAAGTAGGGCACCAGGGGAGGTGGGGCCCACCCAGGCGGCCTCCCGGCGCGGCCAGGGGGTGGGCAGCGCCACCAGGGCGCCTGGAGCCCCCCTGGCCCCCGTCTGGCCCCTCTTCTGGCAACAGGTTCCTTCGGGTGCATGGATTTTCTGTGATTTTTTGTGGAATTTTCTGAGATACCTAAAAATCCGTTTTCCTGCACACAATAAAACCATACAGGCAGCTCTGCTGAAAACATCGTCAGTCCGGGTTAGTTTAGTTTAAATCATGCAAGAATGAGGTCAAAACAATAGCAAAAGTGTTTGGAAAAGTAGATACGTTTGAGACGTATCAACTCCCCCAAGCTTAGCATATTGCTTGTCCTCAAGCAATTCAGTTCAACGAACTGGACGCGACAAAGAAAACTTTGACAAACTCTTTTGCTTCATTAGATGTATATAAGCATGTACTACGAAAAGAGTCTAGCAAGTATTGAAACAATGCTATGAGGACAATGCACGGAGCAATCCTTCTTTCAAGTGACCAATCACAAATACCTAAAAGTGAATAATATACTACTGAAAATCAAGACAAGATTACATTGCACATAGCTTGAGCATATTAGGGTGGTATCTCGCTAGCCTACATGAGTGAAGCAAAACATAAAAGCAGAAACTCCTCCAGAGTTTTAAAGGAGACTAGAACTAAGAATATCACAAGCATGCAGAAGACAATGTAATACTTTGGGACAATGCACATTACACTCAGAATGACAATTATGCTCTCCTAGTTGGTGCTTTGAAGAACGAAGGTGGAGACTCTCGAACCGTGGCTTTTGATGGCAAGGTTGAAAACCCGTGGTCGGAAACAAAAACTAAACATGTATCAGAGCTCTTGGTTTTAAAAACAAAGGTAAAAATGTTTTTGAGAGGTGCATATTTCGTCAACGAATGCTAGTAGATAACCCAATTACTTCTTGAGTTGGACAAGTTTCGAGGAACGGCTCCCGCACGGGGACGATCACATCCCCTTAATCTCCTTTGTTTATCATTGCCAAAGTTTTCTGATTTCTCATGAACAAAGCGTGAAGGAGGGTTTGTTTGTTGTATTATCTTTTATGAGCCGGGCGCACTCTATGCCAGTTCCTTCTCGTATTAGGGGTTTGCAGATTAGACATGCAATCCCGGGGTGAAACTTGTCCAACTTAAAAAGATCATGAATTAACTACTACTTCCTCATGAGCTAAAATAGAGGCACAAAAAGAGAAATGCTTTTGATTAATTTCGAGATGGTACACGAAAGTCTTCGTTAGGAATGGCAGGTAAATACCATGTATAGGAAGGTATGGTGGACTCATATGGCATAACTGGTTTAAAGGATTTTGGATGCACAAGCAGTTAGTCCGCTTAGTACAGGTGGAGGTTAGCAAAAGACTGGGAAGCGACCAACTAGAGAGCAATAACGGTCATAATCATGCAGAGCGACAAAGCAACATTGAATCGGGCATGGAAGTGATATAACTATTCTAAAACTCAAAGATCATCAAGGTAGAGCAGACTTTTTAGTCTTAAACATGTGTAAACATGCGCCAAGTCAATCCAAGAATCCTCCAAAGGGAAATACCACCTTAGTATACCGAACTATGAACAGTGCAATGCATGTAAATCATTTCAATAACACATTATATACTCTAGCTATTCGAGACTAACCACAAAGAAAGCATGAACCACTGGAAGAGCATTGTAAACATAGCACTATGTCGCTACAAGCTGGTCTCTAGATCATAAGTACATGCATATGTACAAAAGTAGAAACAAGAAGAGTTCATACCGGTCATCCTTGTTGCTTCCCTTCAGTCGATCTTCGTCATTACTGCCTCGTCACTTGCACGATCGAACATAGGAAATATAATTAAATGCCATCACGGACTCGAGCTGAACTCTGAAAACAAAGCAAACTAAAGAGAAAAAGGAAATCTTTTTGGATTATTTCAAAGGTTGAACGAAAGCAAAAGAAAGAGAAAATCTTTTTGTTGTTTTTGCAAAGAGAGAAATAAAGAAGAACGGGCAAAAACTTCGAAAAGATCAAAGAGAATAAAACGGATAATACAATGGAAAAGTGAGAGGGGCACGTACTCCCCCAAGCTTAGGCTTTTGGCCTAAGTTGGTAGCAGCTACTGCCCCCAGGAGCCTCCTGCTCTGGGGGTATGGTGGTGAGTCCAAGGGTCGTAGAAGGATGCTGGCGCGTACACCGAACTCCTCGGAGTCTCCCACGAGGAAGGGTCCGTACGCCAAGCAGAGGAAGACCCTTCACCAAACTCGGTGGCGGTTTCCTCCTGAAAAGGTGGTAACTCACCGTGCTCCTCCTCGTCGGGCACAACCCCCTCCATGGGGTTATGAAACTGATGCTGGGCCATGAACTCATCGACCTGGATAACATCAAAGGACCATCTGTTCCTGCGAGAAAAATCAAACAAAAGAGGTGCGGGTAGACGGATCTCGCGTTCCGCGGTAGTTCCGAAACGCAAGATATAAACAAGATTATCAAGCTCAGAAGTCATTGTAACAAACTTATGCCTTTTCATAGCAGCAAGATCAAAGCTTAAATAAGTAAAAGGATTATCATCAGGGTGTGGGGTGCCTCCAAGATGTTCTAATATAAGTGTGGCATAAACGAAACCATATAAGTCTCCCTTGTTACCGTTCATAGCAAGGCGTCGAGCAATTAAGGCACCCAGATTATAATCAGACTTCCCTGAGAGGGCGGCTGCCAGGACAGCAATATCCGGCGCAGAAGTGTTGCTCGTGTTGTCACGAGCTAACACCCCTCTAGCAACATAATATGCAAAATACCTGAGGTGAGGGAATAAGATGCTGGAGATCTTTGACCGATGAATATCCCTCGTACCCATGCTGCAGAGAGAGTTGAAGACGGTTTTCAGCTCGGAGGGCTGAGAGGTCATCCTAGCCGTTCTCCCAACGTTTGGCACACCTATTATTTCACAAAACTTTCCCAAATGCATGGTGATAAGATCATTGTAAATTTTAAACTCAATAGCACCTGAATCAGGATTATATCTAAAACTGTTAATGAAACTGGAGGTGAGTTTTTGATACTGAGTAACACGGCACGTGACGAGCCGTGTCAGACCTGCATTAGCACAAAGATTATAAAACTCATCCTTGATTCCCGCAGCTTCAAGGAATTCATCACATGGAAACGTCATAGCACGTGCTGGACTTGTGTCTTCCAACAACTCTAGGGGCACATGATCTTCATTATAGCTCACCCTAGCAGTTGAGGGTGAAGCTACGGCTCTAGTAACTCGATCGGAGTGCGTGGGCTTCCTCTTCTCAAGCCACCCCTTTGCCCTTCCTAACAAACTCATTTCTGAAATTTTTGGCAAATTACAAAAACAAGGATTAAAACAAGGTGGGTTAAGGCAAACTACTCAACTCACTTGCCCAAGGCGTAAACTTGCATCAAAACTTGGAAAATAACTTTCTACACATGCATGCAAGCTCATCTATACATCACCAAGAACTACTAAATACTCACAAATGAAGCCACCAATCAGAAATCTAATTGGAGGGGTGGAGGAGTCACATACCAGGGAGCATTTGTTCAAAATCTCAGCTCAAATGATAGGCTGTAGAGAGAGATCGAAGAATCGCCTCCAAGAGCAGCAAGAACGCAAGAACAAGTGCAGAACTCGCGTTTTTGGAGAGAAAGAGAGAGGGAGGAAGAAGACTTACCTGGAGGGGGGCCTTGTGGGCCCCAGGTGCCCTGTGGGCGCGGCCAGGGGGCAGGCCGCGCCAGCTGGCCGCCTGGGCCACTGGTGGGTCCCCCTGGCTGGCCCCAGGTACTTCTGGATCACTCCCGGCATGGAAATTTTTATTTTTATTTTTCTGGAATTTTTCTGAAAACTTCACTGTTGAAATTTTTTCGAAGTTCAAAAAGCTGCAAGACTTTCTGAAAACTTAAAGCAGTGATTAGTATTGTGAAGCTTTAAAACATAAACACTTGGTACAACAAAGAGAACAAAAACTAAAACAAATGAAAACATAACAAGCTCAACTTTTTATCTATATAAAACATGTTTACTAGTAAGGTTGATCAAGTCTTACCAACAAACAGGCGATATATAGAGCAAAAAGTCTCACCTCTTATGAAGTAATCACTGAACCTTTACTTTGATGGACATTGTCCCCACCATAATAGTTTTGTATTTGTGATGCACATGTAGTGGACAGTCCCATTCTCCAATCTTCACGGTCTCGATATTTTCTATAGAATTGAGGCCATGTCTCCTGTCGGTCTTCTTTGGGAAATACACCGTGTGTTCTTTATCATTCACATTGAAGGTAACCTTCCCTTTATTGCAATCAATAATAGCACCTGCGGTGTTAAGAAAAGGTCTACCAAGAATAATGGACATGCTCCCATCCTCGGGCATGTCAAGCACAACAAAATCAGTAAGAATCAAACAATTAGCAACTTCTACTGGAACATCCTCACAAATACCTATCGGAACGGCGGTTGACTTGTCAGCCATCTGAAGAGAGATATCTGTAGGAATTAGTTTCTCTAAACAAAGCCTCTTGTAAAGAGAGAGGCATAACACTCACTCCTGCTCCAAGATCACATAAAGCAGTTTTGACATAATTATTCTTTATGGAGCAAGGAATGGTGGGTATACCTGGATCACCGAGCTTCTCAGGAATCTTGCCACTGAAAGAGTAGTTAGCAAGCATAGTAGATATTGCTTCATTAGGAACTTTTCTTTTATTAGTGACAATATCTTTCATATATTTTGAATAAGGAGGTAACTTAATAGCATCAGTCAAAGGGATTTGAAGAAAAAGAGGTTTAATCCACTCACAAAACTTATTGTAATGCTCTTCTTCTTTAGATTTGAGAGACTTACCTAGAAAGGGCATGGGTTTCTGTACCCATGGTTCTCTTTCCTTCCCATGCCTTCTTGCGACGAAGTCTTCTCTAGTGTACCTCTTAAGTTTGTCAGGTGCTTCTTCTTCTCAAACTTCAGGCGGATCATTCTTCTCATTACCTTTACCTTCAGGTTCAGCACCGTCTTCAGTCTCAGCATCGGAGATAGATACACTGTCGGGATCAACAGCTGGCTCTTCATCTGTAATAGGATCATTGGAATTGTCAGTCTACTTATGTTGGGGAAACTGATCGCCCACGAACACCTATGGGACCGGAGCCCCTTTTCGGTACGGCAAGGGAGCGGAGGAAGCACAAAGAGCGGATCGAGGTGCACACGCGAGCAGTTTACCCAGGTTCGGGCCGCACGGATGCGTAAAACCCTACTCCTGCCTTAGTTTGTATTGTGTTCTTGGCTCGGGAGCGAGAAGATCTACAGTACTTGCCGCTTACAACACCGAGCGTGGGAGTGATCGAGAGTCGGAACCCCCCTCTACGTTGTGCATGGGCCTCCTTTTATAGGTCAAGGGGTCACCGACAGGTGGCAACGTAAGTGAGGGTAGAATTGTAAAAATGGTGGTAGTTGAAACAGTGTATGTACAGTGGTCTATACCTAACCCTGACGGCAGGGGACAAGGGCATTGAAGGCCCGTCGCCGTCGCCCCTGAACAGTGCAAAAAGTGTCCGTTAGGGCGTCTCCGTTCGCCACGAGGGTGGCCTTGTCATCGCGGCTCGCCACGGTGTACCCCAGGCTGCATAGCCTTCCGCCATGTGCCCCCTGGAAGGGCCCCAAGGCGACGCGTGGCCAGATTAGTTGGAGCGCGGGCACACAGTGGAAGCTTGCCGCGGCACGCACCTTGCCGCGGTCGCTACCTTGCCCCGCCCGGAAGCTTATCGCTCTCCGGGCCTTGCCGGGGCGCGCGATGCGCCACGACGAGTCTCCTGAAATGCCATGTTTCGGCCTTCCTGGCAAGCTCTTCTTGCCAGGGTCTTGTGCTAAAGGTACGGTTTTGAGCTTGGAGCGGCCTTCCCGGCAAGCTCCTCTTGCCGGGGCCTTGTTTCTTTAACTTGAATACTTTGTTCTTGAATGGCTCTAAAGGATCCAGAGCGGGCCTTGGCGGGCGCGCGGCGAGCCCGACCACGGGATGCTGCTACTGCCCGTGCACAAGTCGGGATACTAAGGTACCCCTACTTTAGTACACCGATTGGAGCCCCCGGGCCTGGGCCACACACGGTGCCGAGCGCTGTTGGGCCAGGCCCAAAACAGTGCACGGGCACCCGCAGCCCACGGCGCGCCATATCCCACTCCGTATCCGCCGCATCCCTCCCTAACGGCACGCGTCGATTGCGGCGTCGTGGGAGAGATCGTGGCCTGTTTCTTTAATGGGAAAATGCGGAACGTCCCCCTCTCCCCCTTAAAAGCAGAGGAAACAGGGGCAGTTTCCCCCATTGCTTCATTGCGTCTTCAACCTCCAGAAACCCCCGCCGCTCCCCTCCTCCCCGAAGGTTGAAAGAGAGCAGCGCTCCGCCCCTCTTCCGCCGCCGCCGGCCTCCCCAGCACCGCCGGCCCCTCTCGCCGTCCCCGCCATGGCCCCGAAGAGCGACAAGGCGAAAGCCGCAAAGACCGAACGGGCGGCGAAGCTTGCAGCAATGCGGAAGAGGATGGTGGTCTTCCCGCCGAGGCTCGGCGCGAGGGAGCTGAAGGACAAGTTCTACCTCTTCTGGTTGATGGAAACGAAAGCTCACCCGCGCACCAGGGTTCTCCCCGCCGAAGCCTGCGACATGTTTCCGGGAGGTTATCCTTACTTTGCCCTGTTCTTCCATTGCGGACTCTGCCCTCCATACTCCGAGTTCTTCTGCGATGTTATGAACGGCCAGGGGGCAGGCCGCGCCAGCTGGCCGCCTGGGCCACTGGTGGGTCCCCCTGGCTGGCCCCAGGTCCCTCTGGATCACTCCCGGCATGGAAATTTTTATTTTTATTTTTCTGGAATTTTTCTGAAAACTTCACTGTTGAAATTTTTTCGAAGTTCAAAAAGCTGCAAGATTTTCTGAAAACTTAAAGCAGTGATTAGTATTGTGAAGCTTCAAAACATAAACACTTGGTACAGCAAAGAGAACAAAAACTAAAACAAATGAAAACATAAAAAGCTCAACTTTTTATCTATATAAAACATGTTTACTAGTAAGGTTGATCAAGTCTTACCAACAAACAGGCGATATATAGAGCAAAAAGTCTCACCTCTTATGAAGTAATCACTGAACCTTTACTTTGATGGACATTGTCCCCACCATAATAGTTTTGTATTTGTGATGCACATGTAGTGGACAGTCCCATTCTCCAATATTCACGGTCTCGATATTTTCTATAGAGTTGAGGCCATGTCTCCTGTCGGTCTTCTTTGGGAAATACACCGTGTGTTCTTTATCATTCACATTGAAGGTAACCTTCCCTTTATTGCAATCAATAATAGCACCTGCGGTGTTAAGAAAAGGTCTACCAAGAATAATGGACATGCTCCCATCCTCGGGCATGTCAAGCACAACAAAATCAGTAAGAATCAAACAATTAGCAACTTCTACTGGAACATCCTCACAAATACCTATCGGAACGGCGGTTGACTTGTCAGCCATCTAAAGAGAGATATCTGTAGGAATTAGTTTCTCTAAACAAAGCCTCTTGTAAAGAGAGAGAGGCATAACACTCACTCCTGCTCCAAGATCACATAAAGCAGTTTTGACATAATTATTCTTTATGGAGCAAGGAATGGTGGGTATACCTGGATCACCGAGCTTCTCAGGAATCTTGCCACTGAAAGAGTAGTTAGCAAGCATAGTAGATATTGCTTCATTAGGAACTTTTCTTTTATTATTGACAATATCTTTCATATATTTTGAATAAGGAGGTAACTTAATAGCATCAGTCAAAGGGATTTGAAGAAAAAGAGGTTTAATCCACTCACAAAACTTATTGTAATGCTCTTCTTCTTTAGATTTCAGAGACTTACCTGGAAAGGGCATGGGTTTCTGTACCCATGGTTCTCTTTCCTTCCCATGTCTTCTTGCGACGAAGTCTTCTCTAGTGTACCTCTTAAGTTTGTCAGGTGCTTCTTCTTCTCAAACTTCAGGCGGATCATTCTTCTCATTACCCTTACCTTCAGGTTCAGCACCGTCTTCAGTCTCAGCATCGGAGATAGATACACTGTTGGGATCAACAGCTGGCTCTTCATCTGTAATAGGATCATTGGAATTGTCAGTCTCCTTATGTCGGGGAAACTGATCGCCCACGAACACCTATGGGACCGGAGCCCCTTTTCGGTACGGCAAGGGAGCGGAGGAAGCACAAAGAGCGGATCGAGGCGCACACGCGAGCAGTTTACCCAGGTTCGGGCCGCACGGATGCGTAAAACCCTACTCCTGCCTTAGTTTGTATTGTGTTCTTGGCTCGGGAGCGAGAAGATCTACAGTACTTGCCGCTTACAACACCGAGCGTGGGAGTGATCGAGAGTCGGAACCCCCCTCTACGTTGTGCATGGGCCTCCTTTTATAGGTCAAGGGGTCACCGACAGGTGGCAACGTAAGTGAGGGTAGAATTGTAAAAATGGTGGTAGTTGAAACAGTGTATGTACAGTGGTCTATACCTAACCCTGACGGCAGGGGACAAGGGCATTGAATGCCCGTCGCCGTCGCCCCCGAACAGTGCAAAAAGTGTCCGTTAGGGCGTCTCCGTTCGCCACGAGGGTGGCCTTGTCATCGCGGCTCGCCACGGTGTACCCCAGGCTGCACAGCCTTCCGCCACGTGCCCCCTGGAAGGGCCCCAGGGCGACGCGTGGCCAGATGAGTTGGAGCGCGGGCACACAGTGGAAGCTTGCCGCGGCAAGCACCTTGCCGCGGTCGCTACCTTGCCGCGCCCGGAAGCTTATCGCTCTCCGGGCCTTGCCGGGGCGTGCGATGCGCCATGGAGAGTCTCCTGAAATGCCATGTTTCGGCCTTCCTGGCAAGCTCTTCTTGCCAGGGTCTTGTGCTAAAGGTACGGTTTTGAGCCTGGAGCGGCCTTCCCGGCAAGCTCCTCTTGCCGGGGCCTTGTTTCTTTAACTTGAATACTTTGTTCTTGAATGGCTCTAAAGGATCCAGAGCGGGCCTTGGCGGGCGAGCGGCGAGCCCGACCATGGGACGCTGCTACTGCCCGTGCACAAGTCGGGATACTAAGGTACCCCTACTTTAGTACACCGACAGGAGCCCCCGGGCCTGGGCCACACACGGTGCCGAGCGCTGTTGGGCCAGGCCCAAAACAGTGCACGGGCACCCGCGGCCCACAGCGCGCCATATCCCACTCCGTATCCGCCGCATCCCTCCCTAACGGCACGCGTCGATTGCGGCATCGTGGGAGAGATCGTGGCCTGTTTCTTTAATGGGAAAATGTGGAACGTCCCCCTCTCCCCCTTAAAAGCAGAGGAAACAGGGGCAGTTTCCCCCATTGCTTCATTGCGTCTTCAACCTCCAGAAACCCCTGCCGATCCCCTCCTCCCCGAAGGTTGAAAGAGAGCAGCGCTCCGCCCCTCTTCCGCCGCCGCCGGCCTCCCCAGCACCGCCGGCCCCTCTCGCCGTCCCCGCCATTGCCTCAAAGAGCGACAAGGTGAAAGCCGTGAAGACCGAACGGGCGGCGAAGCTTGCAGCAATGCGGAAGAGGATGGTGGTCTTCCCGCCGAGGCTCGGCGCGAGGGAGCTGAAGGACAAGTTCTACCTCTTCTGGTCGAGGGAAACGAAAGCTCACCCGCGCACCAGGGTTCTCCCCGCCGAAGCCTGTGACATGTTTCCGGGAGGTTATCCTTACTTTGCCCTGTTCTTCCATTGCGGACTCTGCCCTCCATACTCCGAGTTCTTCTGCGATGTTATGAACACATATGGATTCCATCTTCTGGATTTCACCCCGAATGCAGTCTAAACCATGGCCGTTTTCGCACATCTGTGTGAAAACTTTGTCGGAGTCCACCCCAACGTAGCCCTCTTCCGCCATTTTTTTACGCCTCAGGTAGAGTCTGGGTCCCCCCTGTCCGGTGGGATTTCTTGGATCTTTAGGCTCAATAAGAAAGAGGCATACTTGATTGGAGAGCTCCGCGGCAAGTGGGAGGAGTGGAGGGCCGATTGGTGCTGGATCATGGAGGATGGACCCCAGCAGTTTACTTCCCCGCGCCGAGCTGCAATAGTGCGCGGCAAGGACTGGAGTGATCTGGCCCCGGAGGACGAGAAGCTGAAGATAGCCCTCACTAGGATTCTTCGCCTCCGGCAAGCCAATCTTACTGTAGGTGAGGTCGGGGCAGATTTCCTTCGCCGGCGCATCGCTCCCTTCCAGGAGAGGAAGAGGCCTGCTTGGGATTTCGGCAACGCGGCAGACTGTATGAGGCTGCGCCCCGGCCTTAACTATAACTTCACTGTCCTGGAGCTCAAAGGGATGGTCCGTGAGCTGTTCAAGCACGACGCCAAGCACCCGGAGTGGTTCGCCTCGCCGAGGGGGGGGTAGTTCCACTATGCAACAATTCGTCTCTTAGTGCTATCCGCGCGGCGATGCCGTTGTGGGACTCCCACGGGGTTGACCCCACTTGGCTGGCGCCTTCTGATGAAGCCGCACAAACCTTCTTCGACAACTTGGTGGAGCTGCCGATCAATCTCGATGAGAAGAAAGGTCTCACCCGCGACACCACCGACCGGGAGGTGGCGTATATCGCCACCAGGATGGAGGAGGCAGCCGTAGCCGAGGCCGCGGGCGAGTTTGGGTACTCCTTGGATGAGGCGGATGCAGCGGACGCGGTGAGTCGGGCCGAGGAGGAAGAGATCCTCAAGTTGATAAAGCCTGCCGGGCAGCCCGCCGAGACGAGCGAGGCTGCCGGGCAAGGCACAGAGTCGAGCGAGCCCGCCGAGCAAGGCGCCGAATCGGGTGACTCTTCAGAAGACTCGGGCGGGTCTCTAGGCCTTGGCGACTCCTCTTCATCCTCGGGGAGTTCTCCGCCACCACCAAGTCCTCCTCCATAACCAAAGAAGCGTCTCCGCAAGGCTGCGGACACGGTGAAGCAGCCGGCGGGCCAGCAGCCGCAGCGTCGCTCGACGCGCGCCACCACGACGAGCAAGGCCGTCAAGGGGGCGCCTCGCGCCTCCGCAGCGGCTGGGGGAGGATCTTCCCGCACGGGCTCCACCGCTCCTTCCGCTCCTCGGGCCTCGACGACGACCGGAGCGGGGTCTTCGCAGACCACCGACCCCGCTCCCGGCAAGCGGCCGAGGGCGCCTACTCCTCCAGCTCCTCGCGCCGGATCGCGCGAGGCAGACTTCGACTTCTCCGTTCTCAGTTCCGACGAGGAGGAGGAAGAGTAAGTACTTGCAATTCTTGTTTCCTTTGTTTGTTGCTCTTTGTTTCGAATCTTCTTTGTCTGATTCTGTTTGATGTCTGTCTTCAAGGACCCTGGCTCAAAGGGTGGCGAAGAGGGCCAAGATCCTGGTGGTGGACCTCGAGGACGAGCCCGTCGCAGCAGCGGGGGATGCGCCAGCGATGAACTTGCCGGACCAGCCGGCTGCCCCGCAGAGCAGCCCCCAGCGTAAGTCCTCTGTTTACTTCTTCGCTTGTCGGGCGCGCGTGGGCTTCTCATCCTTGTTAATCGTCTTTTTTGTTTGTTGATTTGTGCAGAAGCAGAGCCGCAGCCTCAGGAGCGCCCCGAGACTGCTCCCGACGAGCCGCTCGTCTCAACATCCCCGCCAAGGAGGAGCTCCCCGGCGAGGGAGGGTACTCCGCCAAGGGCGGGTACTCCGCCAAGGGCGAGTACCCCGCCAAGGGCGAGCACCCCACCAAGGGTGAGCTCCCCGCCAAGGGAAGGCACCAGCGGCCCTCCGCCGGCGGGGACTACTACTATGCCGCCAAGGGAGGACCCCCCGGCGAGGGACCTCGTCGAAGAAGAGGCCCGCGCAGGTAACCCTTGTAGTTTTCTTCTTTTGAATTCTTCTTTTTGGATATATGCTTGACCATTTCTTCTTTCTTTTTCCTGCTTTCAGACTCGTCCGCTCCGAAGCCTATGGAGACGGAGGCCACCATCGAGGAGCCCGTGCGCGGCAAAGCTGACGACGCCGCGGCCATATCGGGGAGGCGGTCGGCACCGAGGAGCCCGCCGTCGAAGAGGCAACCGGGGACACCGACGCGGCGGCTGAGGAGGGGACCGGCGGTCGCACTGACGGCCCCGAGGCCGCATGAGCGTTTGACGCTGCGCCGACCGCCGACCCTGCCGCCGCCACGGCCAGAACCGGTGCCTACTTGGAGGCCGGAAACGGGGTCTTCATCCAACTTCCGTGGGCTTCTTCGTTAAGGGCGCCCGCGGAGGGGGAGGTCTTCGATGGGGAAGTCCTCGCCTCCGCGGGGCTGAAGTTCGTCGACGCGCCCGGTAGCAGCAACGAGCCCGAGGAGGATCAGCTTCTGCGCCGGCTTCTGGCCTTGTACCGTGCCAGGCGGGCCAAGCTGGAGTCCCGAGAGGCTCTGGCTGCCAAGGCAAGCGTCGATTTGGAGAAGCGCGCCGAGGAGCTCCGCGCCGCCAACCAGGCGGCCCTCCGGTCCTTGGCGGAGGAGCGGGAGGAGCTCGCCGAGGCGCACCAGGCGTTCGTCCTCGAAAAGGCCGAGGCAGAGGAGCAGCAACGGCTTGCCGCCGAAGATCTGTCTCGGCGGGAAGGAGAGCTGAGGCAGCGGAAGGTCGACCTCGATAGCCATGAGGACGACCTTACCGCGCGCGAGCAGTCCATTGGCGGGGCTCTGCAGGAAGCGAGGGACGCCGCTGCAGCTGCAGAGACCGCCAAGAGAGACTTGGAGGCGAGGGTGGCACAGTTGGAGCTCAACTTGAGGACGAGCGAGGAGAAGGTTGCCGCGCTCAAGTTGGAGAGGGAGAAAGACGCCCACAGCCACTCGGAGCTGCAGGTCAGTCTCTCCGACAAGGGCTAGGAGCTCGTCATCGCCAAGGATTCCATCGCGGACTTGGAATTGAAGCTGTCCACCCTCACTGAATCACTTGACAGCGCCAGAAACCGGGAGACGAAGCTGAAGGAGGACCTCCGGGCTGAGAGGGCACTGCTGGACAGCGCCGCCCTCACGCAAAACAACTTCAGGCAGACGGTGGAGCAGTGGACCGAGGAGCTCGCCGTCGCCGCCGCTGACATCGACAAGGAGATGGCGGCGCTAGGGACGGAGCACCTCGGGTACTCCCCCGACGCGAACCTCCCTCACAGCGCCAAGCTGAGCTTATTCTTCAGGGGAGTGGCGCCGGCCCTTGAGCAGCTCCGGGAGAGGATCCCCACGCAGCTGGCGAACGAGGCGCGCCGGCTTTGCACGGGAGTTGTGGAGAGAGTGCTGACGAAGATATTCTACCGCAACCCCGGGATCAATCTTGAGAACGTCCTCCGGACCTTGCCGCCCGACGCCTACCAGGAGGCGCTGAAGGCTCTTGTCGCCCCCATCGTGGCCAAGGTGGGCAAGATCAGGAGAGTTGACGGCGACCGTGTAGACTAGGCTGTTTTCTTTCCGCTTCCCTTGTCGCTGTCAATTAAGTCATGGACAGTAGTTTATTAGAACAGCGACAAGTCATCTTTTAATATAACTTTATTTTGGGTAGTTAATGCAGTGTTACTCCCTTTGTTCGACTCCTTTACTTTGTATGCTTTTACCTTACGCTTTTAGGGAACTTGCCGGCAAAGGGGCCCTTGCCGCGAGCGCTGAGTGCGGAACTTCAGCAGCCTGCTGGCAATGCCTCGACCAGCAAGAAACCTTGCCGCAGCTAGTCGCAGCACACTTAGGTTGTTGAGCGAACTCGAAAACAAAATAAGGGCGCGACACTTGTCGCAGCACACTTAAGCCGTTGAGCGTGCTCGAAACAAAGTAAGGGTGCGGCTAGCCACGGGTAGGTTCCTCCGCGCACAGGTTTTCAATACAGAGTGTGGTCGTTCAATTAAGATAACTTTTAAAATTTAAAAATCCGAATGCTCAAACTTTGGTAACTTAGCTTTTGTGTATGGTCTGCTTCCCGGCAAGGCGAGGCTTTCTTGAACAGCACTTGGTCCATACCACTGTCTCCTTCCCCCCCGGCAAACTTGTGCGCGAGGAACCCTTCTTCTGCTTGAGAGAAAAAAGAGAGGGAGGAAACATAGATATGGAGCCTTGAGGCTCGTTATTGCTTACCGGATGTGTGTGCTGCACGAGGTGTCATATAATACTTGCAAGTAAAAAATAAAAATGCATGAAACGACAAGTTGTGCAAGGCACAAAAGCTTTACTGATGCACGGGGTCTGCGCCCGGCTTTGTACAAAGGTTTACATGCAGTAGCGGCAAGACTTGTACAAAAGGTGGTTGCCGGAGCGGATCACGGCAACCGCGCCTTAAGGGTGAAACTTGCGAAGGTGCTCAATGTTCCAGGAGTTGCTCACCGGTAAGCCCTCTTCGGTCTCAAGGCGGACAGCGCCGGGCCTCGTGACTTGTCTCACCCGATAAGGGCCTTCCCACTTTGGCGTCAACTTGTCGGAATTCTTGGCGGACTGAACGTGCCGAAGAACAAGGTCGCCTTCCTCGAGACTTCTGGCCTTGACTTTGCGGCTATGATAGCGGCGCAAAGCTTGCTGGTATCGAGCAGCTCGTACATCAGCCTGAAGACGGTCCTCCTCGAGGAGTAGTGCATCATCTTGCCGCAGCTGCTCTTGCTCGAGCTCGTCGTAAGCGAGCACTCGAGGCAACCCGTATACGAGTTCCGTGGGGAGAACTGCCTCTGCTCCATAGACAAGAGCAAAGGGTGTCTGTCCGGTGGCTCGATTTGGTGTCGTCCTGATTGACCAAAGAGCCGCCGGCAACTCCTCAATCCAGTTTCTTCCGCACTTGTGCAGCCTGTCGAAAGTTCTTGTCTTGAGTCCGCGCAACACTTCTGCGTTTGCCCTCTCCGCTTGACCATTGCTCCTCGGGTGAGCAATAGAAGCAAAGCAGACCTTGGCGCCAAGGTCTTAGACGTACTGCATGAAGGAGCGGCTTGTGAATTGTGTACCGTTGTCGGTGATGATCCTGTTAGGGATTCCGAAACGGCAAACAATTGACCTGAAGAACTTGACTGCTGACTGTGCGGTCACCTTCCTCACTGGTTCCACTTCCGGCCACTTTGTGAACTTGTCGATGGCGACGTACAAGTACTCAAAGCCCCCGACTGCGCGGGGAAAGTGGCCGAGGATGTCGAGCCCCCAGACCGAAAATGGCCAGGACAAAGGGATCGTCTGGAGAGCTTGAGCTGGCTGATGTATTTGCTTGGCATGGAACTGGCACGCTTCACACTTGGTTACTTGTGCAGCTGCATCTTGGAGGGCTTCTGGCCAAAAGAAACCTTCCCGGAACGCCTTGCCGGGAAGTGCTCTTGCGCCAATGTGGTGGCCACATATGCCTCCATGTATCTCTACCAACAACTTTTGCCCATCTTCCCGGGAAATGCACTTCAGTCTAACACCGTTGAGTCTTCTTCTGTACAGTTCATTGCCGACGAACTGGTACATACTTGACTGCCTGGTTATTTTCTCTGCCTCTTCTGGCTCTTCGGGAAGTTCTCCAGTTTGGAGGAAATGGACGATCTGCTGTGCCCATGCTGGAGCCTGAGTCTCAACAACAAGGACTAAAGGCATCATTGCTGCTGCGGGAACGTCAGCTTCTACGGCAAGAACCTGCGGCTCGGCCGGAGCTGGAAGTTCCCCGGCAAGCTTGTCGGGACAAGACTTGTCAGGAACGCCTGCTTCAACTGTACGGACCCTTGGGTCCGCAGGAGCAGACTGTTCCTCAACAACTTGTGCGTTGATCTTGGGGACCTTGGCGGCGACTTCAGGGAGATCCGCCGGTAAGTAGTCACCGGAGACCAACTTTCTCTTCTTGCCTTGCCCAACTGGTGGTGTAACGGATGGTTGAGCCAGCTTGAGCACGAAGATCCCTGGTTCCACAGGTAGCTTCAGTGCAGCGCACTTTGATAGGCCATCTGCGACGTCATTTAGAGCTCTTGGAATGTGCTCCATCTGCAAGCCTTCAAAGCATTCTTCAAGTTTCCTCACTTCCTCGACGTAAGCTTCCATCAATGGGCTCTGGTAGCTCTTGTTCACTTGACGGACAACCAACTGCGAATCTCCCCGCACAATCAGCTTCTTGATCCCAAGTTCGGCTGCGATTCTGAGGCCGGCAAGCAAACCTTCATACTCCGTAGTATTGTTTGTCGCTTGCTCCTTGGGAAAGTGCATTTGGACGACGTACTTGAGGTGTTCCCCGGTGGGTGCGACGAGCAGCATACCAGCACCAGCGCCTTGCAGCGAGAATGCTCCATCGAAGTACATTACCCATTCTTTGTTTGCTTCTTTGGCGGGGACGTTTGTCTCTGAAATCTCTTCGTCTAGCGTTGGTGTCCATTCTGCTATGAACTCTGCCAATGCTCTGCTCTGGATAGTTGAAGTACTTTCAAACTTAAGACCAAAGCTTGACAGCTCCAGTGCCCACTCGACAATCCTGCCCGTTGCTTCCGGATTTTGTAATATCCTCTTCAGCGGAAAGCGAGTGACCACCGTTATCTCATGCGCTTGGAAGTAGTGGCGCAGCTTTCTCGAGGCCATAAGGAGGCCAAAAAGCAACTTCTGCACCCCAGAGTATCTTGACCTAGCCCCCTGCAAGAGGGAACTGACAAAATAGACTGGCCGTTGCACCATCTTCCTTCGCACTTCTTCTTGCATCTGCGCAGACTCATCCTTGTCGGGGCCAGAGCTTGTCGGGGAAGCCCCCCGCTTGTCGCTGGATGTGCTTGTTGGGGCTGTGGGCTCCTCATCTACCTCCCTTTCCGCTACCAGTGCAACACTAACCACTTGATTGGTTGCTGCTAAGTACAGCAGCAACTTCTCTTGTGGCCTAGGTGTGACAAGTATTGGAGTGGAGGATAGGTATCCTTTCAAGTCTTGCAGCGCTGCCTCCTCTTCCGGAGTGCATTTCATTGGACCTGCCTTTTTCAAGATTTTGAAAAACGGCAGGGCGCGTTCCGCAGACTTAGAAATGAACCTGCTGAGAGCAGCCACGCAGCCGGCAAGCCTTCGTACATCATTGACGCGCTTCGGAGCTTCGATCTGCTCAATGGCTTTGATCTTGTCGGGATTGGCTTCAATCCCCCTCTGAGATACAAAGAACCCGAGAAGCTTGCCGGAGGGGACTCCGAACACGCACTTCTCGGGGTTAAGCTTGAGTTGTATCTTGCGCAGATTCACAAAAGTTTCATCTAAGTCTTGAATCAGGGTATCCTTGTCCTTGCTCTTGACCACTATATCATCCATGTATGCTTCCACATTCCTGTGTATCTGTGGCTCAAAAGCAGTGTGGACCACCCTTGCAAATGTTGAACCCGCATTCTTCAATCCAAAGGGCATGCGTATGAAACAGTAAGTGCCACATGGAGTAATGAATGCGGTCTTCTCTTCATCCTCTTCAGCAGTAAATATCTGGTGGTATCCGAAGTATGCATCAAGGAATGAAAGCAACTCACACCCAGCCGTGGAGTCAACGATCTGGTCAATGCGCGACAAGGGAAAAGGATCTTTGGGACAAGCCTTATTCACATCAGTGAAGTCTATACAAAGCCTCCACTTCCCATTAGCCTTGCGCACTACAACAGGGTTGGCCAACCACGTGGGATGAAGTACACCTCTGACAAGGCCTGCTGCTTCCAGCTTCTTGATTTCCTCCGCGATAAACTCTTGGCGCTCCACTGCTTGTTTTCTGACCTTCTGCTTGACGGGCCACGCGTGAGGACAAACGGCAAGCTTGTGCTCAATCACCTTCCTGGGAACACCGGGGATGTCAGACGGTTGCCACGCAAATACGTCGACGTTCGCCCGCAGGAAGGCAACGAGCGCGCTTTCCTATTTGGGGTCGAGCGTGGCACTTATGGTGAAAGTACCACCAGTGCCGTCCTCCTTGGCGAACACCTTCTTGGTTGCAGGTGGAGCTGCCATTCCCTTCTTGCACTTGCCGGTGGAGCTCGATGGTGCGTCCTCGACGGCAGCGCATCACTCCGACGAGGTGCGTTTGTCGGAGTGGGCCCCAGAGCTCTTGCCGGACTTGGTCTTGTTCTTCCCCCCGGGAGCTTCAGCGGCAAGTGTTTTGCTATGTGCTGCAGCTGCTGTGTCCCGGTAGATCTTGTCGGCGCAGATAAGCGCGTCCTTCTTGTCGCCGGGGACAGAGATGACGCTTATCGGGCCTGGCATCTTGAGCACGTTGTAGGCGTAGTGAGAGGCTGCCATGAACTTGGCGAGCGCCGGACGGCCAAGTATCCCATTGTATGGCAATGGGATATCGGCAACGTCAAAGGTGATCCTCTCAGTCCTGAAGTTTAGCTCTCCGCCAAAGGTTACTGGCAGTGTGATCTTCCCTTTCGGCTTGCTCCTTCCCGGGTTGATCCCTTGGAAAGTTCCGGTTTCCTCGAGCTCGCTGTCGGGGATCTGTAGCTTCCGGATCACAGCGGAGGAGTGATACGTCTCAAACGTATCTACTTTTCCAAACACTTTTGATATTGTTTTGACCTCATTCTTGCATGATTTGGACTAAACTAACCCGGACTGACGCTGTTTTCAGCAGAGCTGCCTGTATGGTTTATTTGTGTGCAGGAAAACGGATTTTTAGGTACCTCAGAAAAATCCACGAAAAATCACAGAAAATCCACGCACCCGAAGGAACCAGGAACTAGAAGTGGGGCCAGAGGGGGGCCAGGGGGTGCCCAGGCGCCCTATGGGCGCGCCCCCCCTGGGCCGCGCCGGGGGGGGGGGGGGAGGGGCGCCTGGGTGGGTCCCACACCCCCTGGTGCCCTACTTTACCCCGTATTTTTACTCCCGACGCAGAAACCCCAGATCAGAAGTTCTTTCGCAGTTTTCCGTCGCGGAGCCGCCGCCACCCTCTGTTCTTCCTCGGAAGGGCTAATCTGGAAGCTGAATTGGCCTCCGGAGAGGGGAGATCGTCGCCATCGTCATCATCATCACCACTCCATCATCCCTCCATGACTTCTCCCTCCATGTGTGAGTAATTCCCCCGCTGTAGGCGAAGGGGATGGTAGGGATTGGATGAGTTAGATCATGTAATAGTTTATCAGATTGTTGGGGGCATGTTGCCTATCATCTACTATGGTGTTTATCATCTTTGCTTCAACTTGTTATTCTTAATGCTTGACACTTAGGGCCCGAGTGCCATGATTTTAGATCTGAACCATATGTGTTTGTATGAATATATTTGTGTTCGTGATCCTATCTATGAGTTGTTTGCACCTGTTACGGTCCGAAACTGGCGATCCCAAAAGTGACAGCTTGGGACACCAAAGGGGATGGTCCGTAGCTTGAGGATTACATGTATCCATTGAGTTCATTGCTTTGTTCCGGTGCTCTTTGACAGGAGCACCTTAATCTCCATAAGTTCCTTTTGGCCCCGTTCGTAGCGGGATGGTAGGACAAAAGATGTTGTGCAAGTTCTTATTGCAAGCACGTACAACTACCTACGGGATACATGCCTAATGTTTGATATTTGCCTAGATGATCATTACTTTTCCGTGTGCCGTGCCCCAAGTTAGAATCTATCTCATCCATGCAGCGCCCAACCATCCATCTCCCTAGCCTACAGTGTTTTAAACCCTGTTTGTCACTAGTTGCTACTTTAGCCATTTACTACTGCTATTTACTTTTTGCTGTTTATTTTTACTATTACTATCATCACTATCATATCACTGTTACCACTTATCTTTTGTTGCAAGTAAGTATATTTCAGGTGCGGTTGAATTGACAACTCAACTGTCAAAGCTTATAAATACTCTTTGGCTCCCCGTGTGTCGAATCAATAAATTGGGTTATTCTTACCCGCGAAGACTATCTCGATCCCTTACGGTTGAGGGTTATCAAGTACCGTTTTCTGGCGCCGTTGCCGGGGAGCATAGCAATATTTACAAGTCTACTTGAGGTATCCTACCTGCTGCACTTTATTCACTATGGGTAAGAAAGGAGACCCCAAGGTTCCTATCTTACTATCTACTACAAGAAGAGGTACTGCTCTGAGCACTAGTGCTACACTTGATTCACCTTCCGTTATGAGTAAGTTTGCCTCACCACCACCACATGATGCTCCTATTGAATCTGTTACTATGTCTGGTACTCTTGATGATGCTTCTACTACTTTTGATGATGATATTAGTTCGCTTGGTTATGCACTTGAGAAACAAATTGCTGCTGCTGCTAAAAAGTCTGGAATTGAACTTCCTGTTACTCGCTACCCTATTGGTGAAACTTATGATTATCCTGATTTGAGTAAACTCAAAGAGAGGCTCCTTGATGATGATTACTATATACTAGATGAAGAATTATGCAGGGAACTGACAGAGTTTTCTGGCTCTGACCCTGAAGCTATTAAGAAACTGTTTGAAAAACACTCTCTGAAGAACAAAACCGTTCCTAATCCTGAATTTGCTACATCCCCTATATGCATTGATGATCCTGATTATGATTTCTCTGTTGATCTTTCACTTATACCTATGGTTGAAGCTGACCCCTTTTATGGCAGAGAAAATGATGATGCTATTGCACACCTGACTAAACTCGGTGAGTTGGGTAGCGTGTTTACCACAGATGAGAAGATACGATACTTTTATGTGACCAAGCTTCTTCCTTTCTCCTTGAAGGAGGGTGCTAAATCATGGTATGATTCACTCCCATGCGGTTCCATTAAGTGTCATCAGGACTTAGCTCACTCTTTTGTTGATAAGTACTTTCCTGCTCACATGCAACATGCTGCTTTACAAAGAATTTATAACTTTAAACAGTTGCAGGATGAGTCCCTCCCTAAAGCTTGGGGGAGGTACTGCGGTCTGATTCGGGCTAGACCAGGACATGAAATTCCTAAGAATGAATTAATCGATATATTCTATGCTGGTCTAACTGATGAATCCAGGTCCTATTTGGACAGTTGTGCTGGTTGTGTTTTCAGGAAAAGAACACCGGACGATGCGGAAGACTTAATGGGCAGGATTGCCAAAAACCATGAAGATTGGTCCGTCCCTGAACCACCTCCACCAACAAAGAAGAGGGGCATGTTTGTTCTGAGCCCCGAGGATATGCGAGAAGCAAAGAAGTCTATTAAAGAGAAAGGTATTAAAGATGAAGACATGAAGAATCTACCCCCTATTGAGAAGCTGTGTGAGCCTACTACTCACCCTCCTATGGTAGAGGTACACTCTCTTTTAGATTTCAACGCAAGTGACATCCCTCATGGTAAGCCTCCTGATCAATGTTTAGATGAGTTTGATAATTTTATTATGAAACAAAATCATTTTAATGAGAGGATAGAAAGTCAGTTGCATGATAATTCCCTTGCTATCAAAAAACTGCTTGATGTTTTAGATAGAACAGTTAATGATGTTCAGTGTCTTGTGAAGCATTTTCATATGGTTCAAACTCAGCTTGATCAAATTTCAAATGTGCAAAGAGATTTGCTTGCTAACAATGCCAAACAAGATAATTTGCAGGCTTTCAGGATTAAGACCCGAGGAGGAACTAGCACTCAAGATCCTCTTTATCCAGAGGGGCATCCGAAGAGAATCGAGCAGGATTCTCAAATGCAGGAAGAAGAAATTGTTGGCTCTCCAAAGAAAAAGAAGAAACATAAGGAGACTGACAATTCTAATGATCCCATTGCAGATGAAGAACCAGCTATTGATCCCAACAGTGTATCTATCTCCGATGCTGAGACAGAAGACGGTGCTGAACCTGAAGGTAATAATAATGAGAAGAATGATCCGCCTGAAGTTCGAGAAGAAGAAGCACCTGACAAACGTAAGAGGTACACTAAAGAAGACTTCATCGCAAGAAAACATGGGAAGGAAAGAGAACCATGGGTACAGAAACCCATGCCCTTTCCAGGTAAGTCCATCAAATCTAAAGAAGAAGAGCATTATAATAAGTTTTGTGAGTGGATTAAACCTCTTTTTCTTCAGATACCCTTGACTGATGCTATTAAGTTACTTCCTTATTCAAAATATATGAAAGATATTGTCACTAATAAAAGAAAAGTTCCTAATGATGCAATATCTACTATGCTTGCTAACTATTCTTTCAGTGGAAAGATTCCTGAGAAGCTCGGTGATCCAGGTATACCCACCATTCCTTGCTCCATAAAGAATAATTATGTCAAAACTGCTTTATGTGATCTTGGAGCAGGAGTGAGTGTTATGCCTCTCTCTCTTTACGAGAGGCTTTGTTTAGAGAAACTAATTCCTACAGATATCTCCCTTCAGATGGCTGACAAGTCAACCGCTGTTCCGATAGGTATTTGTGAGGATGTTCCAGTTGAAGTTGCTAATTGTTTAATTCTTACTGATTTTGTTGTGCTTGACATGCCCGAGGATGGGAGCATGTCCATTATTCTTGGTAGACCTTTCCTTAACACCGAAGGTGCTATTATTGATTGCAATAAAGGGAAGGTTACCTTCCATGTGAATGATAAAGAACACACGGTATATTTTCCGATGAAGACCGACAGGAGGCATGCCCTCGACTCTATAGAGAATATCGAGACCGTGAAGATTGGAGAATGGGATTGTCCACTACATGTGCCTCACAAATACAAAACTATCATGGTAGGGACAATGTCCATCAAGGTAAAGGTTCAGTGATTACTTCGTGAGAGGTGAGACTTTTTGCTCTATATATCGCCTGTTTGTTGGTAAGACTTGATCAACCTTATTAACAAATATGTTTTATATGGATAAAAAGTTGAGCATGTTATGTTTTCACTTGTTTTTAGTTTTGTCCTACTTGCTGTACCAAGTATTTATGTTTTTGAAGCTTCACAATACTACTAACTGCTTCAAGTTTTCAGAGAGTTTCGCAGCTTTTTGAACTTCGAAAAATTTTCAACAGTGAAGTTTTCAGAAAAATTCTAGAAAAAATATAATAAAAATTTCCACGACGGGAGAGACCCAGAAAGTCTTGGGGCCAGCCAGGGGGGCCACCAGTGGCCCAGGCGGCCAGCTGGCGCGGCCCAGCCCCTGGCCGCGCCCACAGGGCGCCTGGGGCCCACGGGACTCCCCTCCAGGTACTTCTTCTTCCTCCCTCTCTCTCTTTCTCCAAAAACACGAGTTTTGCTTTTGTTCTTGTGTTCTTGCTGTTCTTGGAGGCGATTCTTCGATCTCTCTCTACAACCCATCATTTGAGCTGAAAATTTGAGCAAATACTCCCTGGTATGTGACTCCTCCACCCCTCCAATTAGATTTTTGATTGGTGGCCTCATTTGTGAGTATTTAGTAGTTCTTGGTGCTATAGAGATGAGCTTGCATGCATGTGTAGAAAGTTATTTTCCAAGTTTTGATGCAAGTTTATGCCTTGGGCAAGTGAGTTGAGTAGTTTGCCTTAGCTCACTTTGTTTTAATCCTCATTTTTGTAAATTGTAAAAAAATTCAAAAATGAGTTTGTTAGGAAGGGCAAAAGGGTGGCTTTAGAAGAGGAGGCCCGTGCACTCCGATCGAGTTACTAGAGCCGCAGCTTCACCGTCGACTGCTAGGGTGAGCTATAATGAAGATCATGTGCCCCTAGAGTTGTTGGAAGATACAAGTCCAGCACGTGCGATGACGTTTCCATGTGATGAATTCATGCAAGCTGCGGGAATCAAGGATGAGTTTTATAATATTTGTGCTAATGCAGGTTTGACACGACTCGTCACGAGCCGTGTTACTCAGTATCAGAAACTCACCTCCAATTTCATTAACAGTTTTAGATATAATCCTGATTCAGGTGCTATTGAGTTTAAAATTTATAATGATCTTATCACCATGACTTTGGGAAATTTTTGTGAAATAATAGGTGTGCCGAACGTTGGGAGGACGGCTAGGATGGCCACTCAGCCCTCCGAGCTGAAAACCGTCATCAACTCTCTCTGCAGCATGGGTATGAGGGATATTCATCGGTCGAAGATCTCCAACATCTTATTTCCTCACCTCAGGTATTTTCCATATTATATTGCCAGAGGGGTGTTAGCTCGTGACAACACGAGCAGCATTTCTGCTCCGGATATTGCTATCCTGGCAGCAGCCCTCTCAGGGAGGTCTGATTATAATCTGGGTACCTTAATTGCTCGATGCCTTGCTATGAACAGTAACAAGGGGGACTTATATGGTGGCGTTTACGCCACACTTATCTTAGAGCATCTTGGAGGCACCCCACACCCTGATGATACTCCTTTTACTTATTTAAGCTTTGATCTTGCTGCTATCAAAAGGCATAAGTTTGTTACCATGGGTTCTGAACTTAATAATCTTATCTATATCTTACGTTTCGGAACTGCCGCGGAACGCGAGATCCGTCTACCTGCACCTCTTTTGTTTGATTTTTCTCGCAGGAACGGATGGTCCTTTGATGTTGTTCAGTTCGATGTGTTCATGGCCCAGCATCAGTTTCATAACCCCATGGAGGGGGTTGTGCCCGACGAGGAGAGGCACGGTGAGATACCACATTTTCAGGAAGAGACCGCCACCGAGTTTGGTGAAGGGTCTTCCTCTATTTGGCGTTCGGAACCTTCCTCGTGGGAGACTCCGAGGAGTTCGGTGTACGCGCCAGCATCCTTCTACGACCTGTGGACTCACCACCATACCCCTAGAGCAGGAGGCTCCTAGGGGCAGTAGCTGCTACCAACTTAGGCCAAAAGCCTAAGCTTGGGGGAGTACGTGCCCTTCTCACTTTTCCATTGTATTATCCGTTTTATTCGCTTTGATCTTTTTGAAGTTTTCGCCCGTTCTTCTTTATTTCTCTCTTTGCAAAAAGAACAAAAAGATTTTCTCTTTCTTTTGCTTTTTATTCAACCTTTGAAAAAAAACCAAAAAGATTCCCTTTCTCTCTTTAGTTTGCTTTGTTTTCAGAGATCGGCTCGAGTCCGTGATGGCATTTGATTATATTTCCTATGTTCGATCGTGCAAGTGACAAGCAGTAATGACGAAGATCGACTGAAAGGAAGCAACAAGGAAGACCGGTATGAACTCTTATAGTTTCTACTTTTGTACATATGCTTGTACTTATGATCTAGAGACCAGCTTGTAGCGACGTAGTGCTATGTTTACAATGCTCTTCGGTGGTTCATGCTTTCCTTGTGGCTAGTCTCGAATAACTAGAGTATATAATGTGTTATTGAAATGATCTACATGCATTGCACTGTTCATAGTCTGGTATACTAAGGTGGTATTTCCCTTTAGAGAATTTTTGGATTGACTTGGCACATGCTTACACATGTTTAAGACTAAAAAGTCTACTTTGCCTTGATGATCTTTGAGTTTTAGAATAGTTATATCACTTTCATGCCCGATTCAATGTTGCTTTGTCGCTCTGCATGATTATGACCGTTATTGCTCTCTAGTTGGTCGCTTCCCAGTCTTTTGCTAAACCTCCACCCGTACTAAGCGGAATGACTGCTTGTGCATCCAAACCCTTTAAACCAGTTATGCCATATGAGTCCACCATACCTTCCTATACATGGTATTTACCTGCCATCCCTAACGAAGGCTTTCATGTACCATCTCGAAACTAATCAAAAGCATTTCCTTTTTGTGCCTATGTTTTAGCTCATGAGGAAGTAGTAGTTAATTCATGTTCTTTTTAAGTTGGACAAGTTTCACCCCTGGATTGCATGTATAATGTGCAAACCCCTAATACGAAAAGGAACTGGCATTGAGTGCGCCCGGCTCAAAAAGATAATATAACAAACAAACCCTCCTTCACGCTTTGTTCATGAGAAATTAGAAAACTTTGGCAGTGATAAACAAAGGAGATTAAGAGGATGTGATCGTCCTCATGCGGGAGCCGTTCCTCGAGACTTGTCCACTTAAAAGGTGATTGAGTTATGTGCTAGCATTCGTTGACGAAATATGCATTTCTCAAAACATGTTTACTTCTGTTTTTAAAACCAAGAGCTCTGGTACATGTTTAGTTTTTGTTTCCGACCACGGGTTTTCAACCTTGCCAATAAAAGCCACGGTTCGAGAGTCTCACCTTCTTTCTTCAAAGCACCGACTAGGAGAACATCATTGTCATTCTGAGTGTAATGTGCATCGTCCCAAAGTATTACATTGTCTTCTGCATACTTGTGATATGATTTATTCTGAAATTCTTAGTTCTAGTCTCCTTTAAAACTCTGGAGGAGTCTATGCATTTATGTTTTGCTTCACTCATGGAGGCTAGCGAGATACCACCCTAATATGCTCAAGCTATGTGCAATGTAATCTTGTCTTGATTTTCAGTAATATATTATTTACTTTTAAGTATTTGTGACTGGTCACTTGAAAGAAGGATTGCTCCTTGCATTGTCCTCATAAGTACTATTTCAATACTTGCTAAACTCTGTTCGTAGTACATGCTTATATACATCTAATGAAGCAAAAGAGTTTGTCAAATTTTCTTTGTCGCGTCCAGTTCGTTGAACTGAATTGCTTGAGGACAAGCAATATGCTAAGCTTGGGGGAGTTGATATGTCTCAAACGTATCTACTTTTCCAAACACTTTTAATATTGTTTTGACCTCATTCTTGCATGATTTGGACTAAACTAATCCGGACTGACGTTGTTTTCAGCAGAGCTGCCTGTATGGTTTATTTGTGTGCAGGAAAACGGATTTTTAGGTACCTCAGAAAAATCCACGAAAAATCACAGAAAATCCATGCACCCGAAGGAACCAGGAACCAGAAGTGGGGCCAGAGGGGGGCCAGGGGGTGCCCAGGCGCCCTGTGGGCGCGCCCCCCCTGGGCCACGCCGGGGGGGCGCCTGGGTGGGTCCCACACCCCCTGGTGCCCTACTTTACCCCGTATTTTTACTCCCGACGCAGAAACCCCAGATCAGAAGTTCTTTCGCAGTTTTCTGTCGCGGAGCCGCCGCCACCCTCTGTTCTTCCTCGGGAGGGCTAATCTGGAGGCTGAATTGGCCTCCGGAGAGGGGAGATCATCGCCATCGTCATCATCATCAGCACTCCATCATCCCTCCATGACTTCTCCCTCCATGTGTGAGTAATTCCCCCACTATAGGCTAAGGGGATGGTAGGGATTGGATGAGTTAGATCATGTAATAGTTTATGAGATTGTTGGGGGCATGTTGCCTATCATCTACTATGGTGTTTATCATCTTTGCTTCAACTTGTTATTCTTAATGCTTGACACTTAGGGCCCGAGTGCCATGATTTCAGATCTGAACCATATGTGTTTGTATGAATATATTTGTGTTCGTGATCCTATCTATGAGTTGTTTGCACCTGTTACGGTCCGGAACCGGCGATCCCAAAAGTGACAGCTTGGGACACCAAAGGGGATGGTCCGTAGTTTGAGGATTACATGTATCCATTGAGTTCATTGCTTTGTTTCGGTGCTCTTTGACAGGAGCACCTTAATCTCCATAAGTTCCTTTTGGCCCCGTTCGTAGCGGGATGGTAGGACAAAAGATGTTGTGCAAGTTCTTATTGCAAGCACGTACAACTACCTACGGGATACATGCCTAATGTTTGATATTTGCCTAGATGATCATTACTTTTCCGTGTGTCATGCCCCAAGTTAGAATCTATCTCATCCATGCAGCGCCCAACCATCCATCTCCCTAGCCTACAGTGTTTTAAACCCTGCTTGTCACTAGTTGCTACTTTTGCCATTTACTACTGCTATTTACTTTTTGCTGTTTATTTTTACTATTACTATCATCACTATCATATCACTGTTACCACTTATCATTTGTTGCAAGTAAGTATATTTCAGGTGCGGTTGAATTGACAACTCAACTGTCAAAGCTTATAAATACTCTTTGGCTCCCCGTGTGTCGACTCAATAAACTGGGTTATTCTTACCCGCGAAGACTATCTCGATCCCTTATGGTTGAGGGTTATCAAGGAGATCAGGTTCAGGCCGGCCCCACCGTCAACCAACATCTTGGTGACCTTGAGGTTGCGGATGGTTGGCGAAACCAACATTGGCAAGCACCCGACCGCGGTTGTGCGATCAGGGTGGTCAAATGTCGAAGATGATGGGCGTGCTGGACCATTTTAGAAGTTTGCGCGACTCGACGGGTGGCTCTGCTGCATTAACTTCCCGCACCCATTGTTTGAGTTGGCGGTTGGAAGTATGCAGAGAGGCACCTCCATCGACGCACAGAACCTCTGTGGCCTTCTGGAACTCCTGCTCGCTGTTGTCTCCGTCGTCCATGTCCTCGTCCTCGTCTTCGTCTTCGTATTTGTCGCGGCCGCGGGGAGGTCTATCTCCTTGCCGCTGCTTGGCCTTGCCGCGGCGTCCTCCCCGGCCATTGAATGGTCGCTTCTTGCCGGACTCTCCTCCGCCTCCCTGGGCCTTCTCCTTGTCGCGTCGCTCGTACTCAGCTTTCTGCTGTTCGACGGGGTACTCCACCCTCTTGCAGTTCTGGAGATCGTGGCCCTTGGTGCGGTGGATCTTGCAGTACTGCTTGTCGGAGCCGTCCTGCTTGTCGGCGGCCGCTACAGTGGTGGCTTCCTTGCCAGAGCCACCAGCCTGAGCTTTCTTGGCGCCAGCCTCCTTGCCGGACTGCTCGACAGCCAGTACTTCCTTGTTCTTCTTCTTGTTGTTGTTCCGCCGCCGGTTCTTCCTTGCCGGGGCGGCATCCTCACTGTCTGTTCCTCCTGCTCCAGTATCCTCTCCGGGGAGTCTCCTCCCCTCTTCAGCGCGCGCGCACTTGTCGGCCAGGGCATAAAGCTCACTGACATCTCGTATCTTGCACATCGCCATTTCCTCCCTCATGCGGCGGTTACGCACGTTCTGGTGGAACGCGCTAATAACCGCGGCAGGGTGGACGTCCAGGATGTTGTGCTGGACGCGGCTGAACCTCTGGATGTACTTTCGCAAGGACTCTCCTTCCTTCTAGGCGAGTATATGCAGGTCGCTCTCCTGGCCATGGGGCTTGTGGCCGCCCGTGAAGGCGCCAACAAACTGGTGGCACAGGTCAGCCCAAGAAGAGATGGAGTTCTCCGGCAAGTGCATGAGCCAAGATCTGACATTTGGCTTGAGCACAAGCGGGAAGTAGTTTGCTAGTATCTTCTCGTCGCGTCCCCCGGCAGCCTGCACCGCGATGGTGTAGATGCTGAGGAACTCCGAGGGATGGGTCTTGCCGTCGTACTTCTCGGGTACGTCGGGCTTGAAGTTCTTCATGCTGGGCCACTGGACCTGCCGCAGCTCACGGGTGAACGCAGGGCAACCTGCCGCGTACGGCAAGTCGCCCGGTTCTCCGGGCGTGTGCATGTCGACAGCGGTCCCAGCGCGTTGGTCGGACTGTCGTCGTGCTTCTCTTCGACGCTCGATGCGAGTTCGAGCGTCTTCTTGTCGTCTGTCGTCGAGGACTTGGCGCTGATCGCGGCGAGCTCGTGGATCCGACGACGCCGTGGAGTCATCGTCGACGTTAATCCGACGAGTCGGCGATTTCGGCCTTCGGGGCGGGGAGTGCACGGTTGTTGCACCCCCGGCGGTCTTGTCCCCGGCGGTCTTGTCTCCATCAGCCCGTGCCTGGCTGACTTGCCGCGGCCGTGACGTCGCCGGCTGCTGCGGCCTGTCATTGTTGGCGAAGGCGATGAGGCTTTGGATGGTGGCCCTCCAGTCTTCGGCTTTGTCTGCCGCTGGAGGGAAGTCGAGGAGCAGCTGAGCTCTAGCGAGAGCTTCTGCTGGAGTGGAGGGGAGCGGTGGCGAGCGGTGCGAGGAGCGAGATATTCTCGGACTCCTAACAGCGTTAGAAGGAGCAGGTTCTCGCCCCGGCGACCGCGCCTTGCTCGTGCCAGCACGTTGGCCTTGAGCGTCCCGCGACCCGCCGACTTGTCCTTGACCCAGCAAGCGGATGGTACCCTGCGTACCACGCCGCTGCCGTTCCGGCACCTCCTGAGAGGGGCGCGGTGCATGCACGGACGCTGAGGTCTTGGAGTGCGCTCGGTCGTCCGTCTTGTCCTTGGATTTGGCGGCGCCGTGAGTTTCCTCGCCGGCGTCCGTCCTTCCGCCAGCGTCTACCCCACCAACCGTTGGTTCTGGTGGTGGCGGGATTGACGCGGATGGGCCTCCCACCTCCGAAGCTTTCTTCTTCTGTGGCATGTCGGTGAAGTTAATGAAGTTGATGAAGCTGCTGAAGGTTGCGCCCGCGTGAACGCCGGATCAGGTTCGCACAACCTCGACGCCCCCTACCTGGCGCGCCAAAGATGTCGGGGAAACTGATCGCCCACGAACACCTATGGGACCGGAGCCCCTTTTCGGTACGGCAAGGGAGCGGAGGAAGCACAAAGAGCGGATCGAGGCGCACACGCGAGCAGTTTACCCAGGTTCGGGCCGCACGGATGCGTAAAACCCTACTCCTGCCTTAGTTTGTATTGTGTTCTTGGCCCGGGAGCGAGAATATCTACAGTACTTGCCGCTTACAACACCGAGCGTGGGAGTGATCGAGAGTTGGAACCCCCCTCTACGTTGTGCATGGGCCTCCTTTTATAGGTCAAGGGGTCACCGACAGGTGGCAACGTAAGTGAGGGTAGAATTGTAAAAATGGTGGTAGTTGAAACAGTGTATGTACAGTGTATGTACAGTGGTCTATACCTAACCCTCACGGCAGGGGACAAGGGCATTGAATGCCCGTCGCCGTCGCCCCCGAACAGTGCAAAAAGTGTCCGTTAGGGCGTCTCCGTTCGCCACGAGGGTGGCCTTGTCATCGCGGCTCGCCACGGTGTACCCCAGGCTGCATAGCCTTCCGCCACGTGCCCCCTGGAAGGGCCCCAGGGCGACGCGTGGCCAGATGAGCTGGAGCGCGGGCACACAGTGGAAGCTTGCCGCGGCAAGCACCTTGCCGCGGTCGCTACCTTGCCGCGCCCGGAAGCTTATCGCTCTCCGGGCCTTGCCGGGGCGCGCGATGCGCCACGGCGAGTCTCCTGAAATGCCATGTTTCGGCCTTCCTGGTAAGCTCCTCTTGCCAGGGTCTTGTGCTAAAGGTACGGTTTTGAGCCTGGAGCGGCCTTCCCGGCAAGCTCCTCTTGCCGGGGCCTTGTTTCTTTAACTTGAATACTTTGTTCTTGAATGGCTCTAAAGGATCCAGAGCGGGCCTTGGCGGGCACGCGGCGAGCCCGACCACGGGACGCTGCTACTGCCCGTGCACAAGTCGGGATACTAAGGTACCCCTACTTTAGTACACCGACACCTTATGTTTCTTATTCTTCTTTTTTGGAGAGCCAACAATTTCTCCTTCCTGCATTTGAGAATCTTGCTCGATTCTCCTCGGATGCCCCTCTGGATAGAGGGGATCTTGAGTGCTAGTTCCTCCTCGGGTCTTAATCCCGAAGGCCTGCAAATCATCTTGTTTGACATTGTTAGCAAGCAAATCTTTTTGTACATTAGAAATTTGTTCAAGCTGAGTTTGAACCATATGAAAATGCTTCACAAGACATTGAACATCATTAACTGTTCTACCTAGGACATCAAGCAAACTTTTGATAGCAAGGGAATTATCATGCAATTGACTTTGTATCCTCTCATTAAAATGATTTTGTTTCATAATAAAATTATCAAACTCATCTAAACATTGATCAGGAGGCTGACCATGAGGGATGTCACTTGCATTGAAATCTAAAAGAGAGTGTACCTCTACCATAGGAGGGTGAGTGGTAGGCTCACACAGCTTCTCAATAGGGGGTAGATTCTTCACGTCTTCAGCTTTAATACCCTTCTCTTTAATAGACTTCTTTGCTTCTCGCATATCTTCGGGGCTTAGAACAAACATGCCCCTCTTCTTTGGTGGTGGAGGTGGTTCAGGGACGGACCAATCTTCATGGTTTTTGGCAATCCTGCCCATCAAATCCTCTGCATCGTCCGGTGTTCTATTCCTGAAAACACAACCAGCACAACTGTCCAAATAGGACCGGGATTCATCAGTTAGACCAGCATAAAATATATCAATTAATTCGTTCTTAGGGACTCCATGTCCTGGTCTAGCCCGAATCAGACAACAGTACCTCCCCCAAGCTTTAGGGAGGTGCTCATCCTGCAACTGTTTAAAGTTATAAATTCTTTGTAAAGCAGCATGTTGCATGTGAGCAGGAAAGTACTTATCAACAAAAGAGTAAGCTAAGTCTTGAGGACTCTTAATGGAACCGCATGGGAGTGAATCATACCATGTTTTAGCACCTTCCTTCAAGGAGAAAGGAAGAAGCTTGGTCACATAAAAGTATCGTATCTTCTCATCCGTGGTAAACAAGCCACCCAACTCACCGAGTTTAGTCAGGTGTGCAATAGCATCATCATTTTCTCTGCCATAAAAGGGGTCAGCTTCAACCATAGGTATAAGTGAAAGATCAACAGAGAAATCATAATCAGGATCATCAATGCATATAGGAGATGTAGCAAATTCAGGATCAGGAACGGTTTTGTTCTTCAAAGAGTGTTTTTCAAATAGCTTCTTAATAACTTCAGGGTCAGAGCCGGCAAACTCTGTCAGTTCCCTGCATAAATCTTCATCAAGCATATAGTAATCATCATCAAGGAGTCTCTCCTTGAGTTTACTCAAATCAGGATAATCGTAAGTTCCACCAATAGGGTAGCGATTAACGGGAATTTCAATTCCAGACTTTTTTGCAGCAGCAGCGATCTGTTTCTCAAGAGCATAACCAAGTGAACTAATATCATCAAGAGTAGTAGAAGCATCATCAAGAGTATCGGTCATAGTAACAGATTCAGTAGGAGCATCATGTGGTGGCGGTGAGGCAAACTTACTCATAACAGAAGGTGAATCAAGTGTAGCACTAGTGTTCAGAACAGTACCTCTTCTTGTAGTGGATAGTAAGATCGGAACCTTGGGGTCTCCTTTCTTACCCATAGCGGATGAAGTGCAGCAGGTAGGATACTTCAAGTAGACTTGTAAATATTGCTATGCTCCCCGGCAGAGGCGCCAGAAAACGGTACTTGATAACCCTCAACCGTAAGGGATTGAGATAGTCTTCGCGGGTAAGAATAACCCAATTTATTGATTCGACACACGGGGAGCCAAAGAGTATTTATAAGCTTTGACAGTTGAGTTGTCAATTCAACCGCACCTGAAATATACTTACTTGCAACAAAAGATAAGTGGTAACGGTGATATGGTAATGACGGTGGTGATAGTAAAAGTAAACAGCGAAAGTAAATAGCAAAAGTAGCAACTAGTAACCAGCAGGATTTAAAACACTGTAGGCTAGGGAGATGGATAGTTGGGCACTGCATGGATGAGATATATCATGATTCTAACTTGGGGCAAGGCACACATAAAAGTAATGATCATCTAGGCAAATATCAAACATTAGGCATGTATCCCGTAGGTAGTTGTACGTGCTTGCAATAAGAACTTGCACAACATCTTTTGTCCTACCATCCCGCTACGAACGGGGCCAAAAGGAACTTATGGAGATTAAGGTGCTCCTGTCAAAGAGCACCGGAACAAAGCAATAAACTCAATGGATACATGTAATCCTCAAACTACGGACCATCCCCTTTGGTGTCCCAAGCTGTCACTTTTGGGATCGCCGGTTCCGAACCGTAATAGGTGCAAACAACTCATAGATAGGATCAAGAACACAAATATATTCATGCAAACACATATGGTTCAGATCTGAAATCATGGCACTCGGGCCCTAAGTGACAAGCATTAAGAATAACAAGTTGAAGCAAAGATGATAAACACCATAGTAGATGATAGGCAACATGCCCCCAACGATCTGACAAACTATTACATGATCTAACTCATCCAATCCCTACCACCCCCTTTGCCTACACTAGGGGATTACTCACACATGAAAGGAGAAGTCATGGAGGGAGGATGGAGTGGTGATGATGATGATGATGGCGACGATCTCCCCTCTCCGGAGGCCAAATCAGCCTCCAGATTAGCCCTCCCGAAGAAGAACAGAGGGTGGCGGCGGCTCCGCGACGAAAACTGGGAAAAGAACTTCTGATCTGGGATTTCTCCGTCGCGAGCTAAAATACGGGTCAAAGTAGGGCACCAGGGGAGGTGGGGCCCACCCAGGCGGCCTCCCGGCGCAGCCAGGGGGTGGGCCGCGCCACCAGGGCGCCTGGAGCCCCCCTGGCCCCCCTCTGGCCCCTCTTCTGGCAACAGGTTCCTTCGGGTGCGTGGATTTTCTGTGATTTTTCGTGGAATTTTCTGAGTTACCTAAAAATCTGTTTTCCTGCACACAATAAAACCATACAGGCAGCTCTGCTGAAAACAGCGTCAGTCCGGGTTAGTTTAGTTCAAATCATGCAAGAATGAGGTCAAAACAATAGCAAAAGTGTTTGGAAAAGTAGATACGTTTGAGACGTATCAGCGCGTGGTCTCCTACTGGATTGATACCTTGGTTCTCAAAACTGAGGGAAATACTTACGCTACTATGCTGCATCACCCTTTCCTCTTCGAGGGAATACAACGCAAGCTCGAGAAGTAGCAAGAAGATTTTTTGGTGTCGTTGCCGGGGAGGCTTACGCAAAAGTCATATACCAAGTACCTATCACAAACCCTTATCCTTCGCATTACATTTATTTGCCTCTCGTTTTCCTCTCCCCCACTTCACCCTTGCCGTTTTATTTGCCCTTCTTCTGCTGTGTGTTTATCGTTCGCTTGCTTCTTGTTTGCGTGTGTGTTGGATTGCTTGCTTGTCACTATGGCTTAGAACAATACCACATTGTGTGACTTCTCCAATACCAACAATAATGATTTTATTAGCACTCCGATTGCTCCTATTACCGATGCTGAATCTTGTGAGAACAATGCTGCTCTGTTGAATCTTGTCATGAAAGATCAATTTTCTGGCCTTCCTAGTGAAGATGCCGCTACCCATCTAAAAAACTTTGTTGATTTGTGTGATATGCAAAAGAAAAGGGATACGGATAATGATATTGTTAAATTGAAGTTATTTCCGTTTTCACTTAGAGATCGTGCTAAAACATAGTTTTCCTCTTTGCCTAGAAATAGTATTGATTCGTGGAATAAGTGCAAGGATGCTTTTATCTCTAAGTATTTCCCTCCTGCTAAGATCATCTCTCTTAGAAACGATATTATGAATTTTAAGCAACTAGATCATGAGCATGTTGCACAAGCTTGGGAGAGAATGAAATTAATGATACGTAATTGCCCTAAACATGGTTTGAACTTATGGATGATTATTCAAAACTTTTATGCTGGCTTGAATTTTGCTTCTAGAAATTTTTTAGATTCGGCCGCAGGAGGCACTTTCATGGAAACTACCTTAGGAGAAGCTACCCAACTCCTAGATAATATTATGGTTAATTATTCTCAATGGCACACCGAAAGATCTACTAGTAAAAAAGTGCATGCTATCGAAGAGATTAGTGTTTTGAGTGGAAAGATGGATGAACTTATGAAATGCTGCTAAGAGTGCTTCTTCTGATCCTAATGATATGCCTTTATCCACCTTGATTGAAAATAATAATGAATCTTTGGATGTGAATTTTGTTGGCAGGAATAATTTTGGTAACAACGCTTATAGAGGAAACTTTAATCCTAGGCCTTTTCCTAGTAAATCCTCTAATAATTATGGAAATTCCTACAATAACTCTTATGGAAAGATGCCTTCTGAATATGAAACTAGTGTTAAGGATTTTATGAATTCGCAAAATTGCTTAAGATTGATGAATTGGCTAGAAGTGTGGATAGAATTATTCTTGATGTTGATTCTTTGAAACTTAGATCTATCCCACCTAAGCATGATATCAATGAGTCTCTCAAAGCCATGAGAATTTCCATTGATGAATGCAAAGAAAGAACAACTAGGATGCGTGCTAAAAGAGAGAATTATATTAAAGCGTGTTCTTCTAGTTATCATGAAAATAAAGTTGAAGATCTGAAAGTTATTGATGTATCTCCTTTTAGATCCTTGTTTTTTAGTATGAATCTTGATAAAGATAGGATTGGAGATGAGTCTACTTTAAGGTGTCCCAATGATTCAGAGTTTTTAGATCTTGATGCTAAAATTGTTAAAAGTGGGATTGAAGAGATTAAAACTTTGCATAGTGATGAACCCACTACTTTGGATTTCAAGGGATTCAATTATGATAATTGCTCTTTGATTGATTGTATTTCCTTGTTGCAATTCGTACTAAACTCTCCGCATGCTTATAGTCAAAATAAAGCTTTTAGCAAACACATAGTTGATGCTTTGATGCAATCTTATGAAGAAAAACTTGAATTAGAAGTTTCTATCCCTAGAAAGCTTTATGATGAGTGGGAAGCTACTATTAAAATTAAAATTAAAAATCATGAATGCTTTGCTTTGTGTGATTTGGGTGCAAGTGTTTCCACTATCCCAAGAACTTTGTGTGATTTGTTAGGTTTCCATGAGCTTGATGATTGTTCTTTAAATTTGCATCTTGCGGATTCTACCATTAAGAAACCTATGGGAAGGATTAATGATGTTCTTATTGTTGCCAATAGCAATTATGTGCCCGTAGATTTCATTGTTCTTGATATAGATTGCAATCCGTCATGTCCTATTATTCTTGGTAGACCTTTCCTTAGAACGATTGGTGCAATTATTGATATGAAGGAAGGAAATATTAGATTCCAATTTCCGTTAAGGAAAGGCATGGAACACTTTCCTAGAAAGAAAATTAAATTACCATATGAATCTATTATGAGAGCCACTTATGGATTGCCTTCCAAAGATGGCAATACCTAGATCTATCCATGTATCGTGCCTAGCTAGGGGCGTAAAACTATATCGCTTATTGGGAGGCAACCCAATTTTATATTTTTTGTTTCTGCTTCTGTTTAGGAATAAATATTGCATCTAGCTTCTGTTTAGATGTGTTTTTGTGTTTTAATTAGTGTTTGTGCCAAGTAGAACCTTTGGAAGACTTGTGTGAAGTTTATATGATCTTGCTGTCAAAAACAGTATCGTTAGCGCTTGCTAGAATGGTCACCGGATTTTACAGGAGTGTGATATTTAGTTGATTCTTTTTGCATATGATTAATAGACAAATTCCTCACGTTTACCAATTTATTTCAATTTTTTGGAGTTACAGAAGTATGCGAAAATTACAGATTACTACAAACTATTCTGTTTTTGATAGATTCTGTTTTTCGTGTGTTGTTTGCATATTTTGATGAATCTATGAGTAGTATTGGGGAGTAAGAATCATAGAGAAGTTGGAATACAGTAGGTTTAACAGCAATATAAACAAAGAATGAGTTCATTACAATACCTTTGAATAGTGGTTTGTTTTCTTATACTAACGGAGCTCACGAGATTTTTTGTCTAAATTTTGTGTTGTGAAGTTTTCAAGTTTTGAGTATTGCTTTGATGGACTATGGAACAAAGAGTGGCAAGAGCCTAAGCTTGGGGATTCCCAAGGCACCCAAAGGTAAAATTCAAGGACAACCAAAAGCCTAAGCTTGGGGATGCCCCGGGAAGGCATCCCCTCTTTCGTCTTCATCTATCGGTAACTATACTCGGAGCTATATTTTTATTCACCACATGATATGTGTTTTACTTGGAGCGTCATGTATTATTTGAGTCTTTGCTTGTTAGTTTGCCACAATTATCCTTGCTGTACACACCTGTTGGTGTACTAAAGTAGGGGTACCTTAGTATCCCGAACTTGTGCACGGGCAGTTGCAGCGTCCCGTGGCAGGGCTTGCCGCGCGACCGCCAAGGCTCACTGTGGTTCCTTTGGAGCCATTCAAGAACAAAGTATTCAAGTTAAAGAGACAAGGCCCCGGCAAGAGGAGCTTGCCGGGAAGGCCACTCAAGGCTCAAGACCACTTCTTTGGTACAAGACCCTGGCAAGAGGAGCTTGCCGGGAAGGCCCAAACATGGCATTTCAAGAGACTTGCTGCGACGCGCCACGCGTCCCGGCAAGGCCCGGAGAGCGACAAGCTTCCGGGCGCGACAAGATAGTAGCCGCGGCAAGGCGCTTGCCGCGGCAAACTTCCACTAAGTACCCGCGCTCCAGCTCATCCGCCCACACGTTGCCGTGGGACTTTTCCAGGCACACGTGGCGGAAGGCTGTGCAGCCTGGGGGACACGGTGGCAAGATGCGATGACAAGGCCACCGTCGTGGCGGACGGTGGCGCCCTGACGGACGCTTTTTGCACTATTTGGGGCGACGGCGACGGGCATTTAATGCCCTTGTCCCCTGCCATCAGAGTTAGGTATAGAGCACTATGCATACACTGTTCCAACTACCACCCATTTTACATTTTTACCCTCGACTGCGTTGCCACCTGTCGGTGACCCCTTTGACCTATAAAAGGAGGCCCATGCGCAACGTAGAGAGGGTTCCGATCATCGATCACTCTCACGCTCGGTCTGGTTAGCGATCAGTACTGTAGTTCTTCTCGCTCCCGAGCCAAGAACGCAATACAAACCAAGGCAGGAGTAGGGTTTTACGCATCCGTGCGGCCCGAACCTGGGTAAACTGCTCGCGTGTTTGCCTCGATCTGCTCTTTGTGCATCCTCCGCCCCCTTGCCGTACCGAAAAGGGGCTCCGGTCCCATAGGTGTTCGTGGGCGATCAGTTTCCCCGACAACACCTTTTTGAGAGAGATAAATATGGCCTAGGAATTGTTAGAACACTATATGTGCTTCACTTATATCTTTTGAGTTGAATAGTTTTGCTCTAGTGCTTCACTTATATCTTTTAGAGCACGGTGATAATTATATTTTGTAGAAATTGTTGATCTCTCATGCTTCACTTATATCCTTTTGAGAGTCTATTAAAACAACATGGTAATGTGCTTTGGCTATAAAACTAGCCTTCACATGATAGGCATCCAAGATCAATGTAGTAAAAACTTTCATACTAAGTGCGTTGAATATGAAGAGAAGTTGGATGCTTGATAATTGTTTTGAGATATGAGGATAGTGATATTTGAGTCATGCTAGTGGAATTATTATGAAATTGAGAAATACTTGTTTTAAAGTTAGTGACTCCCGTAGCATGCACGTATGGTGAACCGCTATGTGACGAAGTTTGAGCATGAGGTATTTGTAGAGTGTCATCCTTTGTGTGGAGGTTGGGGGCGCGCGATGGTTAACTCCTACCAACCTCCCCCCTAGGAGCATGCGTTGATTGCTTTGTTTTGATGGCTTGTAAATTTTTGCAATAAGTATATGAGTTCTTATGACTAATGTTGATTCCATGGATTATGCGCACTCCCACCCTTCCACCATTGCTAGCCTCTCTCGTACCGCGCAACTTTCGCCGGTACCATACACCCACTATATACCTTCCTCAAAATAGCCACCATACCTACCTATCATGGCATTTCCATAGCCATTCCGAGATATATTGCCATGCAACTTTCCACCGTTCCATTCATATGACACGCTTCATATTGTTATATTGCCATGCATGATCATGTAGTTGACATCGTATTTGTGGCAAAGCCACCATGCATAACTTTTCATACATGTCACTCTTGATTCATTGCACATCCCGGTACACCATCGGAGGCATTCATATAGAGTCGTACTTTGTTCTAGTATCGAGTTGTAATATCGAGTTGCAAATCAATATAAGTGTGATGATCATCATTATTAGAGCATTGTCCCAAGTAAGGAAAGGCCGAACAAAAGAAAAGGCCCCTCCACAAAAAGGAAAAAAATAAGAAAAAAGGGACAATTGCTACTATCTTTTTCCACACTTGTGCTTCAAAGTAGCACCATGTTCTTCATGTTAGAGAGTTTCATGTTTAGTCACTTTCATATACTAGTGGGAAAAAATTCCATTATAGAACTTGGCTTGTATATTCCAACGACGGGCTTCCTCAAATGCCCTAGGTCTTCGTGAGCAAGCAAGTTGGATGCACACCCACTTAGTTGTTGGGGAACGTAGCAGAATTCAAAAAATTTCTACGCTTTCACCAAGATCCAACTAAGGAGACATATAGCAACGAGCATATAAGAGTGCATCTACATACCGTAATGTAGATCGCGAGCGGAAGCTTTCGAAGAAGCGTAGATGAAGTAGTCGTACTCTTCTCGTTCTTCGTCACCGATGATCTAGCGCCGAACGGACGGCACCTCCGCGTTCAACACACGTCCGGTACAGCAACGTCACCTCCTTCTTGATCCAGCAAAGGGGGAGGAGAGGTCGTCGGAGATCCAGCAGCACGACGGCGTGGTGGTGGATGCAGTGGAGAATCCTGCAGGGCTTCGCCGGGCGCCCTGCGTAAGGAGATGGAGGTGTGACGGGAGGGGGAGAGGCGCCAGGGGCAAGGGTGCGGCTGCCCTCTCCCCCCCACATATATATAGGGGGCCAGGGTGGGTGCGCCGGCCCTGTAGATCCAATCTGCAGGGTGGGGCGGCGGCCAAGGGGGGGATCCTTGCCCCCCACGGCAAGGTGGCGCCCCCTCCCCCCTAGGGTTTCAACCCTAGGCGCATGGGGAGGAGGGCCCATGTGGTGCGCCAGCCCATCAGGGCTGGCCACTTCCCCCTTGCGGCCTAGGGGCCCCACCGGGATGGGTGGCCCCACCCGATGGACCCCCGGGACCCCTCCGGTGGTCCCGGGACACTCCCGATGACCCCCGGAGATCACCCGATGGCCGAAACTGGACTTCCTATATCATTCTTTACCTCCGGACCATTCCGGAACTCCTCGTGACGTACAGGATCTCATCCGGGACTCCGAACAACTTTAGGGTTTCCACGTGCATGTATCTCTACGACCCTAGCGTTACCGAACCTTAAGTGTGTAGACCCTACGGGTTCGGGAGACACGTAGACATGACCGAGACCACTCTCCAGTCAATAACCAACAACGGGATCTGGATACCCATGTTGGTTCCCACGTGTTCCTCGATGATCTTCATCGGATGAACCACTGTGTCCAGGATTCACTCAATCCCGTATGTTATTCCCTTTGTCCATCGGTACGGTACTTGCCCGAGATTCGATCGTCGGTATTCCCGATACCTTGTTCAATCTCGTCATGGCAAGTCTCTTTTACTCGTTCCGTAATCCATCATCTCGTGACTAACTCCTTAGTCACTTGAGCTCATTATGATGATGTCTTACCGAGTGGGCCCAGAGGTACCTCTCCGTCATACGGAGTGACAACATCCCAGTCTCGGTTTGTACCAACTCAACAGATACTTTCGGTGATACCCGATGCGTACCTTTATAGCCACCCAGTTACGTTGTGACGTTTGGCACACCCAAAGTATTCCTACGGTATCCGGGAGTTGTACAACCTCATGGTCTAAGGAATAAATACTTGACACCGAAAAGCTTATGCATTACGAACTATACGATCTCGTGCTATGCTCAGGATTGGGTCTTGTCCATCACATCATTCTGCTAATGATGTGATCCCGTTATGACTGACATCCCATGTCCATGGTCAGGAAACCGTGACCATCTGTTGATCAACGAGCTGGCAACTAGAGGCCTACCAGGGACTCATTGTGGTCTATATATTCACACATGTATCGCTGTTTCCGTACAATACAATTCAAGCATGAATAACAGACGATTATCATGAACAAGGAAATATAATAATAATACTTTTATTATTGCCTCTAGGGCATATTGCCAACAGTCTCCCACTTGCACTAGAGTCAATAATCTAGTTACATTGTGATGAATCGAACACCCATAGAGTTCTGGTGTTGATCATGTTTTGCCCGTGGAAGAGGTTTAGTCAACGGGTCTGCAACATTCAGATCCGTATGCACTTTACAAATATCTATGTCTCCATCCTGAACATAATTCCGGATGGAGTTGAAATGGCGCTTGATGTGCTTGGTCTTCTTGTGAAACCTGGGCTCCTTGGTAATGGCAATAGCTCCAGTGTTGTCACAGAAGAGAGTCATCGGGCTTGACGCGCTTGGAATGACTCCTAGGTCGGTGATGAACTCCTTCATCCAGACTCCTTCCTGCGCCGCTTCGCAAGCAGCTATGTACTCCGCTTTACATGTAGAATGCGCCACCACGCTCTGCTTGCAACTGCACCAGCTGACTGCCCCACCATTCAAAATATACACGTATCCGGTTTGTGACTTAGAGTCATCCAGATCTGTGTCGAAGCTAGCATCGACGTAACCCTTTAGGATGAGCTCTTCGTCACCTCCATAAACGAGAAACATATACTTAGTCCTTTTCAGGTACTTCAGGATGTTCTTGACCACTGTCCAGTGTTCCATACCGCGATCACTTTGGTACCTCCCTACCAAACTTATGGCAAGGTTCACATCAGGTCTGGTACACAGCATGGCATACATGATAGAACCTATGGCCGAGGCATAGGGAATGACACTCATCTTTTCTCTATCTTCTGCCGTGGTCGGCGACTGAGCCTTGCTCAATCTCATACCTGCAAAACAAGCAAGAACCCTTTCTTGGACTGATCCATATTGAACTTCTTCAATATCTTGTCAAGGTATGTACTTTGTGAAAGACCAATGAAAAACTTTTATTCAAGTAGGCCTTTACATTTATTCAAGTAGGCCTTGATCTATCTGTAAGCAGCTTCTCCAAGGTCCTTCATTGAAAAACTTTTATTCAAGTAGGCCTTTACATTTTCCAAGAATTCTATATCATTTCCCATCAGCAATATGTCATCCACATATAATATGAGAAATGCCACAGAGCTCCCACTCACTTTCTTGTAGATACAGGCTTCTCCATAAGTCTGTATAAAGCCAAACGCTTTGATCACATCATTAAAGCGAATATTCCAACTCCGAGATGCTTGCACCAGCCCGTAAATCGAGCGCTGGAGCTTGCATACCTTGTTAGCGTTCTCTGGATCGACAAAACCTTCCGGCTGCATCATATACAACTCTTCCTTGAGGAAGCCATTAAGGAATGCTGTTTTGATGTCCATTTGCCATATCTCATAATCATAGAATGCGGCAATAGCTAACATGATTCTGACTGACTTCAGCATCGCTACGGGAGAGAAAGTCTCGTCGTAGTCAATCCCTTGAACTTGTCGATAACCCTTAGCGACAAGCCGAGCCTTATAGTGTTGGGGAACGTAGCATAAATCAAAAAATTTCTACGTCTTCACCAAGATCCAACTATGGAGACATCTAGCAACGAGTAACTAAGAGTGCATCTACATACCATTATGAAGATTGCGTGCGGAAGCTTTCAACGAAGCAATGATGAAGTAGTCGTACTCTTCACGTTCTTCGTCACCGATGATCTAGCGCCGAACGGACGGCACCTCCGCGTTCAACACACGTACGGTGCAGCAACGTCACCTCCTTCTTGATCCAGCAAGAGGGGAGGAGAAGTCGTCAGAGATCCGGCAGCACGACGGCGTGATGACGGATGCAGTGGAGATCGCAGTAGGGCTTCGCCGGGCTGCCCTGCAAAGGAGTTGGGAGGTGTGACGGGAGGGGGAGAGGCGCCAGGGCTGAGGTGTGGCTGCCCTCTCCCCCCCCCCCACATATATATAGGGGGCCAGGGGGGCGCCAGCCCCTTGCAGATCCAATCTGCAAGGGGGGGCGGCGGCCAGGGAAGAGTCCCCCTCCCCCAAGGCAAGTGGTGGCCCCCCTCCCCTTAGGGTTTTATCCCTATGCGCATGGGGAGATGGGGCCCCCTTGTGGTGCGCCAGCCCAGAGGGCTGCACGCATCCCCTTGCGGCCTAGGGGCCCCACCGGGATGGGTGGCCCCACCCGGTGGACCCCCGGGGTCCCTCCGGTGGTCCCGGGACACTCCCGGTGACCCCCGGAGATCACCCGTTGGCCGAAACTGGACTTCCCATATATCAATCTTTACCTCCGGACAATTCCGGAACTCCTCGTGACGTCCGGGATCTCATCCGGGACTCCGAACAACTTTCGGGTTTCCACGTGCATTAATCTCTACGACCCTAGCGTTACCGAACCTTAAGTGTGTAGACCCTACGGGTTCGGGAGACACGTAGACATGACCGAGACCACTCTCCGGTCAATAACCAACAGCGGGATCTGGATACCCATGTTGGTTCCCATGTGTTCCTCGATGATCTTCATCGGATGAACCACTGTGTCAAGGATTCACTCAATCCTGTATGTTATTCCCTTTGTCCATCGGTACGGTACTTGCCCGAGATTCGATCGTCGGTATTCCCAATACCTTGTTCAATCTCGTTATGGCAAGTCTCTTTACTCGATCCGTAATTCATCATCCCGTGACTAACTACTTAGTCACATTGAGCTCATTATGATGATGACTTACCGAGTGGGCCCAGAGGTACCTCTCCGTCATACGGAGTGACAATATCCCAGTCTCGGTTTGTACCAACTCAACAGACACTTTCGGAGATACCCGATGTGTACCTTTATAGCCACCCAGTTACGTTGTGACGGTTGGCACACCCAAAGCACTCCTACGGTATCCGGGAGTTGTACAACCTCATGGTCTAAGGAATAAATACTTGACACTAAAAAGCTTATGCATTACGAACTATACGATCTCGTGTTATGCTCAAGTTTGGGTCTTGTCCATCACATCATTCTCCTAATGATGTGATCCCGTTATCACCGACATCTCATGTCCATGGTCAGGAAACCATGACCATCTGTTGATCAACGAGCTGGCTACTAGAGGCCTACCAGGGACTCATTTTGGTCTATGTATTCACACATGTATCGCTGTTTCCGTACAATACAATTCAAGCATGAATAACAGACAATTATCATGAACAAGGAGATATAATAATAATGCTTTTATTATTGCCTCTAGGGCATATCTCCAACAGTCTCCCACTTGCACTAGAGTCAATAATCTAGTTACATTGTGATGAATCGAACACCCATATCTTTTTGGTGTTGATCATGTTTTGCTCGTGAAAGAGGTTTAGTCAACGGGTCTGCTACATTCAGATCCGTATGCACTTTACAAATATCTATATCTCCATCCTGAACATAATTCCGGATGGAGTTGAAACGGCGCTTGATGTGCTTGGTCTTCTTGTGAAACCTGGGCTCCTTGGTAATAGCAATAGCACCAGTGTTGTCACAGAAGAGAGTCATCGGGCTTGACGCGCTTGGAATGACTCCGAGGTCGGTGATGAACTCCTTCATCCAGACTCCTTCCTGCGCTGCTTCAGAAGCAGCTATGTACTCCGCTTCACATGTAGATGCTGCCACCACGCTTTGCTTGCAACTGCACCAGCTGACTGCCCCTCCATTCAAATTATACACGTATCCGGTTTGTGACTTAGAGTCATCCAGATCTTGTGTCGAAGCTAGCATCGACGTAACCCTTTACGACGAGCTCTTCGTCACCTCCATAAACGAGAAACATATCCTTAGTCCTTTTCAGGTACTTCAGGATGTTCTTGACCGCTGTCCAGTGTTCCGTACCGGGATCACTTTGGTACCTCCCTACCAAACTTATGGCAAGGTTCACATCAGGTCTGGTACACATAATGGCATACATGATAGGACCTATTGCCGAGGCATAGGGAATGACACTCATCTTTTCTCTATCTTCTGCCGTGGTCGGCGACATACCTTGCAAAACAGGCAAGAATCCTTTCTTTGACTGATCCATATTGAACTTCTTCAATATTTTGTCAAGGTATGTACTTTGTGAAAGACCAATGAGGCGTCTCGATCTATCTCTATAGATTTTGATGCCTAATATGTAAGCAGCTTCTCCAAGGTCCTTCATTGAAAAACTTTTATTCAAATAGGCCTTTACATTTTCCAAGAATTCTATATCATTTCCCATCAGCAATATGTCATCCACATATAATATGAGAAATGCTACAGAGCTCCCACTCACTTTCTTGTAAATACAGGCTTCTCCATAAGTCTGTATAAAGCCAAACGCTTTGATCACCTCATCAAAGCGAATATTCCAACTCCGAGATGCTTGCACCAGCCCGTAAATCGAGTGCTGGAGCTTGCATACCTTGTCAGCGGTCTCTGGATCGACAAAACCTTCCGGTTGCATCATATACAACTCTTCCTTGAGGAAGCCATTAAGGAATGCTGTTTTGACGTCCATTTGCCATATCTCATAATCATAGAATGCGGCAATAGCTAACATGATTCTGATTGACTTCAGCATCGCTACGGGAGAGAAAGTCTCGTCGTAGTCAATCCCTTGAACTTGTCGATAACCCTTAGCGACAAGCCGAGCTTTATAGATGGTCACATTACCATCCGCGTCTGTCTTCTTCTTGAATATCCATTTGTTTTCTATGGCGTGCCTATCATCAGGCAAGTCCACCAAAGTCCATACTTTGTTTTCATACATGGATTCTATCTCGGATTTCATGGCTCCAAGCCATTTATTGGAATCTGGGCCCGCCATCGCTTCTTCATAGTTCGAAGGTTCACCATTGTCTAACAACATGATTTCCAGTACAGGGTTGCCGTACCACTCTGGTGCGGAACGTACCCTTGTGGACCTTCGAAGTTCAGTAGTAACTTGATATGTATCTTCATGATCATTATCATTATCTTCCTCCCTAGTCGGTGCAGGCACCTCAGAAACAGTTTCCTGCGTTGCGCTACTTTCCGGTACAGGAGTAGTGACTATCACCTCATCAAGTTCTACTTTCCTCCCACTCACTTCTTTCGAGAGAAACTCTTTCTCCAGAAAGCATCCATTCTTGGCAACAAAGACTTTGCCTTCGGATCTGTGGTAGAAGGTGTACCCAATAGTTTCCTTTGGGTATCCTATGAAGACGCATTTCTCCGATTTGGGTTCGAGCTTTTCAGGTTGAAGTTTCTTGACATAAGCATGGCAACCCCAAACTTTCAGAAACGACAACTTCGGTTTCTTGCCAAACCAAAGTTCATATGGAGTCGTCTCAACGGATTTTGACGGAGCCCTATTTAAAGTGAATGCGGCAGTCTCTAAAGCATAACCCCAAAAAGATAGCGGTAAATCGGTGAGGGACATCATAGATCGCACCATGTCCAACAGAGTACGATTTCGACGTTCGGACACACCGTTACGTTGAGGTGTTCCGGGCGGTGTCAATTGTGAAACAATTCCACAGCTTCTAAGGTGTGTGCCAAATTCATGACTTAAATATTCACCCCCACGATCTAATCGCAAGAACTTTATTTTTCTGTCACGTTGATTCTCAACCTCATTCCTAAATTCCTTGAACTTTTCAAAGGTCTCAGACTTGTGTTTCATCAAATAGATATACCCATATCTACTCAAGTCATCCGTGAGGGTGAGAACATAACGGTAGCCTCCGCGAGCCTCAACACTCATTGGACCGCACACATCAGTATGTATGATTTCCAACAAGTTGGTTGGTCGCTCCATTGTTCCGGAGAATGGAGTCTTGGTCATCTTGCCCAAGAGGCATGGTTCGCACATGTCAAATGATTCATAATCAAGAGACTCTAGAAGTCCATCCGAATGGAGCTTCTTCATACGTTTGACACCAATATGACCAAGGCGGCAATGCCACAAGTATGTGGGACTATCATTATCAACTTTACATCTTTTGGCATCTACACTATGAATATGTGTATCACTACGTTCGAGATTCATCAAAAATAAACCATTGACCAGCGGGGCATGACCATAAAACATATCTCTCAAATAAATAGAACAACCATTATTCTCCTATTTGAAAGAATATCCATCTCGCATAAGACGAGATCCAGAAACAATGTTCATGCTCAAAGCTGGTACTAAATAACAATTATTTAGGTTCAAAACTAATCCCGAGGGTAGATGTAGAGGCAGCGTGCCAACGGCGATCACATCGACCTTGGAACCATTCCTGACGCGCATCGTCACCTCATCCTTCGCCAGTCTCCGTTTATTCCGCAGCTCCTGTTTTGAGTTACAAATGTGAGCAACTGCACCGGTATCGAATATCCAGGAGCTACTACGAGTGCTGGTAAGGTACACATCAATAACATGTATATCATATATACCTTTGACGTTGCCGGCCTTCTTGTCTGCTAAGTATTTGGGGCAGTTCCGCTTCCAGTGACCCGTTCCCTTGCAATAAAAGCACTCAGTCTCTGGCTTGGGTCCATACTTTGGCTTCTTCCCAGCAACAGGCTTGCCAGGCGCGGCAACTTGCTTGCCGTCCTTCTTGAAGTTCTTTTTACCCTTGCCTTTCTTGAACTTAGTGGTTTTATTGACCATCAACACTTGATGTTCTTTCTTGATGTCAACCTCCGCTGATTTCAGCATCGAATACACCTCGGGAATGGACTTCTCCATCCCCTGCATATTGAAGTTCAGCACGAAGCTCTTGAAGCTTGGTGGGAGCGACTGGAGGATTCTGTCAACGACCGCTTCATCTGGGAGATTCATTCCCAACTGAGACAAGCGGTTGTGCAATCCTGAAATCTTGAGGATGTGCTCACTGACAGAACTGTTCTCCTCCATCTTACAGCTGTAGAATGCGTCGGAGACATCATATCTCTCGATTCGGGCATGAGCTTGGAACACCATTTTCAGCTCTTCGAACATCTCGTATGCTCCATGGTGCTCAAAACGCTTTTGAAGCCCCGATTCTAAACTGTAAAGCATGCCGCACTGAACCAGGGAGTAATCATCACTACGCGACTGCCAGGCGTTCAAAACGTCTTGGGTCGCCGGGAGAGCGGGTGCATCACCTAGCGGTGCTTCTAGGACATAAGTTCTCTTGGCAGCTATGAGGATAATCCTCAGGTTACGGACCCAATCCGTATAGTTGCTACCATCGTCTTTCAACTTGGTTTTCTCTAGGAACGCGTTGAAGTTGAGGGAAACCTGAGCGTGGGCCATTTGATCTACAAGAGATATTGTAAAGAATTTAGACTAAGTTCATGATAATTAAGTTCATCTTAATCAAATTTTAATGAACTCCCACTCAGAATGACATCTCTCTAGTCATCTAAGTGATACACGATCCGAATCGAGTAGTCCGTGTCCGATCATCACGTGAGACGGACTAGTCAAAAACGGTGAACATCTTCATGTTGATCGTATCTTCTATACGACTCGTGTTCGACCTTTCGGTCTTCCGTGTTCCGAGGCCATGTCTGTACATGCTAGGCTCGTCAAGTGAACCCTAAGTGTATCGCGTGTGTAAATCTGTCTTACACCCGTTGTATGTGAACGTTAGAACCTATCACACCCGATCATCACGTGGTGCTTCGGAACAACGAGCTTTAGCAACGGTGCACAGTTAGGGGAAACACATTACTTGAAATTTTAGTGAGAGACCATCTTATTTACTACCGTCGTTCTAAGTAAACAAGATGCAAAAACATGATAAACATCACATGCAATCAATTATAGTGACATGATATGGCCAATATCATCTTGCTCCTTGGATCTCCATCTTCGGGGCACCATGATCATCTTGTCACCGGCTCGACACCATGATCTTCATCATCATGATCTCCATCATCGTGTCTTGAGGAAGTTGTCACGCCAACTATTACTTCTACTACTATAGCTAACGTTTAGCAACGAAGTAAAGTAATTACATGGCGTTATTCAGTGACACGCAGGTCATACAATAATAAAGACAACTCCTATGGCTCCTGCCGGTTGTCAAGTTCATCGACATGCAAGTCGTGATTCCCTATTACAAAAACATGATCAATCTCATACATCACATATATCATTCATCACATCTTCGTTCTTGGCCATACCACGTCACAAAACACATGCTGCAAAAACAAGTTAGACGTCCTCTAATTGTTGTTGCAAGTTTTTACATGGCTTCTATAGGATTTCTAGCAAGAACGTTTCTTACCTACGCCAAAACCACAACGTGATTTGTCAACTTCTATTTACCCTTCATAAGGACCCTTTTCATCGAATCCGATCCGACTAAAGTAGGAGAGACAGACACCCGCCAGCCACCTTATGCATCTAGTGCATGTCTGTCGGTGGAACCAGTCTCACGTAAGCGTACGTGTAAGGTCGGTCTGGGCCGCTTCATCCCACAATACCGCCGAATCAAGATTGACTAGTAACGGTAAGAAAGTTGAACAAGATCATACGCCCACAACTGCTTTGTGTTCTACTCGTGCAAAGATGCTACGCATAAAACCTAGGCTCAGATGCCACTGTTGGGGAACGTAGCATAAATCAAAACAATTCTACGTCTTCACCAAGATCCAACTATGGAGACATCTAGCAACGAGTAACTAAGAGTGCATCTACATACCGTTATGAAGATTGCGTGCGGAAGCTTTCAACGAAGCAAGGATGAAGTAGTCGTACTCTTCACGTTCTTCGTCACCGATGATCTAGCGCCAAACGGACGGCACCTCCGCGTTCAACACACGTACGGTGCAGCAACGTCACCTCCTTCTTGATCCAGCAAGGGGGGAGGAGAAGTCGTCAGAGATCCGGCAGCACGACGGCGTGATGACGGATGCAGTGGAGATCGCAGCAGGGCTTCGCCGGGCTGCCCTGCAAAGGAGTTGTTAGGTGTGACGGGAGGGGGAGAGGCGCCAGGGCTGAGGTGCGGCTGCCCTCTCCCCCCCCCCACATATATATAGGGGGCCAGGGGGGCGCCAGCCCCTTGCAGATCCAATCTGCAAGGGGGGGCGGCGGCCAGGGAAGAGTCCCCCTCCCCCAAGGCAAGTGGTGGCCCCCCTCCCCTTAGGGTTTTATCCCTATGCGCATGGGGAGATGGGGCCCCCTTGTGGTGCGCCAGCCCAGAGGGCTGCACGCATCCCCTTGCGGCCTAGGGGCCCCACCCGATGGACCCCCGGGGTCCCTCCGGTGGTCCCGGGACACTCCCGGTGACCCCCGGAGATCACCCGTTGGCCGAAACTGGACTTCCCATATATCAATCTTTACCTCCGGACCATTCCGGAACTCCTCGTGACGTCCGGGATCTCATCCGGGACTCCGAACAACTTTCGGGTTTCCACGTGCATTAATCTCTACGACCCTAGCGTTACCGAACCTTAAGTGTGTAGACCCTACGGGTTCGGGAGACACGTAGACATGACCGAGACCACTCTCCGGTCAATAACCAACAGCGGGATCTGGATACCCATGTTGGTTCCCACGTGTTCCTCGATGATCTTCATCGGATGAACCACTGTGTCAAGGATTCACTCAATCCCATATGTTATTCCCTTTGTCCATCGGTACGGTACTTGCCCGAGATTCGATCGTCGGTATTCCCAATACCTTGTTCAATCTCGTTATGGCAAGTCTCTTTACTCGATCCGTAATTCATCATCCCGTGACTAACTACTTAGTCACATTGAGCTCATTAGGATGATGACTTACCGAGTGGGCCCAGAGGTACCTCTCCGTCATACGGAGTGACAATATCCCAGTCTCGGTTCGTACCAACTCAACAGACACTTTCGGAGATACCCGATGTGTACCTTTATAGCCACCCAGTTACGTTGTGACGGTTGGCACACCCAAAGCACTCCTACGGTATCCGGGAGTTGTACAACCTCATGGTCTAAGGAATAAATACTTGACACTGAAAAGCTTATGCATTACGAACTATACGATCTCGTGTTATGCTCAAGTTTGGGTCTTGTCCATCACATCATTCTCCTAATGATGTGATCCCGTTATCACCGACATCTCATGTCCATGGTCAGGAAACCATGACCATCTGTTGATCAACGAGCTGGCTACTAGAGGCCTACCAGGGACTCATTTTGGTCTATGTATTCACACATGTATCGCTCTTTCCGTACAATACAATTCAAGCATGAATAACAGACAATTATCATGAACAAGGAGATATAATAATAATGCTTTTATTATTGCCTCTAAGGCATATCTCCAACATATAGATGGTCACATTACCATCCGCGTCTGTCTTCTTCTTAAATATCCATTTGTTTTCTATGGCGTGCCTGTCATCAGGCAAGTCCACCAAAGTCCATAATTTGTTTTCATACATGGATTCTATCTCGGATTTCAAGGCTCCAAGCCATTTATTGGAATCCGGGCCCGCCATCGCTTCTTCATAGTTCGAAGGTTCACCGTTGTCTAACAACATGATTTCCAGGACAGGGTTGCCGTACCACTCTGGTGCGGAACGTGCCCTTGTAGACCTTCGAAGTTCAGTAGTAACTTGATCTGTTTCTTCATGATCATCATCATTAGCTTCCTCCCTTGTCGGTGCAGGCACCTCAGGAACAATTTCCTGCGCTGCGCTACTTTCCGGTTCAGGAGGGGTGACTGTCACCTCATCAAGTTCTACTTTCCACCCACTCACTTCTTTCGAGAGAAACTCTTTCTCCAGAAAGCATCCATTCTTGGCAACAAAGACTTTGCCTTCGGATCTGTGGTAGACGGTGTACCCAATCGTTTCCTTTGGGTATCCTATGAAGACGAATTTTTCCGATTTGGGTTCGAGCTTTTTAGGTTGAAGTTTCTTGACATAAGCATCGCAACCCCAAACTTTTAGAAACGACAGCTTTGGTTTCTTGCCAAACCAAAGTTCATACGGAGTCGTCTCAACGGATTTCGACGGAGCCCTATTTAAAGTGAATGCGACAGTCTCTAAAGCATAACCCCAAAAAGATAGCGGTAAATCGGTGAGGGACATCATAGATCGCACCATGTCCAACAGAGTACGATTTTGACGTTCGGACACACCATTACGTTGAGGTGTTCCGGGCGGTGTCAATTGTGAAACAATTCCACAGTTCCTAAGGTGTGTGCCAAATTCATGACTTAAATATTCACCCCCACGATCTGATCGTAAGAACTTTATTTTTCTGTTACGTTGATTCTCAACCTCATTCTGAAATTCCTTGAACTTTTCAAAGGTCTCAGACTTGTGTTTCATCAAATAGATATACCCGTATCTACTCAAGTCATCTGTGAGGGTGAGAACATAACGATAGCCTCCGCGAGCCTCAACACTCATTGGACCACACACATCGGTATGTATGATTTCCAACAAGTTGGTTGCTCACTCCATTGTTCCGGAGAACGGAGTCTTGGTCATCTTGCCCAAGAGGCATGGTTCGCACGTGTGAAATGATTCATAATCAAGAGACTATAGAAGTCCATCTGAATGGAGCTTCTTCATACGTTTGACACCAATATGACCAAGGCAGCAATGCCACAAGTATGTGGGACTATCATTATCAACTTTACATCTTTTGGCATCTACACTATGAATATGTGTATCATCACATTCGAGATTCATCAAAAATAAACCATTGACCAGCGGGGCATGACCATAAAACATATCTCTCAAATAAATAGAACAACCATTATTCTCTGATTTGAAAGAGTAGCCATCTCGCATAAGACGAGATCCAGATACAATGTTCATGCTCAAAGCTGGTACTAAATAACAATTATTAAGGTTTAAAACTAATCCCGAGGGTAGATGTAGAGGTAGCGTGCCGACGGCGATCACATCGACCTTGGAACCATTTTCGACGCGCATCGTCACCTCATCCTTCGCCAGTCTCCGTTTATTCCGCAGCTCCTGCTTAGAGTTACAAATATGAGCAACTGCACCGGTATCAAATACCCAGGAGCTACTACGAGCGCTGGTAAGGTACACATCAATAACAAGTATATCAAATATACCTTTGACGTCCCCGGCCTTCTTGTCTGCTAAGTATTTGGGGCAGTTCCGCTTCCAGTGACCCGTTCCCTTGCAATAAAAACACTCTGTCTCAGGCTTGGGTCCATACTTTGGCTTCTTCCCGGCAACAGGCTTACCGGGCGCGGCAACTCCCTTGCCGTCCTTCTTGAAGTTCTTCTTACCCTTGCCTTTCTTGAACTTAGTGGTTTTATTGACCATCAACACTTGATGTCCACCTCCGCTGATTTCATCATCGAATACACCTCGGGAATGGACTTCTCCATCCCCTGCATATTGAAGTTTAACACGAAGCTCTTGAAGCTTGGTGGCAGCGACTGGAGGATTCTGTCAACGACCGCTTCATCTGGGAGATTCATTCCCAGCTGAGAGAAGCGGTTGTGCAATCCAGAAATCTTGAGGATGTGCTCACTGACAGAACTGTTTTCCTCCATCTTACAGCTGTAGAATGCGTCGGAGACATCATATCTCTCGACTCGGGCATGAGCTTGGAAAACCATTTTCAGCTCTTCGAACATCTCATATGCTCCGTGGTTCTCAAAACGTTTTTGGAGCCCCGACTCTAAGCTGTAAAGCATGCCGCACTAAACCAGGGAGTAATCATCACTACGCGACTGCCAGACGTTCAAAACGTCTTGGGCCGCATCGGGAGCAGGTGCATCACCTAGCGGTGCTTCAAGGACATATGATCTCTTGGCAGCTATGAGGATAATCCTCAGGTTACGGACCCAATCCATATAGTTGCTACCATCGTCTTTCAGCTTGGTTTTCTCTAGGAACGCGTTGAAGTTGAGGGAAACTTGAGCGTGGGCCATTTGATCTACAAGAGATATTGTAAAGAATTTTAGACTAAGTTCATGATAATTAAGTTCATCTTAATCAAATTTTAATGAACTCCCACTCAGAATGACATCTCTCTAGTCATCTAAGTGATACACGATCCGAATCGACTAGCCCATGTCCGATCATCATGTGAGACAGACTAGTCATCAACGGTGAACATCTTCATGTTGATCGTATCTTCTATACGACTCGTGTTCGACCTTTCGGTCTTCCGTGTTCCGAGGCCATGTCTGTACATGCTAGGCTCGTCAAGTGAACCCTAAGTGTATTGCGTGTGTAAATCTGGCTTACACCCGTTGTATGCGAACGTTAGAACTTATCACACCCGATCATCACGTGGTGCTTCGGAACAACGAACTTTAGCAACGGTGCACAGTTAGGGGAAACATAATTCTTGAAATTTTAGTGAGAGATCATCTTATTTACTACCGTCGTTCTAAGTAAACAAGATGCATAAACATGATAAACATCACATGCAATCAATTAAAGTGACATGATATGGCCAATATCATCTTGCTCCTTGGATCTTCATCTTCGGGGCACCATGACCATCTTGTCACTGGCTCGACACCATGATCTCCATCATCATGATCTTCATCATCGTGTCTTGAAGAAGTCGTCACGCCAATTATTACTTCTACTACTATGGCTAACGTTTAGCAATAAAGTAAAGTAATTACATGGCGTTTATTTAGTGACACGCATGTCAGACAATAATTAAGACAACTCCTATGGCTCCTGCCGGTTGTCAAGTTCATCGACATGCAAGTCGTGATTCCCTATTACAAGAACATGATCAATCTCATACATCACATATATCATTCATCACATCTTCTTTGGCCATACCACGTCACATAGCACATGCTGCAAAAACAAGTTAGACGTCCTCTAATTGTTGTTGCAAGTTTTACGTGGCTTCTATAGGTTTTCTAGCAAGAACGTTTCTTACCTACGCCAAAACCACAACGTGATTTGTCAATTTCTATTTACCCTTCATAAGGACCCTGTTCATCGAATCCGATCCGACTAAAGTAGGAGAGACAGACACCCGCCAGCCACCTTATGCAACTAGTGCATGTCTGTCGGTGGAACCAGTCTCACGTAAGCGTACGTGTAAAGTCTGTCCGGGCCGCTTCATCCCACAATACCGACGAATCAAGACTAGACTAGTAACGGCAAGAAAATTGAGCAAACTCAAACGCCCACAACTGCTTTGTGTTCTACTCGTGCAAGATGCTACGCATAAGACCTAGCTCAGATGCCACTGTTGGGGAACGTAGCAGAATTCAAAAAAATTCTACGCTTTCACCAAGATCCAAATAAGGAGACATCTAGCAACGAGCATATAAGAGTGCATCTACATACCGTTATGTAGATCGCGAGCGAAAACTTTCGAAGAAGCGTGGATGAAGTAGTCGTACTCTTCTCGTTCTTCGTCACCGATGATCTAGCGCCGAACGGACGGCACCTCCGCGTTCAACACACGTCCGGTACAGCAACGTCACCTCCTTCTTGATCCAGCAAAGGGGGAGGAGAGGTCGTCGGAGATCCAGCAGCACGACGGCGTGGTGGTGGATGCAGTGGAGAATCCTGCAGGGCTTCGCCGGGCGCCCTGCGTAAGGAGATGGAGGTGTGACGGGAGGGGGAGAGGCGCCAGGGGCAAGGGTGAGGCTGCCCTCTCCCCCCCACATATATATAGGGGGCCAGGGGGGTGCGCAGGCCCTGCAGATCCAATCTGCAGGGTGGGGCGGCGGCCAAGGGGGGGATCCTTGCCCCCCAAGGCAAGGTGGCGCCCCCTCCCCCCTAGGGTTTCAACCCTAGGCGCATGGGGAGGAGGGCCCATGTGGTGCGCCAGCCCACCAGGGCTGGTCACTTCCCCCTTGCGGCCTAGGGGCCCCACCGGGATGGGTGGCCCCACCCGGTGGACCCCCGGGACCCCTCCGGTGGTCCCGGGACACTCCCGGTGACCCCCAGAGATCACCCGATGGCCGAAACTGGACTTCCTATATATCATTCCTTACCTCCGGACCATTCCGGAACTCCTCGTGACGTCCGGGATCTCATCCGGGACTCCGAACAACTTTCGGGTGTCCACGTGCATGTATCTCTATGACCCTAGCGTTACCGAACCTTAAGTGTGTAGACCCTACGGGTTCGGGAGACACGTAGACATGACCGAGACCACTCTCCGGTCAATAACCAACAGCGGGATCTGGATACCCATGTTGGTTCCCACGTGTTCCTCGATGATCTTCATCGGATGAACCACCTTGTCAAGGATTCACCCAATCCCGTATGTTATTCCCTTTGTCCATCGGTACGGTACTTGCCCGAGATTCGATCGTCGGTATTCCCGATACCTTGTTCAATCTCGTCATGGCAAGTCTCTTTTACTCGTTCCGTAATCCACCATCTCGTGACTAACTCCTTAGTCACTTGAGCTCATTATGATGATTTCTTACCGAGTGGGCCCAGAGGTACCTCTCCGTCATACGGAGTGACAACATCCCAGTCTCGGTTCGTACCAACTCAACAGACACTTTCGGTGATACCGGATGCTTACCTTTATAGCCACCCAGTTACATTGTGACGTTTGGCACACCCAAAGTATTCCTACGGTATCCGGGAGTTGTACAACCTCATGGTCTAAGGAATAAATACTTGACACCGAAAAGCTTATGCATTACGAACTATACGATCTCGTGCTATGCTCAGGATTGGGTCTTGTCCATCACATCATTCTGCTAATGATGTGATCCCGTTATCACTGACATCCCATGTCCATGGTCAGGAAACCGTGACCATCTGTTGATCAACGAGCTGGCAACTAGAGGCCTACCAGGGACTCATTGTGGTCTATATATTCACACATGTATCGTTGTTTCCGTACAATACAATTCAAGCATGAATAACAGACGATTATGATGAACAAGGAAATATAATAATAATACTTTTATTATTGCCTCTAGGGCATATTTCCAACATTAGTTTCTTTTGTTGAGCTTTCATACATCTTTAGCTCTAGTGCATCCGTTGCATGGCAATCCCTACTCACTCACATTGATATCTATTGATGGGCATCTCCATAGCCCGTTGATACGCCTAGTCGATGTGAGACTATCTCCCTCCTTTTTGTCTTCTCCACAACCACCACTCTATTCCACATAGTGCTATATCCATGGCTCACGCTCATGTATTGCATGAAAGTTGAAAGGTTTGAAAGAATAGAGTATGAAAACAAGTGCTTGGCTGAAACCGGGGTTGTGCATGATATGAATATTTTGTGTGATGAAGAGGAAGCAGAGCCAGACTATATGATTTTGTAGGGATAACTTTCTTTAGCCATAGTATTTTGAGAAGACATGATTGCTTTGTTAGTATGCTTGAAGTATTATTATTTCTTATGTCAATATAGACTTTTGTCTTGAATCTTTCGGATCTGAACATTCATGCCACAATTAAGAGAATTACATTGAAAACTATGTTGGTTAGCATTCCACATCAAAAATTCTGTTTCTATCATTTACCTACTCGAGGACGAGCAGGAATTAAGCTTGGGGATGCTTGATACGTCTCCAACGTATCTATAATTTTTGATTGTTCCATGCTATTATTTATGATGTTTTGGATGATTTATGGGCTTTGTTATACACTTTTATATTATTTTTGGGACTAACCTATTAACCCAAAGGCCCAGTCCAGATTGCTGTGTTTTTGCCTATTTCAGGGTTTTACAGAAAAGGAATATCAAACGGAGTCCAAACGGAATGAAACATCGGGAGAGATATTTTTGGAGCAAAATACACACGGGAGACTTGAGAACCACAGAGTAGGGCACATGCGGCGTCCACGAGGGTGGGGGACGCCCCCTACAGGGCGCGCCCCCTGCCTCGTGGGCCCCACGTTTGGCCTCCGGTGCCCTCCTTCCTCCTATATATACTTACGTACCCCGAAACCATCAGAACAACAGAGAAAATCCTAGTTCCACCGCCGCAACCTTCTGTTCCCGTGAGATCCCATCTTGGGGCCTGTTCTGGAGCTCCGCCGGAGGGGGGATCTACCACAGAGTGCTTCTACATCATCATCATCGCCTCACCATGAGTTGTGAGTAGTTTACTGAAGGAAATATGCCCTAGAGGCAATAATAAAGTTGTTATTTATATTTCCTTATATCATGATAAATGTTTATTATTCATGCTAGAATTGTATTAACCGGAAACTTAGTACATGTGTGAATACATAGACAAAACAGAGTGTCCCTAGTATGCCTCTACTAGACTAGCTCATTGATCAAAGATGGTTATGTTTCCTAACCATAGACATGAGTTGTCATTTGATCAACGGGTTCACATCATTAGGAGAATGATGTGATGGACAAGGCCCATCCATTAGCTTAGCACTATGATCGTTTAGTTTTACTGCTATTGCTTTCTTCATGACTTATACATGTTCCTATGACTATGAGATTATGCAACTCCCGAATACCGTAGGAACACCTTGTGTGCTATCAAACGTCACAACATAACTGGGTGAACATAAAGATGCTCTACCGGTGTCTCCGAAAGTGTTCGTGGTGTTGGCATAGATCAAGACTAGGATTTGTCACTCCGAGTGTCGGAGAGGTATCTCTGGGCCCTCTCGGTAATGCACATCATAATAAGCCTTGCAAGCAAAAGACTAATGAGTTAGTCACGAGATGATGTATTACGGAACGAGTAAAGAGACTTGCCGGTAACGAGATTGAACTAGGTATAGAGATACCGACGATCGAATCTCGGGCAAGTAACATACCAATGACAAAAGGAACAACGTATGTTGTTATGCGGTTTGACCGATAAAGATCTTCGTAGAATATGTAGGAGCCAATATGAGCATCCAGGTTCCGCTATTGGTTATTGACCGAAGATGAGTCTCGGTCATGTCTACATAGTTCTCGAACCCGTAGGGTCCGCACGCTTAACGTTTGATGACGATCGGTATTATGAGTTTATGAGTTTTGATGTACCGAAGGAGTTTGGAGTCCCGGATGAGACCGGGGACATGACTAGGAGTCTCGAAATGGTCGAGACGTAAAGATCGATATATTGGACGACTATATTCGGACATCGGAAAGGTTCCGAGTGATTCGAGTATTTTTTGGAGTATATGGGCCTTATTGGGCCATACGGGAATAGAGGAGAAAGGCCAAAAGGAAGGAGGCGCGCGCCCCCCCTCTGGTCCTAATTGGACAAGGGGTGCAGCCCCCTTTTCCTTCTCCCTCTCCACCTCTTTCCTTCTCTCCTACTCCGAAAAGGAAAGGGGAATCCTACTAGGACTTGGGAGTCCTAGTAGGACTCCCCACACTTGGCGCGCCCCCTCTAGGGCCGGCCTCTTCCTTGCTCCTTTATATACGGGGGCAGGGGGCACCCTAGGACACACAAGTTGAATTGTTTTAGCCGTGTGCCGTGTCCCTCTCCACAGAAACACACCTCGGTCATACCGTTGTAGTGCTTAGGCGAAGCCCTGCGCAGGTAGATACATCATATCTGTCACCACGCCGTCTTGCTGGCGAAACTCTCCCGTGAAGCTCAACTGGATCAAGAGCTCGTGGGACGTCATCAAGCTGAACGTGTGCTGAACGCGGAGGTGTCATACGTTCGGTGCTTGATCGGTTGGATCGCGAAGAAGTTCGACTACATCAACCGCGTCACTTGACACTTCCGCTCCCGGTCTACGAGGGTACGTAGACACACTCTCCCCCTCGTTGCTATGCATCTAGTAGATAGATCTTGCGTGATCGTAGGAAATTTTTTGAAAATACTACGTTTCCCAACAGTGGCATCAGAGCCAGGTCTATGCGTAGATGATATGCACGAGTAGAACACAATGAGTTGTGGGCGATACTAGTCATACTGCTTACCAGCATGTCATACTTTGCTTCGGCGGTATTGTGAGATGAAGCGGCCCGGACTGACATTACGCGTACGCTTACGCGAGATTGGTTTCACCGTTATGAGCACTCGTTGCTTAAAGGTGACTGGCGGGTGTCTGTCTCTCTCACTTTAGCTGAATCAAGTGTGCCTACGTCCGGTCCTTGTGAAGGTTAAAACAGCACATACATGACGAAACATCGTTGTGGTTTTGTATGCGTAGGTAAGAACGGTTCTTGCTAAGCCCATAGCAGCCACGTAAAACTTGCAACAACAAAGTAGAGGACGTCTAACTTGTTTTTGCAGGGCATGTTATGATGTGATATGGTCAAGACATGATGAGATATACGGTTTTGTATGAGATGATCATGTTTTGTAAAGTTATCGGCAACTGGCAGGAGCCATATGGTTGTCACTTTATTATATGAAATGCAATCGACATGTAATTGCTTTACTTTATCACTAAGCGGTAGCGATAGTCGTAGAAGCAATAGTTGGCGAGACGACAATGATGCTACGATGGAGATCAAGGTGTCGCGCCGGTGACGAAGGTGATCATGACGGTGCTTTGGAGATGGAGATCAAAAGCACAAGATGATGATGGCCATATCATGTCACATATTTTGATTGCATGTGATGTTTATCTTATTATGCTTCTTATTTTGCTTAGTTCGACGGTAGCATTATAAGATGATCCCTTACTAAATTTCAAGGTATAAGTGTTCTCCCTGAGTATGCACCGTTGCGAAAGTTCGTCGTGCCGAGACGCCACGTGATGATCGGGTGTGATAAGCTCTACGTTCAAATACAACGGGTGTAAGCCAGTTTTGCACACGCAGAATACTCGGGTTAAACTTGACGAGCCTAGCATATGCAGATATGGCCTCAGAACACTGGAGACCGAAAGGTCGAGCGTGAATCATATAGTAGATATGATCAACATAAGATGCTCACCATTGAAACTACTCCATCTCACGTGATGATCGGACAGGGTTTAGTTGATTTGGATCACGTGATCATTTAGATGACTAGAGGGATGTCTATCTAAGTGGGAGTTCTTAATTAATATGATTAAATTGAACTTTAATTTATCATCAACTTAGTCCTCGTAGTATTAGCATATCTATGTTGTAGATCAATAGCTCACGATGTTGCTCCCCGTTTATTTTTTATATGTTCCTAGAGAAAACTAAGTTGAAAGATGTTAGTAGCAATGATGCGGAATTGTTCCGTGATCTGAGGATTATCCTCATTGCTGCACAGAGAATTATGTCCTTGATGCACCGCTAGGTGACAGACCTATTGCAGGAGCAGATGTAGACGTTATGAACGTTTTGACAAAAGCTTGGTATGATGACTACATGATAGTTTAAGTGCACCATGCTTTACGGCTTAGAACCGGGACTTCAAAAACGTTTTGAACGCCATGGAGCATATAAGATGTTCCAAGAGTTGAAATTAGTATTTCATACTCATGCCCGTGTCGAGAGGTATAAGACTTCTGACAGTACTTTGCCTACAAGATGGAGGAGAATAGCTCAACCAGTGAGCATGTGCTCAGATTGTCTGGGTACTACAATTACTTGAATCAAGTGGGAGTTAATCTTCCAGATAAGATAGTAATTGACAAAGTTCTCTAGTCACTATCACCAAGTTAGTAGAACTTCGTGATGAACTATAATATGCAAGGGATGACGAAAGGAATTCCCGAGTGTCGGGGAAACTGACCGCCCACGAACACCTATGGGACCGGAGCCCCTTCTACGTTGCGGTAAGGGAGCGGAGGGAGCACGAAGAGGAGATCGAGGAGCACACGCGGGCAGTTTTACCCAGGTTCGGGCCGCGCGGACGCGTAAAACCCTACTCCAGCCTTGGTTGTATTAAGTTCTTGGGCTCGGGAGCTTGAAGATCTACAGTACCAGCTACACCGAGCAAGGGAGTGAGCGAGTTTCTGGGATCGAACCCCCTCTACGTTGTGCATGGGCCTCCTTTTATAGCTGAAAGTGCAACTAATCCCCGGGTGGTTTTGGCAATTAATAACAACATATATATCATTGAACTAATAGCTACTTGAGAATCATTTCAGAGAAGTTCAGTGATATGGGTATGGCAATGACTGAAGAAGTGGACCCCTCAAAATGCTAAGGCAAGCATTGGCAAAAGCTCAAGACTCCATTTTTGGTTTAGTGATCCAAGATCACATTGAGTCCATAAGAAAAGCCAATACTATTAAAAGGGGATGAGGTTGTGTTGATGATCTGGTTGCTCAAGTGCTTAGTGATATATCTCCTTCAACTATCAGCAACTTTCACTACCAAACACACTCATAAGTAATCTCGGACCAACCGATTTTCCAAACTCAGTCACACCGAGATGAACCACCTCAGCCATAAGCCAAACCCTAGAAAAATCGGTCATTCCGAGTTTGAGACCGGTCTCACCGAAACATGGGCTGCCAAGCTTCTGTAACCGTTTGTCCTCAAATCGGAATAACCGAGTTGATGATTTCGGTCCCACCGAAATTGGCAAGTTCCTGTCTTTGACTCAAATCGGACTAACCGAGATGGTATTTTCGGTCCCACCAAAAACCCCAACGTTCACTATATTTGAACTTTTGGTCTGACCGAGTTCCACTTCGGTCTCACCGAGATTGCTCAATTATGTGTGTAACGGTTGGATTTTGTGTGGAGGCTATATATACCCCTCCACCCCCTCTTCATTCGTGGAGAGAGCCATCAGAAAGAACTACCACTCCTATCTTACACTTTCTGAGAAGAGAACTACCTACCCTTGTGTTGAGATCAAGTTGCTCCACTCCTACCATATGAAACTTGATTTCTAACCTTCCCAAGTTGCTTTCCACTCAATCCTTTCTTCCACCATAGCCAAATCAGTGAGGAGAGTTGAGTGTTGGGGAGATTATCATTTGAAGCACAAGAGCAAGGAGTTCATCATCATCTACAACATCTATTACCTTTTGGAGGGTGGTGCCTCCTAGATTGGTTAGGTGTCGCTTGGGAGCCTCCGTCATCGAGATGTGGAGTTGAACCAAGAAGTTTGTAAGGGCAAGGAGATCGCCTACTTCGTGAAGATCTACCCCGAGTAAGGCTAGCCCTCCGTGGGCGTAGGCCATGATGGAATAGACAAGGTTGCTTCTTCGTGGACCCTTCGTGGGTGGAGCCCTCCGTGGACTCGCGCAGCCGTTACCCTCCGTGGGTTGAAGTCTCCATCAACGTGGATGTACGATAGCACCACCTATCGGAACCACGGGAAAAATCACCGCGTCTCCAAATTGCGTTTGCTCTTCTCCACCTCCCTTTACTACATGTGCAATTTACTTTCCGCTGCTTATACTCTAGAATTGCATGTGTAGGGTGATGTTTGACTTGATCATAATTGTGAAACTACCAAAAACTGTTCTTTGTCTAAAGGCAGAATTTTTATATTTACAAGTAGTCTAATCACCCCCCCTCTAGACATACTTTCGATCCTACAAGTGGTATCAGAGCTTTGGTCTCCATTGTATTGGTTTCCATTGCATTGGACTCCATAAGCTTGGTTTCACAACCTAGGAGAGTATGGCGTCTAGTGAGGGTAATTATCGTAGAGGTCCTTACTTTGATGGTACAAATTTTGCTAGTTGGAAGCATAAAATGAAAATGCATATTCTTGGTCATAACCCAGCCGCATGGGGCATTATTTGTGTTGGTATGCAAGGTGAATTCTTCGAGGAAGGAAAAGTTCCGGATCACGAAGCCACACCTGAAGAGTTGCGGATGTTGCAAAACAATGCTCAAGCTTGTGACATTCTCTTCAATGCTTTGTGTCCCGAGGAGTTCAACAAAATCAGCCGTCTTGAGAATGCTAAAGAGATTTGGGATACTTTGGTTGAAATGCACGAAGGTACCGAGTCAGTGAAGGAATCAAAGCTAGATATTCTTCAAGGTCAACTTGACAAGTTCAAGATGAAGGATGGTGAAGGAGTCGCTGAAATGTACTCTAGGCTTGCTCTCATCACATATGAGATTGCCGGCTTAGGAAGCAAAGAAATGACCGACCGATTCATCATTAAGAAGATTCTCAGAGCTTTGGATGGAAAGTATGACACCGTGTGCACTTTGATCCAAATGATGCCAAACTACAAGACTCTCAAGCCAACTGAAGTCATTGGAAGAATTGTTGCTCATGAGATGACACTTAAGGATAAGGAAGAGCTTCACAACAAGTCAAGTGGTGCTTACAAAGCTACAAGTGATGCTCCCACAACCTCAAGTGACAAGTTAATTTCCAATGAAGAGATAAGCCTAATGGTTAAGAACTTCAACAAATTCTACAAGAATAGAGGCAAAGAGAGAAGCTCAAAGTCTAGATCATATGATGAAAAGAGATCTTCTAGCCGTGATCGAAACTGCTACAATTGTGGAAGACCCGGACACTACTCAAATGAGTGTACGGCTCCCCACAAGAGAAGAGAAGAATCTCCAAGAAGAAGATCAAGAGAAGAGTCACCTCAGAAAGAGAGAAGGAGTAGAGATGATCGTTATGAACGAAGACCCTCTCGGAGAAGCAAGGATTCGGAGAGGAAAGACAAGTCATCAAGGAGCTACACAAGAAGAAGACATCAAGCTCATGTAGGTGAATGGGTCTCCGGCTCCGACTCCGACAATCAATCTGATGGAAGCTATCACTCCGACTCCGACTACAGTCAAGATGAAGGTGTTGCCGGTCTTGCACTCGTATCCTCCAACTCCAACTCCTACGACTTATTTGATTCACCAAATGAGGGAATTGGAAGATGCTTCATGGCTAAAGGCCCCAAGGTATCACACCCTGTCGGGGGAAACTGTCCGCCACGAACACCTATGGGACCGGAGCCCCTTGTCTGTGCGGTACGAGGGCGGAGGGAGCACAAAGAGCAGATCGGAGCGGACGCGCGGGCAGTTTTACCCAGGTTCGGGCCGCACGGATGCGTAAAACCCTACTCCTGCTTGGTTATCTATTGAGTGGAACGCTCGGGAGCTTGAAGAAGCAGCTACACCGTGCGTGAGAGTAATCTAGGTTTCGAACCCCCTCCACGTTGTGCATGGGCCTCCTTTTATAGTGCAAGGGGTCACCGACAGGTGTCAACGTAGGAGAAAGGGGTAAAAATGTAAAAGAGGTGGTAGTTGTAACAGTGCGGGAACAGTGGAGCTACAGTACAGAACAGTGGTCTATACCTACTTTAACAGTGGGGGACAAGGGCATTTAATGCCCGTCGCCGTCGACTCCAAAAGCTCCCGCCTTAGCGTCTCCGTCCGCCACGGCGACGGATTTATCGCCGTGGTGTGCCACCGTGTACCCCAGGCTGCACAGCCATCCGCCACGCGTCCCTGGTTAGGCCCCAGGGCGACGCGTGGGCCGATGAGCTGGAGCGCGGGCACACAGCGTAGCCTCCCCGGCAAGCGCCTTGCCGGGGTCTTGATCTTGCCGGGCCCGGGAACTTGCTGTTCCCCGGGCCCCTTGCCGGGGCGCGCATAGCGCCGAGGCAATATCTTCTAATCTTCCTGGCAAGCTCCTCTTGCCAGGGTCTTGTGTTATTGGAACAGTCTTGAGTCTGGTACGGCCTTCCCGGCAAGCTCCTCTTGCCGGGGTCTCGGTCTTCTGTCTTGTATACTTTGTTTTTGAATGGTTTAATAGGAGGCAGGGAGGTCTCCGACGAGCACGCAGTAAACCTTGCCGCGGAAAGCTGCAACTGCCCGTGCACAAGTTGGGGTACTAGGGTACCCCTACCTTAGTACACCGACAGGAGCCCCCGGGCCTGGGCCACACACGGTGTCGAGCGCTGTTGGGCCAGGCCCAAAACAGTGCACGGGCACCCGCGGCCCGCGGCGCGCCGAATCCACTTCCATATCCGCCGCACCCCACGGTAACGGCACGCGTCGATTGCGGCGCCGTGGGATGGGACGTGCCCACGATCTCTTAATGGAAAGGGGAAAACGCCCCCCACTCCCCCATAAAAGCAGAGGCAGCGGGCGCGGTTCCCCTCCCTGTGCTCTCATTACGTCGTCTTCTTCCTGCAAAAAGATTCCTTCTAGCGCTCCGCCTCCACAGCTCCGCCGCCGCCTAGCTCTTCGTCCCCTTCCTTCCGCCGCGTCCGCCATGGCCCCAAAGGGCGACAAGGGGAAAGCGGAGAAGTCCAAGAAGGAGAAATCCGAGCAAGCAGCCAAGCTCATCGCTTACCGGAAGCGGAACGTCGTCTTCTCGCCGAAGCTCGGTGTGGACCGAAGAGCTGGTTTCTTCTGCGTCCAACATTGACCAGGAGTTGCTTGCTTTGAAGGTCGAACATCTTATCTACTCGCCGGATCCAGATCTCCCGCACAGCGCCAAGCTCAGCCTCTTCTTCAGAGGCGTCGCTCCGGCCCTTGCAGGTCTCCGGAACCGCATCCCCGCGCAGCTGGCCGAGGAGTCGCGCCGTCTCTGCGCGGGAACTCTGGAGCGGGTCTTGACGAAGATCGTGTACCGCAACCCGGGGATCGACCTCACGAACGTTCTTCGCAGCCTGCCGGCAGACGCAGACACGGAGGCCCTGAAGGAGCAGGTCGGCCACATCATCGCCAAGGTAGCAAGGCTTGGCCGGAAGGAAGGCGACCGCGTAGACTAGGGCCCCATTTATCTTTATCTTTTTGTTGCTGCACATTATGTTATGAACTCATTAGTCCATTGCGACAAGTTATCCTTGTAAGATATTTGCTTTACTTCAATCAATCAGTGCAATGTTATCTTCCTTGTTCCAATCTTTGACTTTGTATGTTTTTCACCCTACGCTCCCGGGGAGCTCGCCGGCAAGGGGCCCTTGTCGCGAGCGCTGAGTGCTGGACTCTGAGCAGCCTGCTGGCCAAGGTCCTCGCCGGCAAGCAACCTCGCCGCAGCAAGTCGCAACGCACTTAGCTTGCTGAGTGTACTCGGAAACGAGGCAAGGGCGCGACACTTGTCGCAGCTCACTTAAATCGTTGAGTGGACTCGAAAACAAGATAAGGGTGCGGCAAGCTACGGGTAGGTTCCTCCGCGCACAGGTTTTCTATACAAAGTGTGATCGTTCAAGGAAGACAACCAAAATTTTAAAATTTGAACTGGTCAAATTCTAACAACTTATCTTTCATATGCTGCTTGCTCATGTTGTTTGCTTTCCGGTAAGGCTCTTCTTACTTGAACGGCACTTAGTTCCTCCTCCATCTCCTTCCCCCCCGGCAAACTTGTGCGCGAGGAACGTTCCTTCTGCTTAAGAGAAAAAGGAAAAGGAGAGGGAAGCAAGCATGTTGCCTTTCGGCGTAATAGCGCTTACCGAATGTCTAAGTGTTGCAACAAATTGCAAATAAAACATGCAAATAGCAAAGAGAAGCATGCGAAAGGCAATCGATGCGAAAACACGAAATCTTTACTGATGCACGGGGTCTGCGCCCGGCTTTGTACAAAGGGTTACATGCAACAGCGGCAAGGCTTGTACAAAAGGTGGTTGCCGGAGCGGATCACGGCAACCGCGCCTTAGGGGTGAAACTTGCGAAGATGCTCTATGTTCCAGGAGTTGCTCACCGGTAAGCCTTCTTCGGTCTCGAGGCGGACAGCGCCGGGCCTCGTAACTTGTCTCACCCGATAAGGGCCTTCCCACTTCGGCGTCAACTTGTTGGAATTCTTGGCGGACTGAACACGCCGAAGAACAAGGTCGCCTTCCTCGAGACTCCTGGCCTTGACTTTGCGGCTATGGTAGCGACGCAAAGCTTGCTGGTATCGAGCAGCTCGTACAGCAGCCTGGAGACGTCCCTCCTCAAGGAGCAATGCGTCATCTTGCCGCAGTTGCTCTTGCTCGAGCTCATCATAAGCGAGCACTCGAGGAGATTCGTATACAAGTTCCGTGGGGAGAACTGCTTCTGCTCCATAGACTAGAGCAAAAGGTGTCTGTCCGGTGGCTCGACTTGGTGTCGTTCTGATTGACCAAAGAGCCGCCGGGAGCTCCTCTATCCAATTCCTTCCGCACTTGCGCAGCCTGTCAAAGGTCCTTGTCTTGAGTCCGCGCAGCACTTCAGCATTTGCCCTCTCCGCTTGGCCGTTGCTCCTTGGGTGAGCAACAGAAGCGAAACAGACCTTGGCGCCAAGGTCTTGGACGTACTGCATGAAGGTGCGACTAGTGAATTGCGTACCGTTGTCGGTGATGATCCTGTTAGGGATCCCGAAACGGCAAACAATCGACCTGAAGAACCTGACTGCTGACTGTGCTGTCACCTTTCTCACTGGCTCCACTTCTGGCCACTTTGTGAACTTGTCGATTGCAACATACAAGTACTCAAAGCCCCCGACAGCGCGAGGGAAAGGGCCGAGGATATCGAGCCCCCAGACCGAGAAGGGCCATGACAAAGGGATTGTTTGGAGAGCTTGAGCTGGCTGATGAATTTGCTTTGCATGGAACTGGCACGCTTCACACTTGGTTACTAATGCAGTTGCATCTTGGAGGGCTTCTTGCCAAAAGAACCCTTGCCGGAAAGCTTTCCCGGCAAGTGCCCTTGCGCCAATGTGGTGGCCGCATATGCCTCCGTGTATTTCTGCCAACAGCTTCTGTCCATCTTCTCTGGAGATGCATTTCAACCTGACACCGTTGAGTCTTCTTCTGTATAGCTCGTTATCCACAAACTGATACATACTTGACTGCCTGGTTATCTTCTCTATCTCTTGAGGGTCGTCGGGAAGTTCTCCAGTTTGCAGAAAACGGACGATCTGCTGTGCCCATGCCGGAGCCCGGGGCTCGACGGCAAGGACTAAAGGCTCGAGGGCCGCTGCGGGAACCCCAGCTTCTACGGCAAAGACCTCTGGTCCTGTCGGAGCTGACGGTCCCCCGGCAAGCTCGCCGGGGCGAGGCTTGTCGGGAACACTTGCTTCAACTGCACAAGCCCGAGGGCTTGCAGGAGCAAACTGTTCCTCAGCGTTGTCGTTGATCCTGGGAACTTTGGCGGCGGGTTCAGGAAGATCCGCCGGCAAGTAGTCGCCGGAGACCAACTTTCTCTTCTTGGACTGCCCAATTGATGGTGTAACTGATGGTTGAGCCAGCTTGAGCAAAAAGGTCCCTGGTTCCACAGGTAACTTCATCGCGGCGCACTTTGAAAGGCCATCTGCAATCTCATTTTGGGCTCTTGGGACGTGCTCCATCTGCAAACCTTCAAAGTGCTCTTCAAGCTTTCTCACTTCATCGACATATGCTTCCATCAAAGGACTCTGATAGCTTTTGTTAACTTGTCGGACCACCAACTGAGAATCTCCCCGCACAATCAGCTTTCTGATCCCAAGTTCGGCCGCAATCCTGAGGCCGGCAAGCAAACCTTCATATTCTGCAGTGTTGTTTGTCGCTTGCTCCCTGGGGAAGTGCATCTGGATAACATATTTGAGGTGCTCTCCGGTGGGCGCGATGAGTACCACGCCGGCACCGGCGCCTTGCAGCGAGAAGGCACCGTCAAAATACATTATCCATTCACTTGTCGCTTCTTGCACGGGTACGCTCGTTTCTTGAACTTCTTCTTCTGGCGTTGGGGTCCACTCAGCGATGAATTCTGCCAAAGCTCGGCTCTGTATGGTTGAAGTACTTTCAAACTTGAGTCCAAAGCTCGACAGCTCCAGTGCCCACTCGACGATCCTGCCTGTTGCTTCCGGATTGTGCAATATCCTTTTCAACGGAAAGCGAGTGACCACCGTTATCTCATGGGCTTGGAAGTAGTGGCGCAGCTTTCTCGAGGCCATGAGGAGGCCGAAAAGCAATTTTTGCACACCAGAGTACCTTGATCTAGCTCCCTGGAGAAGGGAACTTACAAAATACACTGGGCGCTGCACCATCTTCTTCCGCACCTCTCCTTGTTCCTGCGCAGAGTCTTCCTTGTCGGGGCCAGAGCTTGTCGGGACAGCCCCCTGCTTGTCGCTAGATTCGCTTGCCGGTGATGCTGACTCCTCGTCGGACTCCCTCTCCGCTACTAACGCAGCACTAACCACCTGGTTGGTTGCCGCTAAGTATAGCAACAACTTTTCCTGTGGTTTAGGTGCGACAAGTGTAGGAGTGGAGGACAGGTACCGTTTCAAATCCTGCAACGCCGCCTCCGCTTCCGGAGTCCACTTCATGGGACCTGCCTTCTTCAAGATTTTGAAGAAAGGTAGGGCGCGTTCTGCGGATTTTGAAATGAACCTACTGAGGGCAGCAACGCAACCTGCAAGCCTTCTGACATCTTTGACGCGCTTTGGAGCTTCTATCTGCTCGATGGCTTTGATCTTGTCGGGGTTGGCTTCAATCCCCCTCTGTGATACAAAGAACCCGAGAAGCTTGCCGGAGGGAACTCCAAAGACGCACTTCTCGGGGTTCAGCTTGAGTTGTATCCTGCGCAGGTTCTGAAATGTTTCTTCCAAGTCTTGAATCAGTGTTTCTTTGCTCTTGCTCTTCACCACGATATCATCCATGTAGGCTTCTACATTCCTGTGGATCTGTGGCTCAAAAGCAGTGTACACTACCCTTGCAAAAGTTGAGCCTGCATTCTTCAGTCCAAATGGCATGCGGATAAAGCAATAGGTGCCACATGGAGTGATAAATGCAGTCTTCTCTTCATCTTCCTTAGCCATGAAAATCTGGTGATAGCCTGAGTATGCATCAAGAAAACAGAGTAGCTCACATCCGGCAGTGGAGTCAACGATCTGGTCAATGCGCGGCAAAGGGAAAGGATCCTTGGGACATGCTTTATTGACATCAGTGAAGTCTATACATAGTCTCCACTTCCCGTTGGCTTTGCGCACGACGACTGGGTTTGCCAACCACGTCGGATGGATCACACCTCTAACTAGGCCTGCTGCCTCTAGTTTCTTGATCTCCTCATTGATGAACTCTTGGCGCTCCACGGCTTGCTTCCTCACTTTTTGCTTGATGGGCCGCGCATGAGGACAGACAGCAAGCTTGTGCTCAATCACCTTCCTGGGAACACCGGGGATGTCAGATGGTTGCCAAGCAAACACATCGACATTCGCCCGCAGGAAGGCGACGAGCGCGCTTTCCTATTTGCTGTCAAGGGTGGCACTGATGGTGAAGGTACCACCAGTGCCATCCTCCTTTGCGGACACTTTCTTGGTTGCCGGAGGAGCAGCCATTCCTTTCTTGCTCTTGCCGGTGGAGCTCGATGGAACGTCCTCGACGGCGGCGCAGCACTCCGAAGAGGTGCGGTTGCCGGAGTGGGTCCCAGAGCACTTGCCGGACTTGGTCTTCATCTTCTTCCCCCCGGGAGCTTCAGCGGCAAGAGTATCCTTCTCGGCCGCAGCTGTCGCATCCCGGTAAATCTTGTCGGCGCAAATAAGCGCATCTTTCTTGTCGCTGTGGACAGTGATGACGCTTATCGGCCCCGGCATCTTCAGCACGTTGTAGGCGTAGTGGGAAGCTGCCATGAACTTGGCGAGGGCGGGACGACCGAGTATCCCATTGTAGGGCAATGGAATATCAGCAACGTCAAAGGTGATGCGCTCAGTCCTGAAGTTGAGCTCCCCGCCAAAGGTCACCGGCAGAGTAATCTTTCCCTTGGGCTTGCTCCTTCCCGGGTTGATTCCTTGGAACGATCCGGTCTCTTCGAGCTCGCCGTCTTGAATCTGGAGTTTCTTGATCACAGCAGAGGAGATCAAGTTTAGCCCGGCCCCGCCGTCAACCAACATTTTGGTGACCTTGAGGTTGCGGATGGTGGGGGAAACCAGCATCGGCAAGCACCCGACCGCTGTGGTGCGGTCAGGGTGATCCTCAAGGTCAAAAATGATGGGCGTGCTGGACCATTTGAGGAGCCTGCGCGACTCCACGGGCGGCTCCGCTGCATTCACCTCACGCACCCACTGTTTCAGCTGGCGGTGGGAGGTGTGCAGGGAGGCGCCACCGTCGACGCACAGGACCTCCGTGGCTTTCTGGAACTCCTGCTCGCTGTTCTCGTCGTCCTCCATGTCTTCATCGTCGTCTTCGTCGTTGTCGCGGCCCCGGGGAGGTCGATCTCCTTGCCGCTGCTTGGCCTTGCCGCGGCGTCCTCCCCGGCCATTGAATGGCCGCTTCTTGCTGGGCTCTTCCCCGCCACCTTGGGCCTTCTCCTTGTCGCGCCTCTCGTACTCAGCTTTTTGCTGCTCGACGAGGTACTCGACGCGCTTGCAGTTGGAGAGGTCGTGACCCTTGGTGCGGTGAATCTTACAGTATTGCTTGTCGGAGCTGCCCGGCTTGTCGGCCGCCGCCGCAGGGGCAGGCTCCTTGCCGGAGCCGCCGGCCTGCGCTTGCTTGGCGGGGGCCTCCTTGCCGGACTTCTCGACGGCAAGCACTTCCTTCTTGCCCTTCTTCCTGTTGTTCCGCCGCCGGCTCTTCTTTGCCGGGGCGGCGTCGTCGCTGTCGCTTCCCCCTGCGCCAGCATCCTCCCCGGGGAGTTTCCTCCCCTCTTCTGCACGGGCGCACTTGTCGGCAAGAGCGTAGAGCTCGCTGACGTCCCTGATCTTGGTCATCGCCATCTCTTCACGCATGCGGCGGTTACGCACGTTCTGATGGAACGCGCTGATAACCGCGGCAGGGTGAACGTCTGGGATGTTGTGTTGCACCCGGCTGAAGCGTTGGATATACTTGCGCAGGGGTTCGCCTTCCTTCTGGGCCAAAATGTGGAGATCGCTCTCCTGGCCATGGGGTTTGTGGCCGCCGGTGAAGGCGCCAACAAACTGATGGCAGAGGTCGGCCCAAGAAGAGATAGAGCCTTCCGGCAAGTGCATGAGCCACGAACGGACGTTCGGTTTCAGCACGAGCGGGAAGTAGTTGGCTAGGATCTTCTTGTCGCGCCCCCCGGCAGCTTGCACTGCTATAGTGTAGACGCTAAGAAACTCCGAGGGGTGCGTCTTGCCGTCGTACTTCTCCGGTACGTCGGGCTTAAAGTTCTTCATGCTGGGCCACTGGACGCGCCGCAGCTCGCGGGTGAACGCAGGGCAGCCTGCCGCGTACGGCAAGTCGCCTGGTTCACCGGGCGCGGGTGCGTCGACAGTGTTCCCAGCTCTCTTGTCGGATTGTCGCCGAGCTTCTCGGCGGCGCTCGATCGTGGTCCGAGCGTCTTCATCTCGCCGGTCGTCGAGGACCTGGCGCTGGTCCCGACGGGCCCGCGGGTCCGACGAGGCTGTGGAGCCGTCGTCGGGATTGTTCCGGCGGGGCGGCGTCTTCTGCTTCTGCGGCGGGGAGTGCACGCTTGTCGCACCCCCGGCGGTCTTGTCGCCGATAGCCTTCGTCTTCTCAGCCTGCCGCGGCCGTGAGGCCGACGGCTGCTGCGGAGAGTCGTTGTTGGCGAAGTCTATCAGGCTCCGGATAGTGGCCCTCCATTCCTCGGCCTTGTCGGCCGCTGGAGGAAAATCGAGGAGCAGCTGCGCCCTTGCGAGCGCTTCTGCCGGAGTAGTGGGGAACGCGGGCGAGCGGTGCGAGGAGCGGGATACGCTCGGACTTCTAACGACGTTAGAAGGAGCGGGGTCCCGCGCCGGCGCTTTCGCTTTGCTTGTGCCCGGACGGGGGTCCGGGGCGTCCCGCGAACCTCCAGTATGGCCTTGTCCCAGCAAGCGGATACCACCTCCCGTGGTATGGCGCTGCGGGGTCGTCGTATGTTGCGATGGACGTGGCGCGTCCACGGAGACCGAGGTCCGGTCGTCCGTCTTGTTCTTGGATCTGGTGGCACCGTGAGTGTCCTCGCCGGCAACCACCCTTCCGACGGCGTCTCCCCCGCCCACCGTTGGCTCTGGTGGCGGCGGATGAGACGCAGACGGGCCCCCGACCTCCGAAGGCTTCTTCTTCGGGGCCATGGAGTTGTCGCTGATGAAGTTGCTGATGAAACTTGGAGAGGTTGATGAAGAATGCGCCCGCGCGAACGCCGGATCAGGTTCGCACAACCTCGACGCCCCCTACCTGGCGCGCCAAAGATGTCGGGGGAAACTGTCCGCCACGAACACCTATGGGACCGGAGCCCCTTGTATGTGCGGTACGAGGGCGGAGGGAGCACAAAGAGCAGATCGGAGCGGACGCGCGGGCAGTTTTACCCAGGTTCGGGCCGCACGGATGCGTAAAACCCTACTCCTGCTTGGTTATTTATTGAGTGGAACGCTCGGGAGCTTGAAGAAGCAGCTACACCGTGCGTGAGAGTAATCTAGGTTTCGAACCCCCTCCACGTTGTGCATGGGCCTCCTTTTATAGTGCAAGGGGTCACCGACAGGTGTCAACGTAGGAGAAAGGGGTAAAAATGTAAAAGAGGTGGTAGTTGTAACAGTGCGGGAACAGTGGAGCTACAGTACAGAACAGTGGTCTATACCTACTTTAACAGTGGGGGACAAGGGCATTTAATGCCCGTCGCCGTCGACTCCAAAAGCTCCCGCCTTAGCGTCTCCGTCCGCCACGGCGACGGATTTATCGCCGTGGTGTGCCACCGTGTACCCCAGGCTGCACAGCCATCCGCCACGCGTCCCTGGTTAGGCCCCAGGGCGACGCGTGGGCCGATGAGCTGGAGCGCGGGCACACAGCGTAGCCTCCCCGGCAAGCGCCTTGCCGGGGTCTTGATCTTGCCGGGCCCGGGAACTTGCTGTTCCCCGGGCCCCTTGCCGGGGCGCGCATAGCGCCGAGGCAATATCTTCTAATCTTCCTGGCAAGCTCCTCTTGCCAGGGTCTTGTGTTATTGGAACAGTCTTGAGTCTGGTACGGCCTTCCCGGCAAGCTCCTCTTGCCGGGGTCTCGGTCTTCTGTCTTGTATACTTTGTTTTTGAATGGTTTAATAGGAGGCAGGGAGGTCTCTGACGAGCACGCAGTAAACCTTGCCGCGGAAAGCTGCAACTGCCCGTGCACAAGTTGGGGTACTAGGGTACCCCTACCTTAGTACACCGACACACCCTGAATTCATTGACTTCAATAGTGATGAGGATGACTTGCTTGGTGAAGATGAGCTCTTGCATGATAAATCTAGTGAGCTTAGTAACGATGAAAATGCTAGTAGTCTTTATAGTCAAGAAGAGTCGAATGACAATGCTATGAAGGAGATTGAGCGTCTAACTAAAGAACTAAACACTCTTAAGTTAGCTCATGAAACAACTCAAGAAGATCATAGAGAGCTCTTAAGATCTCATGAGAAGCTACGCTTCGAGAAGCTCACTCTAGAGCAAGAACATGAGTTTCTGAAAGCGATCAATGACGATCTTCGAAAGAAGAGTTCTTCATATCTTGCCAAACGACTTCTCTTGTCTAATTTCTTGCCACCTATTAAGACTAAACATGACAAGCATAAGAAAAATTCTTCCTTTAGTAGTAACAATAACCATGTTAAATCTAATGTTGTTGCTTCTAGTAGTTCTCTTGATTCCACTAACAATGTTTCAAGCCAAGTTACACTTGAGCAAGAGAATAGCTTATTGAAGGAAATCATAGAGAAAGGTGTCTACAAGAGTCTTGCCGGAAGCAAGAACTTTGAGGAAATTGTTCGCAAGCAAGGGAGGCACCGGAAGAATCAAGGGATTGGTTTTGAGCGAAAGTTCGACGCCGAAGGAGTTGAGTGGGAAGAAGGTCAATACCCTACTCCACAGTTTGTTTCTCAAAAGGAGAAGTATGATCCTACTTCTTCCAATGTGGAACAAGCTCAAGATGACCTTCCACCACAAGACCACAAGCTAAAAGCCAAGGACAAGCTTCAAGAGGAGATTGATGCATTCATTGAAGCACCTCAAGCCATGGTCAAGTGGGTTCCCAAGGACACGTCAAGTTCTACTTCGTCAAGCTCAACTACAACCCCAAGGATTCCCATCAAGATGATGTGGATCCCAAAGAAGAAGAACTAGAAGGCTCTTGAGGGTGACTCCGCCAACATACTTCACTCACATACATTTTGGCGACTTGTGCAATCAACTTCCACATCATGCACTAGTTCATGGAGTCACAAACCCTCTTGTTGGTAAGTCAAGGGACAAGGTAATCATTGCTTTCATGGACATCATCTATTGTGAACTTCAATCTATGTCCATGGATATCCTTGTTTGTTCCTTGTGGGACTAACCCATGTAGGTATTGAAAGTGCCCTAATCCAAAGGATAGCTCCCAACTCTTGATGATCTACATCAACATTGAGCATCCACATCTTCAACATCTACATGACGTCTTCACGACAACCCAAGGTTAGTTTGACCCTTTAAAAGGGGTTCTCACATCTAGGGGGAGCTTTGCTCTAAAAAATTGAGCTAAAGCATCTCCAAATGATCTGAACACATCAATGCTTTATGTAAAAGTGGTAACCCCACTTGTGCTTAAACGATGAGTATGACCTATGATCAAATGTTCTCATTTGGCTCCTAAGTCAAAATACTCATATATAGATGACCTAGTCATCGACAAATTGTGTGCTAGTAGCTAGAGTTTTGGTTGTGCATGTTTGACACATATTTCATTTGCTATCTTATTGTGTGAGCATGTTGAATGCATAATTTTATCCATTCGAGGACATCCATTTGTTGTTTTGGTTGTTTTGATATTTCTGGCCAAATGGATGGACAAGAATGCCTAAGTACCTCCCCTAGCTATCTATGCTTTCTTGTCTCAAATTCTATTCATGCTTATATCACAAACTTTGAACAAGTCATTTTCGGACCCTCCGAGTGAGGAGCACTCGGAGCCACCGATCCGTCTAAGGCTAACTTCCAAGACCTTCTAAGTGATTTTCGGACAGACCAACTCTCCCACTCGGTCAAACCGAAAAGCACTTGGACTGATCTAGGTTTCATCTCGGTGAAACCGAGTTCTAAATCTCGGCGTGACCGAAATGCGTAACTGCATAGCAGTTATCCATCTCGGTGTCACCGAGTTTTTCAACTCGGTCCCACCGACAGCAAGGGGATATAAATACTGAGGGCAGTGCGCGTTGATTATTCCTTCAAACGTTTTCGCTCCCACGTCCCCTGCTGCCATCGCCCTGATCTCCGGATCGTCGCCGTCGTCGCCTGTGCGCCCTCGCCGCAGGTCTCCGCCGCCGTCAACGGCCTTCTCCTCCGCGTCGTTGCCGCCTTAGAGGGACTCCACCAAGTTAGGGTGAGTCTCGATCCCTCTCGTGCTTCCCATCTGATTCATTGCACGTCTGGTTTGCTCTATATCTGGCCACGATTGAAAAACTCCTTTTCCACCAGATCGGTTCTAGTTTCGAGTAAAATTATTAGGGTTAGGTTTCCACGGAACACATCTCGGTGAAACCGGTTTTAAATTTTCGGTGTGACCGATTCGGCCTCTGGCCATTGCACTGCACTTTCGGTCCAACCGAGTTGTGCAAATCGGTGTGACCGAAGTATAGTCTTAGTGAAACCCTAATGTATCGGCAGGACCGAAACCCATTTCGGTCCAACCGAAAGTGGTGTGTAAAGTTTCTGTTATACACTTCGGATTCACCGAAACTGAAAATCGGTTTGACCGAAATGCATTCTGTGAAAACTTAAAACTAAGATTTGAACTCATTTTGTTTGCAAAAACCTCTGCAGTTTGTGATAACTCTTCTACTCTGCCTATACCTTATCTATTCACAGGTTGTCAGCCATGTCAGATGCCAGTGACAGCCAGAACAGGTCAGAGTCACCTTTTGCGGACATTCCGGAAGCAGACACTAGTCATGAGGCTAGTAGTCCAGTTGATGATGGTGAGAGGAGTACACCTAGTGGTTTGCCTCCTGCAGCCACCAGAGCCAGAAAGGAGAGGAATTCTGATGATGAGGATTCTGATTTCATTGCTGAGGAAGAGGTGTCCTCCAAGCCTAAGAGAAAGGTTGTTGCCAAAGAGCAACAAGGTCAGCAGTCAAAGAAGGGCACCAGCAAGGTCAAGCAGTCAGCTGTTGCCAAGAAGCTGAACTTGGGAGAGCCAGCCCCAAGTAAAGTGAAGAAAACTTCCAAGAGGAAGAGGGTTGTGTATACTGATCCTCATGCAGATGCAGCAGTCGAGGAAGAAGAAGAAGCACCCCAGCCTCCTCCTCAGAAGGCTAAGCTCATGGGTGATGCTATTAGGGCTGGAGCCACTTCAAAGCCCAAGAAGCCTGCTCAAGCCAAGGAAGCTCCAGCAAAGCCTACTGCCAAGCCCAAGAGGACAACCAGGAACATTCCAGCATCTGAGAAGAACAAGGGTGATGTGCCACCAGCTGATTCTGATGAAGAAGAACAGGTGTTGCTGAAACTCCGTCCAAAACTGCCACTTCACAACGATGCTCATCCTCAAGCCGAGGATATGAAGGCAAGGAAAGATAGAGGTCTCAGGCTATGGAGACAAGCTGATCCATATGCCGTGAGGAGAAGGACTGCTATAGACCCCAGATTTCACACCAGAGAGCAGCAGGACTTCTATGAGACTGTGCTGATGGCCAAGAAGCCTATAGTTGCAGATACCAGATATGTTGACTGGAAATACATTGACAGTGAAGAGCACAGAGACTTCTTTCCCCATGTGCATGAAAGCTTTACTGCATGTGGAGTTGCTGAGTTTGTGGGTCAGAAACTGACAGATTGGAACGATGAGATGATTATGCAGTTCTATGCCACAGCTCATTTCTATCCTGATGGGAAGATCACCTGGATGACTGAAGGTCAAAGGTTTTCTTCTTCTGTTGAAGAATGGGCAGAACTTCTGAATGCTCCAGTGCAAAGAGAGGACGACATTGATGTCTATGGGATTCCCAAGAAGAACCATGATTCCATGAAGAACATGTACAAGGAGATCCCCGCAGCAGATTTGGAAGGATGGAAGCTCGGCTCAGTTTACTATCTCCAGGCAGGTCTACCTACCACTAACACTATTCTGAGGCATACCTTGATGCCCAAGTCTGGAGATCATCGCATGATCAGAGGCTATTCTGTCAACATGCTGCATATACTTGATGAGAAGGCACCTTTCAAGGTGATGGACTTAATGGTAGAGACCATTAAGAGGACTGCAGCTGACCAGAAGAGGACATGTGGATTTGCCCCGCAGATTCAGATGCTTATCAATGCCAAGTTTGGCACGGGCAAATTCATGTTGGATAGGAAGCACTTACCCCTGCAGCCAGAGCATGAAGACAACGTTGTTGTGATGGACGAGGAGGATCCTACATCTGTTGAAGGTCAAGCCAAGATTGAAGCTGCTAGGAAAGCCAAAGCTGATAAAGAGGCAGCAGCAGCAGCAGCTAAACCAAAGAGCTTCGGAGAGCTGATTCTTGAAGCTACCCAGAGGATTGAACAACGCCTGGCCAGCATTTAACAATCTCAGGAGAGCTTAGAGAGGATTGTTGATGAGAAGGTCCACGCTCTGGACGTGAAGCTGACTGAACTTCAAGTGACCGTCAACAAGCTTGAGGCAGACATGGAGGAAGCAAAGCAGGACAGGGCAGAGCTCATGCAGGATGACCTAGTCCAGGATTCTCAGCGACAGGCTGCTCCGATTCCCAGAGGATCCCGATCAGCTGCTATTCCAGTGACTGACACCAGGACTACCACTTCAGCACCTCCCTCAGCTCCAGCAGTCACTCCAGCCACAGCTCCAGCATCCACTCCTCCAGCACAGACTTCAGCTGAAGTCTTCGCCGATGCCGTCATATCTACTCCGACATCTACCCAGACGGGAGCCGCCAGCAGAGCCCACAGTGACGTTTAGATCTATGCTTTTTCAAACTTTTTGGTAACTTGTTGCCAAAGGGGGAGAAATTGTATAGATCATAGGGCTTCGAGAGAGAGAGTGCTCTTTCGTTCTTTTGCGGTTTCTTTGAGTTACTGTTGGTACTTTTGGTTTTCGAAACTTTCAGTGTGCTTGATACTACGTTTGATGCTACCTTAATGAGTGCTTGGTCATACTATGCTTTAATGTGTGCTTAATGCTTATCATATGCTATTCCTATCTTGTATGATCATTTACTCATGTCTTGGTGATTGGGTGCATGTTATTCATTCTTATCATTTTGTGCGCTCCACCAAGATGTATGTGACATGGAAGAGTGACCCATGATCCTAATCGATTGTGCATTTGCATTCAAACGCAAATTTTAAATAATGCACAAATTTAGGGGGAGCTCTTGCTTATCACATACTTCTCAAAGCGACGATATTATTCATTGATTATATCTTTTGTCGAAGCTTTGATCTATATGTTGTCATCAATTACCAAAAAGGGGGAGATTGAAAGTGCAACTAATCCCCGGGTGGTTTTGGCAATTAATAACAACATATATATCATTGAACTAATAGCTACTTGAGAATCATTTCAGAGAAGTTCAGTGATATGGGTATGGCAATGACTGAAGAAGTGGACCCCTCAAAATGCTAAGGCAAGCATTGGCAAAAGCTCAAGACTCCATTTTTGGTTTAGTGATCCAAGATCACATTGAGTCCATAAGAAAAGCCAATACTATTAAAAGGGGATGAGGTTGTGTTGATGATCTGGTTGCTCAAGTGCTTAGTGATATATCTCCTTCAACTATCAGCAACTTTCACTACCAAACACACTCATAAGTAATCTCGGACCAACCGATTTTCCAAACTCAGTCACACCGAGATGAACCACCTCAGCCATAAGCCAAACCCTAGAAAAATCGGTCATTCCGAGTTTGAGATCGGTCTCACCGAAACATGGGCTGCCAAGCTTCTGTAACCGTTTGTCCTCAAATCGGAATAACCGAGTTGATGATTTCGGTCCCACCGAAATTGGCAAGTTCCTGTCTTTGACTCAAATCGGACTAACCGAGATGGTATTTTTGGTCCCACCGAAAACCCCAACGTTCACTATATTTGAACTTTCGGTCTGACCGAGTTCCACTTCGGTCTCACCGAGATTGCTCAATTATGTGTGTAACGGTTGGATTTTGTGTGGAGGCTATATATACCCCTCCACCCCCTCTTCATTCGTGGAGAGAGCCATCAGAAAGAACTACCACTCCTATCTTACACTTTCTGAGAAGAGAACTACCTACCCTTGTGTTGAGATCAAGTTGCTCCACTCCTACCATATGAAACTTGATTTCTAACCTTCCCAAGTTGCTTTCCACTCGATCCTTTCTTCCACCATAGCCAAATCAGTGAGGAGAGTTGAGTGTTGGGGAGATTATCATTTGAAGCACAAGAGCAAGGAGTTCATCATCATCTACAACATCTATTACCTTTTGGAGGGTGGTGCCTCCTAGATTGGTTAGGTGTCGCTTGGGAGCCTCCGTCATCGAGATGTGGAGTTGAACCAAGAAGTTTGTAAGGGCAAGGAGATCGCCTACTTCGTGAAGATCTACCCCGAGTAAGGCTAGCCCTCCGTGGGCGTAGGCCATGATGGAATAGACAAGGTTGCTTCTTCGTGGACCCTTCGTGGGTGGAGCCCTCCGTGGACTCGCGCAGCCGTTACCCTCCGTGGGTTGAAGTCTCCATCAACGTGGATGTACGATAGCACCACCTATCGGAACCACGGGAAAAATCACCGCGTCTCCAAATTGCGTTTGCTCTTCTCCACCTCCCTTTACTACATGTGCAATTTACTTTCCGCTGCTTATACTCTAGAATTGCATGTGTAGGGTGATGTTTGACTTGATCATAATTGTGAAACTACCAAAAACTGTTCTTTGTCTAAAGGCAGAATTTTTATATTTACAAGTAGTCTAATCACCCCCCCCCCCTCTAGACATACTTTCGATCCTACAATAGCTCAAAGGGGTCACCGACTGGTGTCAACGTAGAGGAGGGTAAAATGTAAAACTGGTGGTAGATGGAACAGTGCATGAACAGTGTATGCACAGTGGTCTTCACCTTACTCTGACGGTGGGGGACAAGGGCATTGAATGCCCATCGCCGTCGCCCAAAAAGCGTCCGTCCATGCGTCTCCGTTCGCCACGGCGATAGCCTCGTCACCGCGGCTTGCCACCGTGTTCCCCAGGCTGCACAGCCATCTGCCACGTGCCCCTGGAAGGGCCCCTGGGCGACGCGTGGCCAGATGAGCTGGAGCGCAGGCACACGGCATAAGCTTCCCCGGCAAGCACCTTGTCGAGGTCGCAACCTTGCCGGGCCCGGAAGCTTGCCGCTCTCCGAGCCCTGCCGGGGCGCATGATGCGCCGCGATATACCTTCTTGAGGTGCCATTCTTTTGGCCTTCCTGGCAAGCTCCTCTTGCCAGGGTCTTGTGCTGGAATGATAACTTTGAGCCTGGTGCGGCCTTCCCGGCAAGCTCCTCTTGCCGGGGTCTTGTCTCTTAACTTGAATACTTTGTTCTTGAATGGCTTCAAAGGGGTCCAGAGTGGGCTTTGGCGGACGCGTGGCGAGCCAGACCATGGGACGCTGCTACTGCCCGTGCACAAGTCGGGATACTAAGGTACCCCTACTTTAGTACACCGACAGGAGCCCCCGGGCCTGGGCCACACACGGTGCCGAGCGCTGTTGGGCCAGGCCCAGAACAGTGAACGGGCACACGCGGCACACGGCGCACCATTTCCCACTCCAGATTCGCCGCATCCCTCCCTAACGGCACGCGTCGATTGCGGCGTCGTGGGAGAGATCGTGGCCTGCTTCTTTAATGAAAAATGCGAAACATCCCCCACTTCCCCCTTAAAAGCAGAGGAAGCAGGGGCAGTTTCCCTCCATTTCCTTCATTGCGCCTTGAATCTCCAGAAACCCCCACCGCTCTCTGCCTCCGCAAGGGTCGACAGAGAGCCGAGCTCCACCCTCTCCTCCGCCGCCTCCAACATCCGCAGCGCCGTCGACCTCCCCGCTGTCCTCGCCATGGCCCCGAAGAGCGACAAGGCGAAGAGCGAGCAGGCGAGGAAGGAGAAATCCGAGAAGGCGGCGAAGCTGGCAGCCATGCGGAGAAGGAGGGTGGTCTTCCCGCCGAGTCTCGGCGCGAGGGAGCTGCGGGACAAGTACTATTTGTTCTGGGCAAGGGAGACGAAGGCTCATCCTCGCACCCGGGTCCTCCCTGCCGTAGCCGTCGACATGTTCCCGGGAGGTTACTACTACTTCGCTGCATTCTTCCATTGCGGTCTCTGTCCTCCATATTCGGAATTCTTCTGTGATGTGATGAACACCTATGGACTCCACCTCTTAGATTTTACCCCGAATGCCGTCCTCACTTTGGCCGTTTTCGCGCATCTGTGCGAAAACTATGTCGGGGTCCATCCAAACGTAGCCCTCTTCCGCCACTTCTTCATGCCTAGAGTAGAACCTGGATCCCCACCCTCCGGCGATATCTCCTGGATCTTCAGGCTCGGCAAGAAGGAGGCGTACTTGATTGGGGAGCTACGCGGCAAGTGGGAAGAGTGGAGAGCCGACTGGTGCTGGGTTCTGGAAGATGCACCTGAGCAGCTTACCTCGCCGCGCCAGACTGCAATAGTGCGCGGCAAGGATTGGAGCGACTTGGCCCCGGAGGATGACAAGCTGCAGATTGCCCTTACTAGGATCCTTCGTCTCCGGGCTGCCAATCTTACTGTAGGTGAAGTCGGGGCCGATTTCCTCCGCCGCCGCATTGCCCCCCTCCAGGAAAGGAAGAGGCCTGCCTGGGAGTTCAGCAACGCAGCAGACTGCATGAGGCTGCGCCCCGGGTTGAACTATAATTTCACTGTCTTGGAGCTGAAGGGAATGGTCCGGGAACTGTTCAAACACGACCCCAAGCATAAGGAGTGGTTCACACCGTCCCGGGGAGTAGTTCCGTTGTGCAACAACACTGCCCTTAGCGCCATCCGCGCGGTGATGCCCGAGTGCGACTCCCACGGGGTTGTCCCCACCTGGCTGGTGCCTTCAGCGGAGACCGTGCAGGCCTTCTTCGACAACCTGGTCGAAAAGCCACGCAACGCCGAGGAGAAGAAGGGCCTCACCCGGGAGACCACCGACCGGGATGTGGCATACATAACTAGCAGGATGGAGGAGGCCGCCGCGGCTGTGGCCGCAGGCGAATTTGGATACACCGTGGACGAAGCAGAGGCGGCGGACGCAGTGAGCCAAGCCGAGGAGGCGGAAATCCTCAAGCTGCTGAAGATTGCGCCCGAGGAGTTTGCCGGGGAGCCTGCCGGGGAGCCTACCAGGACGGGCGAGGCTGCCGGGCAAGGCTCTAAGTCCAGTGAGCCCGCCGAGGAGGATGTCGAATCAGGCGATTCTGACGAAGACTCGGGCGGGTCACTGAACCTCGACGACGACGCTTGGCGGGCGCGCTTGAGGTTGTTATCCTTGTTGATATCTTGTTGTCTTGTGCAGAAGTAGAGCCGCAGCCGCAGGAACACCAGGAGGTCGCCCCCGACGAGCCGCTTGCTCCACCCTCCCCGCCAAGGATGAGCCCCCCCGGCAAGGGACAGCGCTCCGCCAAGGACGGGTACTCCACCGAGGGCGAGTACTCCGCCAAGGGCGAGCAGCCCGACAAGGGCGAGCACCCCGCCAAGGGAGGGCGCAAGCGGCCCTCCGCCAGCAGGGGCCACTACTACGCCGCCAAGGGAGAGCTCCCCGGCGAGGGACCCCGTCATCGAAGAGGCCCGCGCAGGTAAACCCTTGTACTTTCTTCTTCTTGGATTCTTCTTTTTTGGATATTTGCTTGACAATTCTTTCTTTTCTTTTTCTTCTGTTGCCAGACCCGCCCGCCCCGGAGCCGATGGAGACGGAAACCATCGCCGAGGAGGAGGTGCGCGGCAAAACTAGCCACGGCTCCGCCGCGGAAGGAATGGCCGGCGCCGACGAGCCAGCCGCCGAGGAGACTGCCCCAACCGCTGACGCCGCGGCTGGGGAAGGGACCGGCGACCACACCGCAGGCCCGGAGGCCGCGGGAGCGTCGGACTCTGCACCGGCCGCCGATCCCTCCGCCTCCGCACCTGGGTCGGGCGTCTATCTGGAGGCCGCCAACGGGGTCTTCATCCAAGTCCCGTGGGCGTCTTCATCAAGGGCTCCAGCGGAGGGGGAGACCTTCGACGGGGAAGTTCTTGCCTCCGCCGGGTTGAAGGTTGTCGACGCGCCCGGTAGCAGCGACGAGCCCGAAGAGAAGAAGCTCCTGCGTCGACTCCTGGGTTTGTACCGGGCCAGGCAAGCCAAGCTGGAGTCCCGAGAGGCTCTGGCTGATCTGGAGAAGCGTGCCGCGGAGCTCCGTGCCGCCAACCAGGCGGCCCTCCGGAACTTGGCGGAGGAGCGCGAAGAGCTTGCCGGAGCACACCAAGCATTCCTCCTTGAGAAGGCCGAGGTGGAGGAGCAGCAGCGACTGGCCGCCGAGGAGCTGTCTCGGCGGGAGGGAGAGCTCAACCAACGGAAGGTCGACCTCGACAGCCACGAGGACGACCTCACCGCTCGTGAGCAGGCCATTGGCGGGGCTCTGCAGGAGGCGAGGGATGCTGCCGCTGCCGCAGAGACCGCCAAGAGGGATCTGGAGGCTAGGGTGGCGCAGATGGAGTTGAACTTGAAGGCGAGTGAAGACAGGGTCACTGCGCTCAACGTGGCGCGGGAGAAGGACGCTCACACCAACTCGGAGCTGCAAGTCCGCGTCTCCGAGAACGACAACGAGCTCAATGACGCCAAGGACTCCATCGCCGACTTGGAGCTGAAGGTTTCCACCCTCACCGACTCGCTTGATGCCGCCCGGGACCGCGAGACGAAGCTGAAGGACGATCTCCGCACTGAGAGGCTCTTGCTGGAAAGCGCCGCCGTCTCGCAAAACAACTTCAAGCGGACGGTGGAGCAATGGACCGAGGAGCTCGTCGCCTCCGCCGCCAACATCGACATGGAGATGGCGGCGTTGAGGGCGGAGCACCTCGTGTACTCCCCCGACGAGAGCCTCCCCCACAGCGCCAAGCTGAGTCTGTTCTTCAGAGGAGTGGCGTCGGCCCTCGCGTGGCTACGGGAGAAGATCCCCGCGCAGCTGGCTGACAAGGCGCGCTGACTTTGCATGGGCACTATGGAGCGGGTGTTGTCGATGATCGTCTACCACAACCCAGGGATCAACCTTGTCAACGTCCTCCGGACCCTGCCGCCCGAAGCCGACCAGGAGGCGTTGAAGGCGCAAGTTGCCCACATCGTGGCCAAGGCGGGAAAGATCCAGAGGGTCGATGGAGACCGTAGAGACTAGGCTTCCTTTTTCCCGTTTTCCTTGCCGCTGTCTATTAAGTCATGGATAGTAATTGGTTAGAACAGCGGCAAGTTATCTCTGTAATATATACTTTTATTTTGGGTAATCAATGCAGTGTTATCTCCCTCGCTTTAGTCCCTTCACTTTGTATGCTTTTCCAACCTACGCTTTTAGGGAACTCGCCGGCAAAGGGACCCTTGCCGCGAGCGCTGAGTGCGGGACTCTTAGCAGCCTGCTGGCAATGCCCTCGCCGGCAAGAAACCTCGCCGCAGCTAGTCGCAACACACTTAGATTGTTGAGCAAACTCGAAAATGAAGTAAGGGCGCGACACTTGTCGCAGCTCACTTAAGCCGTTGAGCGTGCTCGAAACAAAGTAAGGGTGCGACTAGCCACCGGTAGGTTCCTCCGCGCACAGGTTTTCCATACAAAGTGTGGTTGTTCAAGGAAGACAACTAAAATTTTAAAAATTTGAATTGCTCAAATTCTGGCAACTTAGCTTTTATGGATTGTTTGCTTCCCACAAGGCTTCCCTTTCTTGAACAGCGCTTGGTCCATACTTCTATCTCCTTCCCCCCCGGCAAACTTGTGCGCGAGGAACACTCCTTCTGTTTCAGAGAGAAAGGCAAAAGAGGAGGAAATACAAGTATGGGGCCTTGCGGCTTGTTACTGCTTACCGGGGCTGTGTGCTGCACAAGGTGTCAGATGATGCATGCAAGTAAAAAGAAAAGCATGAAATGACAAACAGTGCGTAGCACAAAAGTTTTACTGATGCACGGGGTCTGCGCCCGACTTTGTACAAAGGTTTACATGCAACAGCGGCAAGACTTGTACAAAAGGTGGTTGCCGGAGCGGATCACGGCAACCGCGCCTTATGGGTGAAACTTGCGAAGATGCTCTATGTTCCAGGAGTTGCTCACCGGTAAGCCTTCTTCGGTCTCAAGGCGGACAGCACCGGGCCTTGTGACTTGTCTCACCCGATAAGGGCCTTCCCACTTCGGCGTCAACTTGTTGGAGCCCTTGGCGGATTGAACGCGGCGAAGAACAAGGTCGCCTTCCTCGAGACTCCTGGCCTTGACCTTGCGGCTATGATAGCGACGCAAGGCTTGCTGGTATCGAGCAGCTCGTACAGCAGCCTGGAGACGGTCCTCCTCAAGGAGCAATGCGTCATCTTGCCGCAACTGCTCTTGCTCGAGCTCGTCGTAAGCGAGCACTCGAGGAGACCCGTATACGAGTTCCGTGGGGAGAACCGCCTCTGCCCCATAGACAAGAGCAAAGGGTGTCTGTCCGGTGGCTCGATTTGGTGTCGTCCTGATTGACCAAAGAGCCGCCGGCAACTCCTCTATCCAGTTTCTTCCGCACTTGTGCAGCCTGTCGAAGGTTCTTGTCTTGAGACCGCGCAGCACTTCAGCATTTGCCCTCTCTGCTTGACCATTGCTCCTCGGGTGAGCAACAGAAGCAAAGCAGACCTTGGCGCCAAGGTCTTGGACGTACTGCATGAAGGTGCGGCTTGTGAACTGTGTGCCGTTGTCGGTGATGATCCTGTTAGGGATCCCGAAACGGCAAACTATTGACCTGAAGAACCTTACTGCTGACTGTGCTGTCACCTTTCTCACTGGTTCCACTTCTGGCCACTTTGTGAACTTGTCGATCGCAACGTACAAGTACTCAAAGCCCCCGACTGCGCGGGGAAAGGGGCCGAGGATATCAAGCCCCCAGACCGAGAAGGGCCAGGACAAAGGGATCGTCTGGAGAGCTTGAGCTGGCTGGTGAATTTGCTTGGCATGGAACTAGCACGCTTCACACTTGGTTACTTGTGCAGTTGCATCTTGGAGGGCTTCTGTCCAAAAGAACCCTTGCCGTAACGCCTTCCCGGCAAGTGCTCTTGCGCCAATGTGGTGGCCACATATGCCTCCGTGTATTTCTGCCAACAGCTTCTGTCCATCTTCCCGGGAAATGCACTTCAATCTGATACCATTGAGTCTTCTTCTGTACAGTTCGTTGCCAACGAACTGGTACATACTTGACTGTCTGGTTATCCTCTCTATCTCTTCTGGTTCTTCGGGAAGTTCTCCAGTCTGAAGAAAACGGACGATTTGCTGTGCCCATGCTGGAGCTTGAGGCCCAGCAGCAAGGACTAAAGGCATCAGGGCTGCTGCGGGAACCTCAGCTTCTACGGCAAGAACCTGCGGCTCTGCCGGAGCTGAGGGTTCCCCGGCAAGCCTGCCGGGGCAAGGCTTGTCGGGAACGCCTGCTTCAACTGTACAGACCCTTGGGTCCGCAGGAGCAGACTGTTCCTCAGCATTTTGGTTGCTGATCTTGGGGACCTTGGCGGCGGCTTCAGGAAGATCCGCCGGCAAGTAGTCGTCGGAGACCAACTTCCTCTTCTTGCTTTGCCCAACTGATGGTGTAACGGATGGTTGAGTTAGCTTGAGCACGAAGACCCCTGGTTCCACAGGTAACTTCATTGCAGCACACTTTGAGAGGCCATCTGCGATATCATTCTGAGCTCTTGGAACATGCTCCATCTGCAGACCTTCGAAGTGTTCTTCAAGCTTCCTCGCCTCATCGACATAAGCTTCCATCAGAGGGCTCTGGTAACTCTTGTTTACTTGTCGAACCACCAACTGTGAGTCTCCCCGCACAATCAACTTCTTGATCCCAAGTTCGGCTGCAATTCTGAGGCCGGCGAGCAAACCTTCATACTCAGCAGTATTGTTCGTCGCTTGCTCCTTGGGAAAGTGCATCTGAACAACGTACTTGAGGTGCTCTCCGGTGGGCGCTATGAGTAACACGCCAGCACCGGCGCCTTGCAGCGAGAAGGCACCATCTAAGTACATTATCCACTCTTTGCTTGCTTCTTGGACGGGGATGCTTGTCTCTGGAACTTCTTCATCTGGTGTTGGTGTCCATTCTGCTATGAATTCTGCCAAAGCTCTGCTCTGTATTGTTGAAGTACTCTCAAACTTGAGACCAAAGCTTGACAGCTCCAGTGCCCACTCGACGATCCTACCTGTTGCTTCTGGATTTTGCAATATCCTCTTCAACGCAAAGCGAGTGACCACTGTTATCTCGTGTGCCTGGAAGTAGTGGCGCAGCTTTCTTGAGGCCATGAGGAGGCCGAAAAGCAACTTCTGCACCCCGGAGTATCTTGATCTAGCCCCCTGCAAGAGGGAACTCACAAAATACACTGGGCGCTGCACCATCTTCTTTCGCACTTCTCCTTGTTCCTGCGCAGACTTGTCCTTGTCGGGGCCAGAGCTTGTCGGGGAAGCCCCCTGCTTGTCGCTGGATGCGCTTGCCGGGGATGTGTGTTCCTCATCCGCCTCCCTCTCCGCTACTAACGCAGCACTAACCACTTGATTGGTTGCCGCTAAGTACAGCAGCAACTTCTCTTGTGGCTTAGGTGCGACAAGTATTGGAGTGGAGGACAGGTATCCTTTCAAGTCTTGCAGCGCCGCCTCCGCTTCCGGAGTCCATTTCATAGGACCTGCCTTTTTCAAGATTTTGAAGAAAGGCAGGGCGCGTTCTGCAGACTTTGAAATGAACCTGCTGAGGGCAGCCATACAACCAGCAAGTCTCCTTACGTCCTTGACGCGCTTCGGGGCTTCAATCTGCTCAATGGCTTTTATCTTGTCGGGATTGGCTTCAATCCCCCTCTGGGACACAAAGAACCCGAGAAGCTTGCCGGAGGGGACTCCGAAAACGCACTTCTCGGGGTTCAACTTGAGTTGTATCTTGCGAAGATTCTCAAAGGTCTCTCCTAGGTCTTGAATCAGGGTATCCTTGCTCTTGCTCTTGACCACTATATCATCCATGTAAGCTTCTACATTTCTGTGTATCTGTGGCTCAAAAGCAGTGTGCACCACCCTTGCAAATGTTGAGCCTGCATTCTTCAATCCAAAGGGCATGCGTATGAAGCAATATGTGCCACATGGAGTAATGAATGCAGTCTTCTCTTCATCTTCCTCAGCCATGAATATCTGGTGGTAACCTGAGTATGCATCAAGGAATGAAAGCAACTCACATCCAGCCGTGGAATCAACAATCTGGTCGATGCGCGGCAAGGGAAATGGATCCTTGGGACAAGCTTTATTCACATCGGTGAAGTCTATACAAAGTCTCCATTTCCCATTAGCCTTTCGCACGACAACTGGATTGGCCAGCCATGTAGGATGGAGTACACCTCTAACCAGGCCTGCTGCTTCCAACTTCTTTATCTCTTCCGCAATGAACTCTTGGCGCTCCACTGCTTGCTTCCTGACCTTCTGCTTGACGGGCCGCGCGTGAGGACAAACAGCAAGCTTGTGCTCAATTACCTTCCTGGGAACGCCGGGGATGTCAGACGGTTGCCATGCGAACACGTCGACATTCGCCCGCAGGAAGGCAACGAGCGCGCTTTCCTATTTGGGGTCGAGTGTAGCACTGATGGTGAAGGTACCGCCAGTGCCGTCCTCCTTGGCGGGCACCTTCTTGGTTGCCGGTGGAGCTGCCATTCCTTTCTTGCACTTGCCGGTGGAGCTCGATGGTGCGTCCTCGACGGCAGCGCAGCACTCCGAAGAGGTGCGTTTGCCGGAGTGGGCTCCAGAGCTCTTGCCGGACTTGGTCTTGGTCTTCCCCCCGGGAGCTTCAGCGGCAAGTGTCTTACTGTCTGCCGCGGCTGTTGCGTCCCGGTAGATCTTGTCGGCGCAGATAAGCGCGTCCTTCTTGTCGCCGGGGACAGAGATGACGCTTATCCGCCCCGGCATCTTGAGCATATTGTAGGCATAGTGGTAAGCTGCCATGAACTTGGCGAGCGCAGGACGGCCAAGTATCCCATTATATGGCAATGGGATATCGGCAACGTCGAACGTGATCCTCTCCGTCCTGAAATTGAGCTCTCCGCCAAAGGTCACTGGCAGCGTGATCTTCCCCTTCGGCTTGCTCCTTCCCGGGTTGATCCCTTGGAACGACCCGGTTTCCTCGAGCTCGCTGTCGGGAATCTGCAGTTTCTTGATCACAGCTGAGGAGATCAAGTTGAGGCCGGCCCCGCCGTCAACCAACATCTTGGTGACCTTGAGGTTGCGTATAGTTGGTGAAACCAACATCGGCAAACACCCGACCGCTGTTGTGCGGTCAGGGTGGTCCTCGAGGTTGAAGATGATGGGCGTGCCGGACCATTTCAGCAGCCTGCGTGACTCGACGGGTGGCTCAGCTGCATTCACTTCCCGCACCCATTGCTTGAGTTGGCGGTGGGAAGTGTGCAGAGAGGCACCTCCGTCGACACACAGAACCTCTGTGGCCTTCTGGAACTCCTGCTCGCTGTTGTCTCCTTCATCCATGTCCTCATCGTCGTCTTCGTCCTCATCCTTGTCGCGGCCCCGGGGAGGTCTGTCACCTTGCCGCTGCTTGGCCTTGCCGCGGCGTCCTCCCCGGCCATTGAACGGCCGCTTCTTGCTGGG
>LR738714.1:874069400-874086068 GCA_902687465.1 Secale cereale | reverse complement strand
CCCCGCCTCCTTGGGCCTTCTCCTTGTCGCGACGCTCGTATTCAGCCTTCTGCTGCTCTACGAGGTACTCTACTCTTTTGCAGTTCTGGAGATCGTGGCCCTTGGTGCGGTGGATCTTACAGTACTGCTTGTCGGAGCTGTCCTGCTTGTCGGCTGCCGCTACAGGGGTGGACTCCTTGCCGGAGCCACCAGCTTGTGTCTTCTTGGCGGGAGCCTCCTTGCCGGACTGCTCGACAACCAGTACCTCCTTGTTCTTCTTCTTTCTATTGTTCCGCCGCCGGTTTTTCCTTGCCGGGGCGGCATCCTCACTATCCATTCCTCCTGCTCCAGTATCCTCTCCGGGGAGTCTCCTCCCCTCTTCAGCACGCGCACACTTGTCAGCCAGAGCGTAAAGCTCGCTGACATCCCGGATCTTGGTCATCGCCATCTCCTCCCTCATCCGGCGGTTACGCACGTTCTGGTGGAACGCGCTGATAACCGCGGAAGGGTGGACATCGGGGATGTTGTGCTGAACGCGGCTGAACCTTTGGATATACTTTCGCAGGGATTCTCCCTCCTTCTGGGCAAGGATGTGGAGATCGCTCTCCTGGCCGTGGGGTTTGTGGCCGCCCGTGAAGGCGCCGACAAACTGGTGGCACAAATCCGCCCAAGAAGATATGGAGTTCTCCGGCAAGTGCATAAGCCAAGACCTGACGTTTGGCTTAAGCACGAGCGGGAAGTAGTTGGCTAGGATCTTCTCGTCGCGTCCCCCGGCAGCCTGCACCGCAATGGTGTAGATGCTGAGGAACTCTGAGGGGTGTGTCTTGCCGTCGTACTTCTCTGGTACGTCGGGCTTAAAGTTCTTCATGCTGGGCCACTGGACTTGCCGCAGCTCTCGGGTGAACGCAGGGCAACCTGCCGCGTACGGCAAGTCGCCTGGTTCACCGGGCGCGTGCATGTCGACAGCAGTCCCAGCGCGCTTATCGGACTGTCTTCGGGCTTCTCGTCGACACTCGATGCGGGTTCGAGCGTCCTCTTGCCGCCTGTCGTCGAGGACTTGGCGCTGATCGCGGCGAGCTCGCGGATCCGACGATGCCGTAGAGTCATCGTCGACGTTGATCTGGCGGGGTGGCGATTTCTGCTTCCGCGGCGGGGAGTGCACGGTAGTTGCACCCCCAGCGGTCTTGTCTCCATCGGCCTTTGTTTGGTCGACTTGCCGCGGCCGCGATGTTGCCGGCTGCTGCGGTGTGTTGTTGTTGGCGAAGGTGATGAGGCTCTGGATCATCGCCCTCCAGTCATCGGCCTTGTCTGCCGCTGGAGGGAAGTCAACGAGCAGTTGGGCTCTAGCAAGAGCTTCTGCTGGAGAGGAGGGAAGCGGTGGCGAGCGGTGCGAGGAGCGAGATATGCTCGGACTTCTAACAGGGTTAGAAGGAGCATGATCTCGCCCCGGCGACCGCGCCTTGCTCATACCAGCGCGCTGGCCTTGAGCATCCCACGACCCACCGGCTTGTCCTCGTCCCAGCAAGCGTATGGTACCCCCGGTACCACGTCGCTGCTGGTCCGGCACCTCCTGAGAGGGACGTGGTGCGTGCACGGACGCCGAGGTCTTGGAGTTCGCCCGGTCGTCCGTCTTGTCTTTGGACTTGGCGGCGCCGCGAGTGTCCTCGCCGGCGTCCACCCCTCTGCCAGCGTCTACCCCACCAACCGTTGGTTCTGGTGGTGGCGGGATCGACGCAGACGGGCCTACGACCTCCGAAGCCTTCTTCTTCGGAGGCATGTTGATGTAGTCGATGAGGTTGATGAAGTTGGGGAGGTTGCTGAAGGTTGCGCCCGCGTGAGTGCCGGATCAGGTTCACACAACCTCGACGCCCCCTACCTGGCGCGCCAAAGATGTCGGGGAAACTGACCGCCTACGAACACCTATGGGACCGGAGCCCCTTCTACGTTGCGGTAAGGGAGCGGAGGGAGCACGAAGAGCAGATCGAGGAGCACACGCGGGCAGTTTTACCCAGGTTTGGGCCGCGCGGACGCGTAAAACCCTACTCCTGCCTTGGTTGTATTAAGTTCTTGGGCTCGGGAGCTTGAAGATCTACAGTACCAGCTACACCGAGCGAGGGAGTGAGCGAGTTTCTGGGATCGAACCCCCTCTACGTTGTGCATGGGCCTCCTTTTATAGCTCAAAGGGGTCACCGACAGGTGTCAACGTAGAGGAGGGTAAAAGCGTAAAACTGGTGGTAGATGGAACAGTGCATGAACAGTGTATGCACAGTGGTCTTCACCTAACTCTGACGGTGGGGGACAAGGGCATTGAATGCCCATCGCCGTCGCCCAAAAAGCGTCCGTCCATGCGTCTCCGTTCGCCATGGCGATAGCCTCGTCACCGCGGCTTGCCATCGTGTACCCCAGGCTGCACAGCCATCTGCCACGTGCCCCTGGAAGGGCCCCAGGGCGACGCGTGGCCAGATGAGCTAGAGCGCAGGCATACAGCATAAGCTTCCCCGGCAAGCACCTTGCCGGGGTCGCAACCTTACCGGGCCCGGAAGCTTGCCGCTCTCCGAGCCCTGCCGGGGCGCATGATGCGCCGCGATATACCTTCTTGAGGTGACATTCTTTTGGCCTTCCTGGCAAGCACCTCTTGCCAGGGTCTTGTGCTGGAATGATAACTTTGAGCCTGGTGCGGCCTTCCCGGCAAGCTCCTCTTGCCGGGGTCTTGTCTCTTAACTTGAATACTTTGTTCTTGAATGGCTTCAAAGGGGTCCAGAGTGGGCTTTGGCGGACGCGTGGCGAGCCAGACCATGGGACGCTGCTACTGCCCGTACACAAGTCGGGATACTAAGGTACCCCTACTTTAGTACACCAACACCGAGCTCTTCGCGATGCTGAAGTCGGTGAAGGTAGAAATCATGAAAAAGTATCTAGTGTTGATGGTTAACAAGACCACTTGTTTCAATTAAAGGGCAAAGGGATAGAAGGGGAACTTCAAGAAGAATGACAAGCAAGTTGTCACTCCCGTGAAGAAACCCAAAGCTAAAACTCAAGCCTGAAACTAAGTGCTTCTACTGCAAAGGAAATGGTCACTGGAAGTGGAACTGCCCTAGATACTTGGCGGATAAGAAGGATGGCAAAGTGAACAAAGGTATATTTTGATATACAGATTATTGATGTGTACTTTACTAGTGTTCATAGCAACCCCTGGGTATTTGATACCGGTTCAGTTGCTAAAATTAGTAACTCGAAACGAGAATTGCAGAATGAACAGAGACTAGTTAAAGGTGAAGTGACGATGTGTGTTGGAAGTAGTTCCAAGATTGATATGATCATCATCGCACACTCCCTATACTTTCGGGATTAGTGTAAAACCTAAATAAATGTTATTTGGCATTTGCGTTGAGCATGAATATGATTTGATCATATTTGTTGCAATACGGTTATTCATTTAAAGTCATAGAATAATTGTTATTCTGTTTACATGAATAAAACCTTCGATGGTCATACACCCAATGAAAATAGTTTGTTGGATCTCGATCATGGTGATACACATATTCATAATATTGAAGCCAAAAGATGCAAGGTTAATAATGATAGTGCAATTTATTCGTGGCACTGCCGTTTAGGTCATAATGGTGTAAAGCGCATGAAGAAACTCCATAGTGATGGACTTTTGGAATCACTTGATTATCAATCACTTGGTGCTTGCGAACCATGCCTCATGGGCAAGATGACTAAAACTCCGTTCTCCGGAACAATGGAGCGAGCAACCGATTTGTTGGAGATCATACATACAGATGTATGTGGACCAATGAGTGTTGAAGCTCGCGGCGGGTATCGTTATTTTTTGACCTTCACTGATGATTTGAGCAGATATGGGTATATCTACTTAATGAAGCACAAGTCTGAAACATTTGAAAAGTTCAAAGAATTTCAGAGTGAAGTGGAGAATCATCGTAACAAGAAAATAAGAGTTTCTACGATATGATCGTAGAGGTAAAATATTTGAGTTAGCGAGTTTGGCCTTCAGTAAAAACAATGTGAAATAGTTTCACTACTCACGCCACCTCAAACACCACAGTGTAATGGTGTGTCCGAACGTCATAACCGTACTTTATTAGATATGGTGCGATCGATGATGTCTCTTACGGATCTACCACTATCGCTTTTGTGGTTATGCATTAGAGACAGCTACATTCATGTTAAATAGGGCACCATCTAAATCCGTGGAGATGACACCGTATGAATTGTGGTTTGACGATAAACCTAAGCTGTCATTTCTTTAAGTTTGGGACTGCGATGCTTATGTGAAAAAGTTTCAACATGATAAGCTCGAACCCAAATCAGAGAAGTAAATCTTCATAGGATACCCAAAAGAAACTGTTGGGTACACCTTCTATCACAGATCCGAAGGCAAGGTCTTTGTTGCTAATAGTGGATCCTTTCTAGAGAAGGAGTTTCTCTCGAAAGAAGTGTGTGGGAGGAAATTAGAACTTGATGAGGTAATTGTACCTTCTCCCGAATTGGAAAGTGGAACATCACAGAAACTAGTTCCAGTGATTCCTACACCAATTAGTGAGGAAGCTAATGATGATGATCATGAAACTTCAGATCAAGTTTGTGCTGAACTTCGTAGATCAACCAGAGTTCGTTCCGCATCAGAGTGGTACGGCAACCCGGTTCTGGAAGTCATGTTACTGGACCATGATGAACCTACGAACTATGAGGAAGTGATGATGAGCCCAGATTCCGCAAAATGGCTTGAGGCCATGAAATCTGAGATGGGATCCATGTATGAGAACAAAGTGTGGACTTTGGTTGACTTGCCCGATGATCGGCAAGCCATCCAAAATAAATGGATCTTCAAGAGGAAGACTGACGCTGACGGTAATGTTAATGTTTACAAAGCTCGACTTGTTGCGAAAGTTTTTCAACAAGTTCAAGGAGTTGACTACGATGAGACTTTCTCACCCCTAGCGATGCTTAAGTCTGTCCGAATCATGTTAGCAATTGCCACATTTTATGAAATCTGGCAAATGGATAACAAAACTGCATTCTTTAATGGATTTATTAAAGAAGACTTGTATATGATGCAACTAGAAGGTTTTGTCAATCCTAAAGGTGCTAACAAAATTTGCAAGCTCCAGCGATCCATCTATGGACTAGTGCAAGCATCTCGGAGTTGGAATATACGCTTTGATAAGTTGATCAAAGCATATAGATTTATACAGACTTGCGGTGAAGCCTGTATTTACAAGAAGTGAGTGGGAGCACTACAACCTTTCTGATAAGTATATGTGAATGACATATTGTCGATCGGAAATGATGTAGAATTTTCTGGAAAGCATAAAGAAGTGTTTGAAAGGAGTTTTTCAAAGAAAGACCTTGGTGAAGCTGCTTACATATTGGGCATCAAGATCTATAGAGATAGATCAAGACGCTTGATAAGACTTTCAATGAGTACATACCTTGATAAGATTTTGAAGTAGTTCAAAATGGATCAGTCAAAGAAGGAGTTCTTGCCTGACTTGTTAGGTGTGAAGTTGAGTAAGACTCAAAGCCAGACCACGGTAGAAAAATATAGAGAGAATGAAAGTCATTCCCTATGCCTCAGCCATAGGTTCTATAAAGTATGCCATGCTGTGTACCAAACATGTTGTGTACCTTGCCATGAGTTTGTCAAGGGGGTACAATAGTGATCCAGGAGTAGATCACTGTACAGCGGTCAAAATTATCCTTAGTAACTGCATGACTAAATTATGGAGGTGATAAAGAGTTCGTCGTAAAGGGTTATGCCGATGCAAGCTTTGACACTAAATCCAGATGACTCTAAGTATGAATCTGGATGCGTATTGAAAGTGGGAGCAATTAGCTAGAGTAGCTCCATGCAGAGCATTGTAGACATAGAAATTTGCGAAATACATACGGATCTGAATGTGACAGACCCGTTGACTAAACTTCTCTCACAAGCAAAACATGATCACACCTTATTACTCTTGGGTATTAATCACATAGCGATGTGAACTAGATTATTGACTCTAGTAAACCCTTTGGGTGTTGGTCACATGGCGATGTGAACTATGGGTGTTATTCACATAACGATGTGAACTATCGGTATTAAATCACATGGCGATGTGAGCTAGATTATTGACTCTAGTGCAAGTGGGAGACTGAAGGAAATATGTCCTAGAGGCAATAATAAAGTTGTTATTTATATTTCCTTATATCATGATAAATGTGTATTATTCATGCTAGAATTGTATTAACCAGAAACTTAGTACATGTGTGAATACATAGACAAAACAGAGTGTCCCTAGTATGCCTCTACTAAACTAGCTCATTGATCAAAGATGGTTATGTTTCCCAACCATAGACATGAGTTGTCATTTGATCAACGGGATCACATCATTAGGAGAATGATGTGATGGACAAGACCGATCCGTTAGCTTAGCACTATGATCATTTAGTTTTATTGCTATTGCTTTCTTCATGACTTATACATGTTCCTATGACTATGAGATTATGCAACTCCCGAATACCGTCGGAACACCTTGCGTGCTATCAAACGTCACAACGTAACTGGGTGAACATAAAGATGCTCTACAGGTGTCTCCGGAAGTGTTCGTGGTGTTGGCATAGATCAAGACTAGGATTTGTCACTCCGAGTGTCAGAGAGGTATCTCTGGGCCCTCTCGGTAATGCACATTATAATAAGCCTTGCAAGCAAAAGACTAATGAGTTAGTCATGAGATGATGTATTACAGAACGAGTAAAGAGACTTGCCGGTAACGAGATTGAACTAGGTATAGAGATCCCGACGATCGAATCTCGGGCAAGTAACATACCAATGACAAAAGGAACAATGTATGTTGTTATGCGGTTTGACCGATAAAGATCTTCGTAGAATATGTAGGAGCCAATATGAGCAGCCAGGTTCCGCTATTGGTTATTGACCGGAGATGAGTCTCGGTCATGTCTACATAGTTCTCGAACCCGTAGGGTCCGCACGATTAACGTTTGATGACGATCGGTATTATGAGTTTATGAGTTTTGATGTACCAAAGGAGTTCGGAGTCCCGGATGAGACCGGGGACATGACGAGGAGTCTCGAAATGGTCGAGACATAAAGATCGATATATTGGACGACTATATTCGGACATCGGAAAGGTTCCGAGTGATTCGAGTATTTTTCGGAGTATATGGGCCTTATTGGGCCATACGGGAATAGAGGAGAAAGGCCAAAAGGAAGGAGGCGCGCGCCCCCCCTCTGGTCCGAATTGGACAAGGGGTGCAGCCCCCTTTTCCTTCTCCCTCTCCACCTCTTTCCTTCTCTCCTACTCCAGAAAGGAAAGGGAAATCCTACTAGGACTTGGGAGTCCTAGTAGGACTCCCCACACTTGGCGCGCCCCCTCTAGGGCCGGCCTCTCCCTTGCTCCTTTATATACAGGGGCAGGGGGGCACCCTAGTGATACGTCCAAAACGTATCTATAATTTCTGCTTGCTCCATGCCTCTTTTGGGTGATATTGCTATGTTATTTATACACTTCCATACACTTTTGATCATATTTGGACTAACCTATTAACTCAGTGCACCCCAGTGCCAGTTTCTGTTTTCGGCTGTTTTTGTATTTCAGGTTTTCACATTACGAGAACTGCCAGAAAAAATCCAGAAAAATTATATAAAAAATCAGCGTTCCGGAAGCTTCCATGCGGCCAAAGTAGGGCCGGAGGGGACCCACAGGGGCTCCAGGCGGCCTGCCCACGCCCCCCCCCCCCCCGGCCACGCCGGGGGGGGGCGCCTGGGCACCCCTGACCCCCTCTGATGCCCCCTTTTGGCATATATTTACACCGTGTCGCGGAAACCCTGATTCCAGACCCCTTTTCTCCAGACGCAATTCCGATCTCCGCCGCCATCGCCATCAAGCTTCGGGGGACCAGAATTCCTGCGCCGGCACCCTGCCGGGACGGGGAAGTGCCCCCGGATTCATCTCCATCGATGTTGCTTCCTCCCTCCATGATGCGGGAGTAGTTCCTCCTCGGGGCTGAGGTTCTTACCAGTAGCTATGTGGTCAATTCTCTCTCCCATGATGTGATCTTCGTTGTGATCATAGGCTATGTTAATCTAGGGTGATCCCATGATATTTTCCCCTTCCTCTATGTATTGGATTGATGTACTCACTTGTCTTTATCTAGTATAATCTCCGAGACCAAGGTGACAGCGGTCTATTGGACATGGATTAGAACAATATTTTCATGAGTGATTTCCTCTCTTGTGTGTTGATTGAAGATTGAGAGTCTCTTGGTGCTTGTCTTTGACTATCCTTTAGATATGTTGTGGTGATTGTGGGACTCTCTTTGGATGGCCGCGGTGACATTGGGAAATCCTTAGATTGAGAACTACGAACTTTGAGGTGTGCTTTTGTAGCCCTACATAATTCTCGTCCTCTCTTGACCACGAAGGAATGACCTCCGGGTGCGTCCCCTTTGCATGTTTTATGGGAAATATCATGTGATTCGATTATGTTAATGTTGTTGGGAGTTGCCACTAGTGAAAGTATGAAGCCTAGGCCTTGTTTCCACCATTGCAATACCATTTGTGCTCACGTTTACCACTTGTTTGCTTGCTGCACTTTTTATTACAGATTTATATTACTTTGTTTTGCCATCCATATCACTTGCCATTTAACATCTCTTCGCCAAACTAGTGCACCTATACATCTAACAAGTGTATTAGGTGTGTTGGGGACACAAGAGACTTCTTGTATCTTAGTTGCAGGGTTGCTTGAGAGAGACCATCTTCAACCTCTACTTCCCTGAGTTCGATAAACCTTAGGTCATCCACTTGAGGGAAATTGCTGCTGTCCTACAAACCTCTGCGCTTGGAGGCCCAACATAGTCTACAAGTGTAGAAGCGTGTGTAGACATCAGCCGGCACCCTGCCGGGACGGGGAAGTGCCCCCGGATTCATCTCCATCGACGTTGCTTCCTCCCTCCATGATGCGGGAGTAGTTCCTCCTCGGGGCTGAGGTTTCTACCAGTAGCTATGTGGTTATCTCTCTCTCCCATGATGTGATCTTCGTTGTGATCATAGGCTATGTTAATCTAGGGTGATCCCATGATGTTTCCCCTTCCTCTATGTATTGGATTGATGTACTCACTTGTCTTTATCTAGTATAATCCCCGAGACCAAGGTGACAGCGGTCTATTGGACATGGATTAGAAAAATATTTTCATGAGTGATTTCCTCTCTTGTGTGTTGATTGAAGATTGAGAGTCTCTTGGTGCTTGTCTTTGACTATCCTTTAGATATGTTGTGGTGATTGTGGGACTCTCTTTGGATGGCCGCGGTGACATTGGGAAATCCTTAGATTGAGAACTACGAACTTTGAGGTGTGCTTTTCTAGCCCTACATAATTCTTGTCCTCTCTTGACCACGAAGGAATGACCTCCGGGTGCGTCTCCATTGCATGTTTTATGGGAAATATCATGTGATTCGATTATGTTAATGTTGTTGGGAGTTGCCTCTAGTGAAAGTATGATCCCTAGGCCTTGTTTCCACCATTGCAATACCATTTGTGCTCACGTTTACCACTTGTTTGCTTGCTGCACTTTTTATTACAGATTTATATTACTTTGTTTTGCCATCCATATCACTTGCCATTTAACATCTCTTCGCCGAACTAGTGCACCTATACATCTAACAAGTGTATTAGGTGTGTTGGGGACACAAGAGACTTCTTGTATCTTAGTTGCAGGGTTGCTTGAGAGAGACCATCTTCAACCTCTACTTCCCTGAGTTCGATAAACCTTAGGTCATCCACTTGAGGGAAATTGCTGCTGTCCTACAAACCTCTGCGCTTGGAGGCCCAACATAGTCTACAAGAGTAGAAGCGTGTGTAGACATCAAGCTATTTCTGGCGCCGTTGCCGGGGAGGTGAGTGCTTGAAGGTATATCTTTAGATCTTGCAATTAAATCTTTTTGTTTCTTGTTTTCATTTCACTAAGTTATGCTTATGGACAACCTTGCTATTGGATCGTTGCTTGCGGGAAGACGCCCCACACCTGTGGTGGTTGCTCCTCCCCCTACTGAAATTTTGCCCTATAAAATACCAGCTGGTATTATCGATTATGTTTTGGCTGATCGTTATGCAGGAGACAGACATCCCGGTGAACACTTGCTATATCTGTCACAACTATGTTCATTATTTAAGCTTGCAGGTGTATCAAGGGAGTTTGTCATGAGGAAATTATTTGCCTTGTCACTGAAAGGAAAAGCATTGGAATGGTATAGGCTACTAAATGACTCTCACCTGCTGGAGTGGGAAGAGATCCAGTCTCTCTTTTACTCCAAGTTTTATCCTCTTCATGAAGTCCATGAGAATAGGAATTATGTTTATAATTTTTATCCTCATGACGGAGAGAGCATAGCTCAAGCTTGGGGGAGACTGAAAACGTTAATGCTAAAATGTCCTAACCATGGGCTTCCCAAAGATATGATTATTACTAATTTCTATGCGAGGCTTTCTCGACAGGATAAAGATTTTCTCGACGCTTCCTCTATGGGTTCTTTCACAAACAAAAAGATTGATGCTAAATGGGAACTCCTTGAAAGAATTCAACGCAACACTGAAGATTGGGAGATCGACAAAGGTAAAGAGTCAGGTATAATTTATGAGTATGATTGCATTAAGTCCTTTGTTGAAACTACAAGTTTTAATAAGTTTAGTGCTAAGTTTGGGCTTGATTCTCAACTCCTTGTTGATTTCCTCAAATCTTTTGCTTCACATCTTAATATGCCTAAGGAGGATTGGATCAAGTATCATAAACCTTTTAAAGAGACTTGCAAAGAAAATGAAATTGTTCATGATGATTGCAACATGCATGATCCAATTCCTAAAAATGAAGTTTTATATAAGCATGTTAATTTTTGTGGAGTGGATAGACCTTGTGAAAGGCCTATGATTGAAGAAGAGAAGTATTGTAAGCAACATAAGCATGAAAGAACAATCACTTGGGTCAGAGATTTAAATGAAATTGCTAGAGAATTGTGTGACCTTTATCCTTTTACTTGTGAACTTTGCCGTATAGAGGGTCACTTTAATTTTCAATGCATGAACTTTCAGAACATAACTGTTAACCGGTTGTGTGATAACATGATCACCTCTGATCTTTATGATGAGCTTATGTTATTTTTGATGTGTGAAGAGTTATCAGAAAAGACTTCATGGCTAGATGTTAATGCCATAGGAATAAAAAAACACTTTGCAAAATTGCCATCTCTATTGTGTTGTTAATTGCCATGAAAATGATTACATAGGTAAGATTATAAAGGAGGGAACTTAACCAAAGTATAAAAATGTCTCTTATATTTCTGCTAATAAAAAGGAGAGTTTCTCCCAAGTTTCCCCTATTGTTTCTAATGATAAACCAGGATATGTGGAGAAGCTTCATCTCCAAACCACTCCCTCCTAAGGTTAAGAAGAAGAAAAAGAAGAGGAGGAGGAAGAGGAGCAAGAAAGAAGAAGAATGGGTATCAACCTGGCCTGAGCATATTCCTCCCATCAACTTTTATCCTAACGATTGGAGTTTTCAAGCGTGCGAGGGAAGATGATAAAAAGATTCAGGAGTGTCAAACGCTCAAGGTTGGGGATGCCCCCATGCACCCCCAAGAAATATTCAAGGAGACTCAAGCGTCTAAGCTTGGGGATGCCCCCGTGCATCCCCTTCTCCATCAACATTATCAGTTCGTCCTTCGTTCCACTATATTTTAATCACTTCATGTGTTATGTGCTATGCTTGGAGCGTCTTGTTTTAGTTTTCCTTTTAGTTTTCTTTAGCTTTTCATAACGAGTTGGAACTCAGCTTTCTTTATGTGGGAGAGAAACACGCTCCACTTCTACCTAGAACATAACATAGAATTTGCATGTCTATCTTTACTGTGTGTGTTCTTTGTCTTTTAATAGCTACTATCATGCTTAGCTCTTAACTTTCATGCTTATCTTTTTAAAGAGCTTTTGTTTAGTTGGTTGCTTGAACTCTCTTTAGTTATCATGTTTATCTTATTAAGAGAGTTTGCTTCCGTTACATTGGTTGATATGTCTATGATAAAGATGCTACATGCATAATGGCGGTTAGTAGTTCATGTTTTCTTATGGTTAGTCTCAAATAGCTGGGGGGTTCCCAATGTGTTGTTGGAGTACCAACATGATTTGTTTGCCTATGATGTGGTATGGTTTAGTAATATCTTCCTTCAAAGAATTCATTTTGATTGACTTGGCGTAAGGAAGTCTGTCAAGCCTTGATGATCTTTTGTTTCTGAGTAGCGATATAACTTCCATGCCTGATTCAATGTTGCTTTGTCCCTCTGCATGATTATGACCGTCATTGCTCTCTTAGTTGGTCGCTCCCCGTCTCTTGCTAACCTTCGCCTGTACTAAGCGGACTGACTGCTTGTGCATCCACATCCTTTTAATCCAGTTATGCCATATGAGTCCACCATATCTTCCTACATGGTATTTACCTGCCATTCCTAACGGAGACTTGCATGTACCATCTAGAAATTATTCAAAGAAAAAGCATTCCTATTTTGTGCCTCTGTTTTAAGTTCATGAGGAAGTAGTAGTTAATTCATGATCTTTTTAAGTTGGACAAGCTTCACCCCGGGATTGCATGTATAATGTGCAAACCCATAATACGAGAAGGAACTGGCATTGAGTGCGCCCGGCTCAAAAAGATAATATAACAAACAAACCCTCCTTCACGCTTTGTTCATGAGAAATCAGAAAACCTTGGCAGTGATAAACAAAGGAGATTAAGAGGATGTGATCGTCCTCATTCGGGAGCCGTTCCTCGAAACTTGTCCATCTCAAGAAGTGATTGAGTTGTCTGCTAGCATTCGTTGACGAAACATGCATGATCTAAAAAAAATTATTACCTCTGTTTTAAAACCAAGAGCTCTGGTACATGTTTTGTCTTTGTTTCCGACTACGGGTTTTCAACCTTGCCAACAAAAGCCACGGTTCGAGAGTCTCCACCTTCTTTTAAAAGCACCAACTACTGAGAGCATGATTTTCATTCTGAGTGTAATGTGCATTGTCCCAAAGTAGCATTGTCTTTTGCATGATTGTGATATCGTTTATTTTGAAATCATTGTATCTAGTCATCACTTAAACCTTGGAGGTGCCCTTGCATTTATGTTTTGCTTCACTAAAGGGGGCAAGCTAGATATCACTTTATCATATTTGCACATCATGTTCATTACAAATCTATTTGATGTTTCAATATCATATTGTAAAACTTTCAGTTCTTTGTGATTTTCTCATGAGGCAACTTAATTACTATTGATTCATTGTCTCAGTAAGCTTTTGTCATATGACTATGAAAAAGTCCTATATGGTTAATAGCATGTCAGCACAGAAATTATTCTTGTTATCATTTACCTACTCGAGGACGAGCAGGAATTAAGCTTGGGGATGTTGATACGTTCAAAACGTATCTATAATTTCTGCTTGCTCCATGCCTCTTTTGGGTGATATTGCTATGTTATTTATACACTTCCATACACTTTTGATCATATTTGGACTAACCTATTAACTCAGTGCACCCCAGTGCCAGTTTCTGTTTTCGTCTGTTTTTGTATTTTAGGTTTTCACATTACGAGAACTGCCAGAAAAAATCCAGAAAAATTATATAAAAAATCAGTGTTCCGGAAGCTTCCATGCGGCCAAAGTAGGGCCGGAGGGGACCCACAGGGGCTCCAGGCGGCCTGCCCACGCGGCCCCCCGCCTGGCCGCGCCGGGGGGGCGCCTGGGCACCCCTGACCCCCTCTGATACCCCCCTTTGGCATATATTTACACCGTGTCGCGGAAACCCTGATTCCAGACCCCTCTTCTCCAGACGCGATTCCGATCTCCGCCGCCATCGCCATCAAGCTTCGGGGGACCAGAATTCCTGCGCCGGCACCCTGCCGGGACGGGGAAGTGCCCCCGGATTCATCTCCATCGACGTTGCTTCCTCCCTCCATGATGCGGGAGTAGTTCCTCCTCGGGGCTGAGGTTCTTACCAGTAGCTATGTGGTCAATTCTCTCTCCCATGATGTGATCTTCGTTGTAATCATAGGCTATGTTAATCTAGGGTGATCCCATGATATTTTCCCCTTCCTCTATGTATTGGATTGATGTACTCACTTGTCTTTATCTAGTATAATCCCCGAGACCAAGGTGACAACGGTCTATTGGACATGGATTAGAACAATATTTTCATGAGTGATTTCCTCTCTTGTGTGTTGATTGAAGATTGAGAGTCTCTTGGTGCTTGTCTTTGACTATCCTTTAGATATGTTGTGGTGATTGTGGGACTCTCTTTGGATGGCCGCGGTGACATTGGGAAATCCTTAGATTGAGAACTACGAACTTTGAGGTGTGATTTTGTAGCCCTACATAATTCTCGTCCTCTCTTGACCACGAAGGAATGACCTCCGAGTGCGTCCCCTTTGCATGTTTTATGGGAAATATCATGTGATTCGATTATGTTAATGTTGTTGGGAGTTGCCACTAGTGAAAGTATGAAGCCTAGGCCTTGTTTCCACCATTGCAATACCATTTGTGCTCACGTTTACCACTTGTTTGCTTGCTGCACTTTTTATTACAGATTTATATTACTTTGTTTTGCCATCCATATCACTTGCCATTTAACATCTCTTCGCCGAACTAGTGCACCTATACATCTAACAAGTGTATTAGGTGTGTTGGGGACACAAGAGACTTCTTGTATCTTAGTTGCAGGGTTGCTTGAGAGAGACCATCTTCAACCTCTACTTCCCTGAGTTCGATAAACCTTAGGTCATCCACTTGAGGGAAATTGCTGATGTCCTACAAACCTCTGAGCTTGGAGGCCCAACATAGTCTACAAGAGTAGAAGCGTGTGTAGACATCACCTAGGAAACACAATTTGAATTGTTTTAGCCGTGTGCGGTGCCCCTCTCCATAGAAACACACCTCGGTCATACCGTTGCAGTGCTTAGGTGAAGCCCTGCGCCGGTAGATACATCATATCTATCACCACGCCGTCGTGCTGGCGAAACTCTCCCGTGAAGCTCAACTGGATCAAGAGCTCGTGGGACGTCATCAAGCTGAACGTGTGCTGAACGCGGAGGTGCCGTACGTTCGGTGCTTGATCGGTTGGATCGCGAAGAAGTTCGACTACATCAACCGCTTCACTTGACGCTTCCGCTCCCAGTCTACGAGGGTACGTAGACACACTCTCCCCCTCGTTGCTATGCATCGAGTAGATAGATCTTGCGTGATCGTAGGAACATTTTGAAAATACTACGTTTCCCAACATTTACCACAGACCTTCGGGTCCAAAGCTAGTATCTAGATGGCTTCTTCTCTCTCTTTGGATCTCAATACCAAGTTCTCCTCGGTCTTCGAGGAGATCTATTCGATGTAATCTCTTTTTGCGGTGTGTTTGTCGAGATCCGATGAATTGTGGGTTTATGATCAATATTATCTATGAGAAATATTTGGTTCTTTTCTGAACTCTTTTATATATGATTATAATATCCTTGCAAGTCTCTTCAAATTATTGGTTTGGTTTGGCCTACTAGATCTATAGTTCTTGCAATGGGAGAAGTGCTTGGCTTTGGGTTCAATCTTGCGGTGTCCTTTCCCAGTGACAGTAGGGGCAGCAAGGCACGTATTGTATTGTTGCCATCGAGGATAAAAAGATGGGGTTTGTATCATATTGTTTGAGTTTATCCCTCTACTTCATGTCATCTTGCTTAAGGCATTACTCTGTTCTTATGAACTTAATACTCTAGATGCATGCTGGATAGCGGTCGATGTGTGGAGTAATAGTAGTAGATGTAGAATCGTTTCGGTCTACTTGTTTCGGGTGTGATGCCTATATATAATGATTATGCCTAGATAGTCTCATAAGTATTCGCTTTTCTATCAATTGCTCGACAGTAATTTGTTTACCCGCCTTAGAATTCTGCTATCATGAGAGAAGCCACTAGAGAAAACTATGGCCCCCGGGTCTATACTCAACATATCAATCTACAATCTACTTTACTTTTTCGCTTTTACTTTCTGTTCTTATATCCAAAAATATCAAACTATCATATCTACCAGATCTCACTTTCGTAAGTGACCATAAAGGGATTGACAACCCCTTATCGCGTTGGCTGCGAAGTTCTTATTTGTTTGTGCAGGTGCGAGGGACTCGCGCGTGGTCTCCTACTGGATTGATACCTTGGTTCTCAAAACTGAGGGAAATACTTACGCTATTGTGCTGCATCACCCTTTCCTCTTCGAGGGAATACAACGCAAGCTCGAGAAGTAGCACCCCTCGAGCAAAAGATCAAAACTACAATCTCTCTACGGGGTTGCACACAAACGGTGTCAGCTATCCGGCAGGGCTTCGCCGTCCAGAACTAGTTCCTGTCGGAACCCAGACAACCTTTTGGCTCTACGAAACTATTTCTCTGGGAGGGAGAGAGAAGCCAGACAAGTCATGGCATGTGTATAAGATCAAGGGATGAATATATGGCAGCCACCCCCTCTATTTATAGGAAAACCAAGGGGTAGTGTGCCTCCACAAATTACCAAAAACTCCCATGCATTAGGTCACACATGAGGGTGTTACGGACAAAATGGGATGCCATGTGGAGCTCCACCACCCATGGCCGGCCACCCCTAG
>LR738714.1:874051445-874061691 GCA_902687465.1 Secale cereale | reverse complement strand
CCCCCTACTCTCCCCGCCGCTCTCCGAACATGAAGAATAGTTGCAGTTGGGAGGGAGGCGTCCAATTGCAATAGAGGGCAACACATGGAATTGCAAGCCTACTGTCGGACATACAACTGCCCCTTCCCCCTCTCACATCGCCCACAGACCAAACAAAAGGCTGGTTGCGGTTGGGTGTGTGCACATGCGGTTGCAATCGAGGGCGACACTTGAGTTACAAGACTAGTGTCAGGCATGCAACTACCCCTCTCCCTCTGCCCTCAAACAAAAACACAAGGCCAATTGCAGTTGGGACGGAGGCATGCAATTGCATTTGAGGGTGACACTTGCAGTTGCATGCCTAGTGTTGGACATGCAAACACTAGGCATCAATATTTCCTACGAGGCTAAAAAATAGAGAATAAATAAAAACATAGTTACATGTGGATACGATGTGTGCAGTCACATGTGGATGGGTGTACATGTAGCTGATAGTATGATTTTTAAAATGGCAAAAATAAATGTGAGCAATTAAAAATTAATAAGAGATAAAAATAAAAATGAAAAAACACACAAACATATGTCAAAGAAATAATTATGATACAAAAGCGAACAAGAAAAGAATGAGAAGAATGGAAATAAGTAATAATTCTAAAAGAAGCAACAAAATAAAATTCAAAAGGGAAACTATCTAGAAATCCAAAATGACTTGGCTCAAGCCATTTTGAAAAATTATACACAATGTTGCGACCAGAAAAAGGAAATGCAGCTCAATTTTGCATGAATCTTGGCACATAGATTACACGGTTTATCGTATTACTAAATCTTACATGAGCAAACCTTGACACACGGCGTGGAGGCAAATAAAAAAGACATGGAGACAAATAGGAATGTGCATTGAGTATGACATGCTGAAAGATATAGAGGAAGACAATGAGCACGGAGGACACACACGCTCCCTCTTTGCACTTTGCACGGTCTATTTCTAACCGCAACCTAACAAACAAACAAACAAAAAAGAAACAGGCCGGCCGCATCATCCTAACAGGACGATTTATACATGATAAGCCTATAGCATAAAAATTATTTAATGGGGGCGTCGACTGAGACTTGGATAGAAACAGTCGACTGAGTTTTAGTCCCTCTGTTTTTTTTTTAGTTTGCATGTAAATTTTTGTCAAGTTTGATTAAATTTATAGGAAAAAATATCAATATTCACAATATAAAATTAATATTATTAGATGCATCATGAAATTTATTTTCATACCATACGGCTTTACTATTGTAGATGTTGATATTTTCTCTATAAAATTTGTCAAATTTTACAAATTTTGACTTGACCAAATTTTATATGTAGACTGAAAATAAACTGAGGGAGTACATAAGTTAAGGGGTTTGCCAGCGAGCAGCGAACATGCTACCGCAGTGGCTTTTGGAATAGTCGATCGGTCACCCGTCAACGTCTCATCTCGGAGCTTGCTTAGTTTAATTAATGGTGGTGAAGCCAGGCAATGGCATCGTCGAAGCACTTTTGGAACCTCCACATGCCAGCGGGTGGCAAAGAGATGCCCACCTCCATGCCACCACCGGCGCTGCTCCGGGCGCCTTCCGCCACCGCCATTGCGCCGGTCCTTGCCACGGACACGATCTCCACCTTGGCCGGCCGCCCGAACCCGAAGTCGACGTCGTAGACCCGGAACCTCGGCGACCCCGCCACGCTCAGCACCCCGCCGCCAGTCGCAACAGCCTCCCTTATCCGCTCCCGCCACAACTCCGGTGACCCCATGCCACCGGCCACCGCGTGCTCGATCGCCGCGGCCACCGCCGTGCACCCGGCGAGGAGGCTGCCGGCGCCTACCGCTGCGAGCTGTGCCTTGGGCGCTCCATGCAGGGCGACGCCGACGCAGTTACCGAGGTACTCGGCCGGGACAGGATGGGGCTTCATCCGCGAGCGGTGGTCGACGGTGAAGAGGAAGTAGGTGGGGCCGCCGCCGTTTGCTGCATCGTCGTGTTTTGCTCGCTGGTAGCACCACCGGATGAATCCGAAGGTGGCGACCAGCGAGGAGCATCGCGGCGGCGCCGCTCTCGCCTCGTCGGCGGCGACCACGACGACGTCCTTGACGAGCTGTATGTCCTCCTTGGACAGGGTGAAGGTGGCGAGGAGCTGGTCGGCGGACATCTTGACGAACTCCCTCTCCGCTCTGCCCGCCACGGCTCCGACGAATACGTCGTAGAGGCGGCACGCGCTCGGGTCCTTGGTCACGAGAGTTCTGTCGATGATAGGAGGCGGAGGCGCGCCGGCGCCGGTGCTGGCGGCGGCCCAGGTGTGGAAGAAGCGCGTGGAGGAGGCGCCGTCGCAGGCGGCGTGGAGCAGGGTCATGCCGACGGCGAGGCCTCGCCCGCCGCGCAGCACGGTGGCCTGCAGGGCGAGCACCGCGCCGCCGTCCGGGAGAGGTGGCACGAGCGGCAGGATCTTGGCGACCTCCCTTGGCCCGTCCGCGGCCAGCTCGTTTACGTCGACGTCGCACTCGGCGACGGTGAAGGTGACGCCGTCGCCGGGGTGGTGGTGCAGCTCGTAGCGGTCTGCGGTGCCTGGCGTGAGGCGAAGGCGGCCGGCCAGCGGGTAGAAGGCGCGGAGAGCGTGGGAGAGGGACGTCTTGAGGTTGGAGAGGATGGCGGTGATGTCATTGCCGGCGTCGGGGCCTGGGGTGAGGCGGTAGAAGAAGACGCGCTCCACCGGCGGGGCGTTAAGCCAGAGGACGTCTAAGAAGGTGAGCGGGAGGGAGGTCTCCGGCGCCGGAGGGGTCAGCGAGGGCGCTACGACGGCGCTCTCCAGGACGCGGAGCCGCGGAGAAGCTGGGTCGTCCTCCATTACTCTCCTTACAAGGGCAGGTTGGTGAGAGCATCTCCAACAGCCGCGCGACGCGCCGCGCTCAAAAATCGCGTTTGCCGCGCGCGCTTCGGCTGGTTTGCCGCGCCGCGTCGCGCTGGCTCCAGCGGCTGCTGTACAATACAGCGCGCGCACGCAGCTCCAACAGCGCGCAAAAAATGCAGCGCGCGCGCCGCTACAGCAGCGCCAAATATGCCATTTGGACCCAATAAACATTCAATCAAAATGCAATGAACATGTGAAATTTAACAAGTTGAGATGAATACATAAAAAGTCGCCCACAAGTTCATCCAACCAAGTTCAAAATACAAGTGCAACCAACAAAGTTCAAGACATATATAAAACACATCAACCATCTTGCTCGTCTTCTTCCTCTTCTTCCGCCGACGATTCTTCCTCTTCTTCCGCCGATGAATCTTCCTCTTCATGACGCACCGCATCACTTGAAGCTCCGACGTGAGGCACATCGAAAGGCATGGCCGGAGGTGCGCCCATGCCTCCCATGAGAGAAGCAAAACTCATGCCACCCATGCCTCCCATAACGTTGGAGGGTGCTCCAATGCCACCCATGGCTCCCATAGCATTGGAGGGTGCTCGAAAGCCACCCATGCCTCCCATGGCGGCCGGAGGTGCACCCATGCCTCCGAAGCCACCCAAGCCACCCATGCCGCCGAGGCCACCCAAGCCACCCATGCCGCCGAGGCCACCGCCGCCACCCATGCCGCCACCCATTGTGTTGATCATGGCTCTTTTTTGAATCAAGACTTCTTGACGGGCAAGGTTGACATATTCCATTTGCGCTTCATTGAACAAAGATGTGTCCAAGAAGAACAATTTTTTTTCCCATTCCATCAACCTAGTTCGCTCCTCCATGGCAACCTTCCTCTCCTCCAATGCCACTTTCCTCTCCTCGGCGGCCACCCTCCTCTCCTCGGCCGCCAACCTCCTCTCCTCGGCCGCGGCATCTTGGTTCCTTGCCATTTTCCTCACCTCGTTCGCTTCTTTTCTTGCCTTCACAATAGCTTCCATAGCATTTGTGAGCTCATCATCTCCTTTCCTCTTCTTCTTTTCGGTTTTGTCCTTCTTGCACCCATCCGGTCGTTTTGGTTTCGAGTATGAAACCGAGTTGGGTGTGGGGCTTCTCATGCCCTCCTCACTTGAGGCATCATCCTCCTCATCATCATCATTCAACTCAATTGTGCGCTTGCGTTTGTTGCTCAAATGCAAATCATCCAAATCTTCACGCTTCCTCCATTTCTCATCATCCTTCAACACTTCATAGCAATGAGGCAAGGTAAAGATCTTTCCTTTCTTGATCTTCCCCTTCTTGGTTGTCCTCGTCTCTTCTCTGAATAAGTTTTGTGCAATGTTGTACTACAAAGAAAACAAAACAAGTTAGCACTTGGGACACCAAAAAAAGTATGATGAACATGTATGATATGGCACTTACTCTATCATCCTCATTTGTCCCACTTGGGTTAAGCTTGTCAACTGCCTTTTGTGCGGCCGCCCACTTTTGACAATCCGAGTTGATTGTCGACCATCGGGACCGAAGTGATCTCTCGGAGCGGTCAATTCCACTCTTGTTCTGAGCATCAAAGTGTTCTTTCATTCGCCCCCAATAAGCATCTCTACTTTGATCACCTCCAACGGATGGATCCCTCGACACTTGCAACCAAGTATTGCATAGTAATTTGTCATCATTGATGGTGTAATTGCCCGCTCTTCCTTTCGGCGCCTCGACAATGCCCTCACCCTCCTCGTCCACCTCAAACTCATGGTCGTCCAAATGGATTTCATTGGTTTGAGACCAATGCGAATTGTTAGACCCAACACCCATAGTTGACATGTATGCATCATCGTTGAGACTACAAATGCAAATATAAGCTATCTATATGATGATGCATTGAACAAATAACAAGAAAATAAAAGTTGGAATTTTTTTCACCTTGGGGGCATTTCGTCGAGCACGTGGTGCGCGTCGGCCGCCGGCTCAACGGTTGAGCTCGCCGGCGCTTCGGTAGACGCCGGAGCCGTCCGCCGCCCTGCAAGCTTCTTCTTCTTCGAGGTGCCGGAGCCGTCCGCCGCCTTCTTCTTCGCGGATATTTTTTTTTTCGCCTCCAATGGTGCGGCGGTAGCACGGGACGGCGCCGGCGCAACGTCGCTCGTCGGCGTGGTCATCCGCGGCGGCAAGAAGAGACTGCGCGCGAGGCCGACCGATGGCGGAGCTCCGGCGGCCGCGGCGGCAGCGCCCGCGCCAACGCTCGCCGCGCTAGGGTTTGCGGCGGCGGCGGCGGCGGCGGCGGGGTCGCGGCTGTAGAGCGGGGTGAGAGGGGCTCCGGTGTGCGCATCCATGGCGGAAGGGGCGCGAGCGCCGGCGCGCGCGAGTGAAAGAAGAAGGAAAAGGGAAGTTCGCGCGCGCGCTCGAGTGTGCCGCGCGTGGAAGAAGACGCTCGAAATCAACAGCGCGGGATGGGGCATTCACCAGCGCGCCCAACCCGTTTTAGCGCGCGCGCGTTTTTTAGGCGCCCGCTGGAGCGGTGCGACGCGTTGCGCGCGCGCTAAAATGGCGTTTTTTCCGGCGCGGCGCTAGTATAGCGCGGCTGTTGGAGATGCTCTGAACGGTAGCTAGCTAGCTTAATACGCGAAACGACTCCTTGGCGAATGATATTTCAATCAATATTTGCCAAATGGTGCACCAAGTTTTCTAGATAAAAATGTCATACTGTTACTCCTCGAGGAGCCGCGTGGTAGTATATACGTAGTATACTATGGACGAGAAGATGCCCTCGTCGTGGCGTACAAGCCAGGTTCGATTGATCTCCTTGATCTGACCATTTACACGAGAAAGAGGAGTTTAAACAGAAATGCAGGAGGAGGTTGAGATTACATGGACTCTAGATAACTATTATATCTAATAACCCTTCTTTAATCTCAACTATCATATACTACTAGTCATGAATCCGTGCTCCTGCACGTGCTAGCAATTGCAGAAAATTTAAAATTGTAGATAGAAAGTTTGTAGAAGCATTGTTTTCCTTAGACCTTGTAGAAAGGCGCGGCCGCTACGCGTCTTCCGACGGATGTTTTAGAAACATCCGCCGCATGGAGCGTCGTTGGATTAGCTTTAAACAGCCGTACGATCTAACCGTCTCGCATGCCTCCCTACTTCCTGCAATAGGTACTCTGTTTCAGAAACTGAATCCCTTGAAAGTTGTCCTGCCATAGCTCCGCCCAGCACGGCGGCGGTCGCCATCACCGCAGAAATTACTGCCACCGGCCGACGCGCGTGGGGATGCGTTTTCCTGCAACCGGAGCTATGTTTCTGAAACATGGGTCATGTTGCAAAGTTTGACCACTCACTCTCTAACGTCGGACGCTCCTCTGGGGCTGCAACTAGGGCTATGTTTCTGAAACAAGACCCTTGTTGCATAAAAAAAATCCCTTCACAACTGAACCATTTTTTCTTTCTGAAAAAAATAACTTCACGGTCGATTTTTTTTCCTGCAACCGAAGCTATGTTTCTAAAACATGCGTGGTGTTGCAATGCTTGCCATCGTACGCTCTAACGCGGGGTGCTCATTTTGCACTTTCTGCAACCGGGCTATATTTCTGAAACAATACCCTTGTTGCAAAAGAGAAAATATTCATCGTCGAACTATTTTTCTTCTTTCTGAAACAAGACCTCAGTTGCAGAAACTTTCTAAAGCTAGACCATGTTGCCGAAAGAAAAGTTCGCCACCAAACAGTTTTTTCTTTCTGAAACAAGATCTCTGTTGCAGAAAGCTTCAGAAACAATACACTTGTTGCGAAAAATAAAAATAAAAACTAGTTGCACGGAACTTGTTGCTAGTGCGAGCGCTCGATTAAAATCAATCCGACGACTACGCAAGCAGCGGATGTTTGTGGGTGCATCGGCCGGCTGAAGGTTAGCGTTTTCCTTGTAGAAATCAGACGTACATAATATTTTCTGAATACCTTTTACTACTTATATATTCTCATAGGATGGCGCCCCCCGGAGGATGTGTTAAAAACATCCGCCGCTCGAAGAACCGTTGGATTAGACACCTGATAGCCGTCGGATGCTACCATCGCGTGCAACTGACCATGTCATTACTTCCTGCAACTGCCGTTCTGTGTCAGAAACAGAATCCCCTATCCGTCGTCTAGGCATAGCTACGCGCATCGCGCGCAACTGACCAAGCCAGTACTTCCTGCAACAGCCGCTTTGTTTCGGAAACATCAAGGGGATATCATGAGCTCTAGCAACGCAAGTGAAAGTCAAACCGGCTGATAACAGAAAGAGATCGACTCCATCCCTGACCATTGGATAGGCTGCAGATGGACGTCCGATCTATTCACGTGACCCCTCATCTTTGCAACAAATGTGTTGTTGCAGTCCACCCTATGAAACAGCTTGCTTGTGGCAATCACTCAAATACGTTTTTTTTTTTGCAGAAGAGATCATGTTTGTGATTTTTTTGCAAATGATATCTTGTTGTAGAAAATTAGCTAAAAATTTCCGCAACAGTTGTCTTGCTACAGAATTTTTCCGCAACAGAGGTCTTGTTGCAGAAAATAAAATTAGCTAAAAATTTCTGCAACAATTGTCATGCTACAGAATTTTTCCGCAACAGAGGTCTTGTTGCAGAAAAATAAAATTAGACGGAAATTTCCGCAACAATTGTCTTGCTGCAGAACTTTTCCGCAACAGATGTCTTGTTGCAGAAAATAAAATTAGCCAGAAATTTCTGCATTAATTGTCTTGCGTGGCTGGTGGGCATGGGCTGCCGCTGTTGTGCTTGCATGCGTGATGGAAGGAGGCTGGATGGTTTTGGGAAAGAAAGGAAGAAGGCAAGAAAAAAGACGTGGTCAGGAATAATTCCACGAGAAGATAAGGTAGCATCTAAAGCGGTGAGCTGAACCACTTGGGCATGCGTTTCGTGGGAGGCGGCCGATGAATAAGAGAAAATCCGCCGGTTGACGATGAGCGTTTTCCATATAATATATATTCCGTATTTCTTGTTATGGACATAGAGAAAACATAGTGCATTATATTTCTTATATTTTACAAATACAAATGTTTTCTTTTTAGATTATTATACAAATATCATCTACTCCCTCCGTTCCTAAATATTTTTATTTTTAGAAATCTCAAATGGACTACCACATACGGATGTATATAGACATATTTTAGAGTGTAGATTCACTCATTTTGCTTCGTATGTAGTAATTTGTTAAAATCTCTAGAAAGACAAATATTTAGGAACAGAGGGAGTATCTCTGATGTTCGTCTCTAGTGGTTACTACTCGCATGAAAGATCATTGCACTATAGATATTGGAAGCCATCCTTATTTGCAGAGTTTCAACATTAAAATTTGGAGGCAGCTGGGTTGAATATTGTTAAGCTTGGTCTGTTAAGTTCTAGAAACACAAACTTCTGTTGTCTTAAAAGTTCCCCAAAATGATTTGAATCCCAACTATAATATTTTGAAAGTTTTCTTCTTAAGTCCATGATATAGCTTTATCCGTCGGAAGCCTATGCCATTAATTTATTTATTTTACTAATAAAGTGCTCACGTCCACTTCTGAGAATCATTGGTCACTTGCACAGTTTTTTCATTTTGAATATTTCATGTAATGTAGGATTATTTATTCATTGTATATTTCAACTATTTTAGAAACGAAATAATGTATATTTTCAGAAAATACTGTGTGCATTTCACAATTGTTTTATTATATATGTAAGCATGATTTATGGACGTCACTATCTGCACAACACATACCAATTGGGACTATATATGTATTATGTGATTGCCATGCAAAAAAATTGTAATGTGTGATTTTTGGATAAGAAAAAATAATTTAGATACCTAGATGTGCGCACACCCACACTCATCTATTGTAAAGTTTTTTTCTTTCTTGGGGATACGTTACCCAGATTTTCAACAAAGAGAACGAACGTAGTTACACTGATCTATGACATGCGCAGAGTATATTTCTTGCCGTGTCATGCATAGGAAACCGTGTTAGTATATTTTTTTCCTTTAAAAAATCATTATAGAGTTTGTTTTAGCTTGTACTCCCTCCGTTAGTATGTGTCCTACTCCCTCCGTTCCTAAATATAAGTTTTTTTAGACATTTCAAATAAAATACAACATACGGATGCATGTAAACATATTTTAGAGTATAGATTCACTCATTTTGCTCCGTATGTAGTCACTTGTTGAAATCTCTAAAAAGACTTACATTTCGAAACGGAGGGAGTAGTTTTTTAGGGCATGCACGTATTCTTGTGTAACACGTAAGGAACCTCCTGGGCTGTTTCCTATAGGCTATAGTGTTACACGTTTGGACTCTCATGGGCTAATCGCTTCCTGAATTGCAAAATAATTTGTACTGCTATCATCGCATATAGTTCCATGTATTATTTAATCTTAGCCATACAACTAAGATCTAATGGTCATTAGTCGGTAATTTCCAGGATTAACGTGGTGGCTCGATTGGTATATATATATATATATATATATATATATATATATACCCCAATACGAGTTTTGTTGAAAAAATATCATCCGCAACGTACTTTTTGTAATATACCTTTTTCACGTACAAACACATCAGTATATACATAAACATTTAAAATATGTAGACTCGCATGAATTTTTTCATGAAAATCATTTTGGGGTATCTAATAATTAGTAATGAAGTATATTAAAAATAATAAAGAGGTATAAAAGATTCATCTATATGGTATATGAGGAGCGGGAGTACGTACTCACAGGAGTACACAACTATTTTCCTATATATATATATATATATAGGAAAATGGTTGTGTACTCCTGGGAGTACGTACTCCCGCTCATCATATACTATATAGATGAATCTTTTATACCTCTTTATTATTTTTAATATACTTCATTACTAATTATTAGATACCTCAAAATGATTTTCATGAAAAAATTCATGCGAGTCTACATATTTTAAATGTTTACGTATATACTGATGTGTTTGTACGTGAAAAAGGTATATTTAAAAAAGTACGTCGCAGATTATATTTTTTCAACAAAACTCACATTGGGGTATCTTAGAATATTTAATGAAGTATATTGAGAATGATAAAGAGCTATAATTAATGCGTATATGAGGTATATTGAAGATGGGAGTACATACCTTATTCTCCTAACAACAGGCTTATTCTCCTAACAACCCTTCTTGTCCACTCAACGCCTCCTAGCGCCAGAGGCCCGACGCCCGCATCCTCCCCCACCCCTCCCCGCCTCCTAGCGCGGGAGCGCCCCGGCGGCCGGCAGCCAGCATCCTCCCCCACCCCTCCCCCGCCTCCTCCACCTCACCGCCGCGCCGGCCCCCGTCCC
>LR738714.1:873968194-874050300 GCA_902687465.1 Secale cereale | reverse complement strand
AAAATAAAAACACATCGGAAAAGCAGCTCACTTCTCAAACATGAAAATGCAAAAAAAAAAAATTGCGGAATCTCAAAAAAAAATTGTTACCAAAACAACAGAAAAAGAGTAATGCGGTTCACTTCGTGATCAAAAAACAAAACACACATCGGAAAGCAGCTCACTTCTCAAACACTTCTCAACACGCGCAAAAACGGCCGCTGCAGTTCGTAGTCAGCCGCACGATTTTCAAATTTAACTAAAAACCGTAATGAATCTCAAAAACATTTCAACATATGAAAGTTGCGTCTCGTTCGTAGATTTCCAACGGTATATTACACGCCTTGTTCCGACAAACGGTTAAAAAACTAGAGTGAAAACAGTACCGAAAATTTGAAAAAAATCGAAAAAAACAATTCCGCGATTTAGTAAATTCAAAACTGCTCTTAAACCGTAGCGAATTAGAAAAAATAATAGATACGAAAAAGATGCGTGGCGACAATACCTTTCCAACGGTGTATCATATGTTTCGTTCCGACGAGCGGTTTAGAAAAAAAGGCCAAAAAACGCTCGCTGCCATTCGTTGTGAGCCGCACGATTTTCGAAACTGCTCTTAAACCGTGCGGAATCTTGAAAAGTGTTCAACATGGCGAATATGCGTCTACTCCATAGCTTTTCAACGGTATATTACACGCATAATTCCGATAAACGGTTAAAAAACTAGAGCAAAAAAGGTACCGAAAAAACAACACGTACAGTTTTTTCAACATGAAGTTCGCTGGTCTCTGTGGTGCGGTGCGTTTAGCTCTCCAATGCAATTTTGCAATGCAGTTCGGAAGTATTATGAGAATATTATTCTCATAATGTTATGAGAATAGACCGGCTGTATTTTTCATGCGTGCAGTATGTGAAAGTGCTCCACGTGATACCGCTTTGGAGTATTTACTTAGTGGGCAAAATTTTGGAGAATATATACTGCTTCCAACTAAGTTCTATACATGAGTATATACTACTTTTTTGTGGAGTGGGTATATACTACCTTTTAAGGTGAGTATGTACTACATCTTGATGAGATGTCATATATTTGTTAGCCAGTGAGTATATACTACTTTTTTGTTAGTGAGTATATACTATATTTTACTGTGATGGTATATACTACTACTTTATACATGAGTATATTTATATATTTTATCAAGATGGTATATACAACTTTGTTGGAAGTGCGTGCATACCACAATTTTTATGACTGCACATACAGCTATATTTGTGAGTGAGTACATACCAAAAATTGTTCTATGAAAGGGGATTATAATTCGGCAAGTGAAAACATAAATCCAAATGAAGTATAGTCAATGACAAAGAGTATTTTATTCAGTAGGAAATATAAAATGAAAAGGCAGTATACACTACACTATAGAGCAGACTAAGGTAGTAAATAACTTCAATAACAAGAATTACAAAAGAAAAAAAAGGAGTGTTGGACCAGACGACTTGTTCCAGAGTAAGTTACATATGTTCTGCCATTGCCGAGCAAAAAATTCTGGAGTATATTGCAGAGAAGCAAGAAGCTACACAAATGTCACTGTTTGTGTCAAATTAGTTCTTCAAAATAAGAAAATCACACGGTTGACCATCTCCTGTCCCAAAGACCTTGCACAAGCCACAAAGAAGAAGAATCAGCTGTGATTTAGATCAGCCAAATACACTTCATCATCTTGTGGGTGATATCTGCACATGGAGACATTCTGTTAATTGAATGAACAAAGAAGCAGTTTACTAATGGAATGAACCAGGCACGTCCATATACTTATTAGCTTAGTGCTTAGATGAAAAGATCGTCGTACATGCACTGGAATGACACCAAGTAGTACATCGATGGAGTATACTACGTATCCACGATGCATGCACACCCGCTCACACCATCCGATCTACACAAACATACATATCTGATATCTCATGCACGAAAAGTGATAGGCACCCGCTGTTGTTTCTATCCGATGGGGACAGAAGGATATCGCCGCAACCGCCACCGTAGACGGGCAAACGATGCGTAGTGTGCAAAATCCTGAGATATGAATTAACAGAACACCTGTGAATTTTCTTGAGTGCCTACCTTACAAGATGAGTATGTCGTGGAGACGCAGCTGACCACATGTCGTCTCGGTCGTCGTGCCACGGCCTGCGTACTTGGCGAGGAGCTCATCCATCCACCGCCGGCCGCACGGTCTGTGTCGATGCGGTCGAGTCATAGAATGCAACATGGTCTGAGCCATCGTCAGCCACGCTTTTCCTCCGGGAGGTCTAGCTAATCGAGAGCTATCTTTCAGGAATCAGTTAGTTAATTAATATTGCATTAATTAATCAATAGCTAACGGATTTGCATGCTACAACCGAATAGACACTCCATGCATGATGGTCACGGTGGATGGAGCTAGGTGTATTTTTTTTTGAAACGGAGGCAAAAGCTTTGCCTCATCTCATTAATAAAGCAGAAGAGAGTTGCCCGATTAATAAACGGAAAACCGAGCGAAAACCGTCACAAACTGCTGAGCGGCGCACATAATACCACACACCTCACATAGAGGGTCTCATCAACATCACACACCGGCATCATCGTCGTCACTTCTCCCCAACAGGTCTCATCGCCCTCCCTAATCTCCGAGAAAGCGACTCCGACTTCTCCAAAGACAAATGTCGACCCAACCCACACCGTAGAGTTGTGTGAAACACAAGAAACCCCGTGCCAAACTCAGCCACCCGCGCCAAGGACAACACAGCTCCGACTCTGAAAGATGGCTCCGAAGGAGAACTATGCAAGGCTGGCGCCGCGGAAGACCACCGAACAGACCACCTACTGCCTGTCATCGTCGCCACAGGGCCCAGTCGCCGCAGCTCCGACTTCACCGCAACAAAACAACCCGAGGTAGTCCCACGAACACGCCGGAGAAGAGCCGACTACCGCAACCAATGCCGCATCTCCGACATCGCACACGCCCATCATCGTTGCCACAAAATCCTCGGCGCCAACACCACCAACTTCCGTCGATCCCGCTTGATGACGCCTAGCTCCAAAGACGAAGCCCCCGAGAGGGAATACGATGCTAGAGCACCGTCATCGTCTGATCCCATGGATCAAGGGTTTACCCCGAAGCTGCGAAGATTGGAGCTGAGAGTGCATCGACGATGCCAACAAGAAGGGAACGGCGCTTGAAAGCGTCGCCATCGCAGGCTCCGGACACGCCGGAGACAAGCTTTCGACCGGGTCAGCTTCTCAAGCTCCGCACATCATGCATCAGCAAGCCCTCCACGAGCCACCGTGGTCAAATCCAGCCGAATCTGACCACCTTCACCCTTCGCGACCTCCTAGCAGCAGATCCGCGACGCCTCTGAGCCGCGCCGACCGCGCCGCCCAGGCCCTTCACGCACACCAGTCGCGCCCTCGCAGCTGAACCGCCGCCCGCAGCACGCCTCACCTCTCCCGGCAGCCGCCGGAAGCCACCTGTCCGTCCTCGCCGCACGAGCGCATCCTTCCCACCCAAGCTGCAGACAAATCTGGGCAGCTAGGTCCCTAGCACATCCACGCCGCTCCCTTGCCGAATCACCGCCGCGCCGCCCGATCCAAAGCATCACCTCACCCTGCCATGCGAGCCTGCGCGCTTCAGATCCGCGCTTGCCAGCCCCTCCCGCACGAGTGCGACGTGCTCCAGAGCACCACGCCGGCCGCCACTTCGCCGCGCCGACCCACCAGCTGCGAAAGCCCGCCGTGCTCACCCCACCACCTGCGCTGCCTCGCTGCGCCGCCCCGGACGCCAGGGCGCCCGAGCTCCTTCGAAGCGGCCGCCAAGCCGCTGCCAGATCCGCAGGCTGCCGCTCCGGCAGACACCGCCCCTTGCGGCAATGCACCCAGCACCACACCAGTTCCGGGCGCGGGGGCCCCGGATCCGCCGCCCCGCCAGAGGTTGGGAGCTCCCGACCACAAGCGCAGCCCGCACGACGGACCACACGCCGGCTCCCGCACGAGCCCGACACGAGGACGCCCGCGACCTGGAGAAGACGAGGCCTGATGGCTTCTCGCCCCTCGTTGGTTACCCCAAGTGGAAGGTTTGAGATGTAGTGTAGCAGAAGTTTTCCCTTGGCAAAGATACCAAGGATCAATTTCCCCTGAGACTCCCAGTTTCAACAAGAAGGTGTCAACTGCTAACGGCGCCAGATATTAGCAACCAACGTGGACCTGCACACAGATACAAATAACTTTGCTCCCAACGAGTACATAGAGGTTGTCAATCCCTCCGGCCTTGTCGTTTACAAAGGATCAAACGCAAGTGATAGTAGTGATAGATATTGCTGCAATAGTAAATAAAACCGGAAAGTAAATAGCGGATGTGATCAATGATGGTAATATGGACCGGAGTCCCATGATGTTCACTAGTGATGTCTCTCTCCCAAAAGACGATAAAACTGCTATGTGAGGTAAACGAATTACAGCTGGGCAATTGACAGGACCATGTGCGCAAACCAATGCTGACTAAGTTGCAAGAAAGGTAGAGGTTCAAAGCATGGGCGGTACGCCAAAGTAAGTAGACCGAAATCAATCTGCATCTACTACTAATCATCCACCTTGAGATATCTATCCAGAACATCTCGCTGGTATTAAGTTGCGAGTCACACCCATAGTGTAAACTCAAAGCAACAGACAACTGCATTAAAAGAACTTTGCGTAAAGTAAACAATCCTTGCACCCGCGGGCACAAGCACCGTTGTTTTCCCCCTTGTGGCAACATCACATCCCCTAGACTCATGTTTCTGTCACTCAAGCTAGTCATCGAGGGGCATGAACCCACAATCAAGCATAATGTTCCCTCTTGGAATCACTACCTACTACTTGGCCAAAGCAATAAATAACAACGGAGAACATGCAAGAATTACTTACGAACATAAATATAAAAGAGGTGAATCAAATATATTACTCAAACACAATCTGAACATAATCTCATAATCCATCGGATCCCAGCAAACTCATCATAGCAACAGCATAAGGATTACATATGTGCCTCGATCATGTAGGGCAGCTCACGAGGACTAATTAGTGAAGCACAAGAACGGGAGGAGAACATCACATAGCTACTGGTCATGGACCCATGGTCCAAGGGAGACTACTCACAACTCATCCGGGAGGCGTCCATGGTGGTGGAGAAGCTCCCGGTGGTGATCCTCCCCTCCGGCAGGGTGCCGGGAAGAGTTCTCCTGGTGCTCCCGATCTTGGAAGCGCGGCGGCGGCAGAACAGAGATGAGATCGCGAAAAGGGGTTCCCGTCTCGAGGGTTTCGGGACACGATATAAATATATGCCAAAGGGGGGCATCAGACGAGGCTCGGGGGGCCCAGGCGCCCCCCCCGGCGCGGCCCAGGGGGGGCGCCACCAGGGCGCCTGGAGCCCTGGTGGCCCCCCTTCGGCTGTGCTTCGGGTGCCTGGTAGCTTCTGGAACGCTGATTTTTTATATAATTTTTCCGGGATTTTTCTGGCAGTTCTCGTAATGGGAAAACCTGAAATACAAAAACAGCCGAAAACAGAAACTGGCACTGGGGTGCATTGAGTTAATAGGTTAGTCCAAATATGATCAAAAGTGTATGGAAGTGTATAAATATCATAGCAATATCACCCAAAAGAGGCATGGAGCAAGCAGAAATTATAGATACGTTTTGGACGTATCAACATCCCCAAGCTTAATTCCTGCTCGTCCTCGAGTAGGTAAATGATAACAAGAATAATTTCTGTGGTGACATGCTATTAACCATATAGGACTTTTTCATAGTCACATGACAAAAGCTTACTGAGACAACGAATCTATAGTAATTAAGTTGCCTCATGAGAAAATCACAAAGAACTGAAAGTTTTACAATATGATACTGAAACATCAAATAGATTTGCAATGAGCATGGTGTGCAAATATGATAAAGTGATATCTCGCTTGCCCCCTTTAGTGAAGAAAAACATAAATGCAGGGGCACCTCCAAGGTTTAAGTGATGACTAGATACAATGATTTCAAAATAAACGATATCACAATCATGCAAAAGACAATGCTACTTTGGGACAATGCACATTACACTCAGAATGACAATCATGCTCTCAGTAGTTGGTGCTTTTAAAAGAAGGTGGAGACTCTCGAACCGTGGCTTTTGTTGGCAAGGTTGAAAACCCGTAGTCGGAAACAAAGACAAAACATGTACCAGAGCTCTTGGTTTTAAAAATAGAGGTAATAATTATTTTTTTAGATCGTGCATGTTTTGTCAATGAATGCTAGCAGACAACTCAATCACTTCTTGAGATGGACAAGTTTCGAGTAACGGCTCCCGAATGAGGACGATCACATCCTCTTAATCTCCTTTGTTTATCACTGCCAAAGTTTTCTGATTTCTCATGAACAAAGCGTGAAGGAGGGTTTGTTTGTTATATTATCTTTTTGAGCCGGGCGCACTCAATGCCAGTTCCTTCTCGTATTATGGGTTTGCACATTATACATGCAATCCCGGGGTGAATCTTGTCCAACTTAAAAAGATCATGAATTAACCACTACTTCCTCATGAACTTACAACAGAGGCACAAAATAGGAATGCTTTTTCTTTGAATAATTTCGAGATGGTACATGCAAGTCTCCGTTAGGAATGGCAGGTAAATAGCATGTAGGAAGGTATGGTGGACTCATATGGCATAACTGGTTTAAAGGAATTTGGATGCACAAGCAGTCAGTCGGCTTAGTACAGGTGGAGGTTAGCAAAAGACTGGGAGCGACCAACTAAGAGAGCAATGACGGTCATAATCATGCAGAGTGACAAAGCAACATTGAATCAGGCATGGAAGTTATATCGCTACTCAGAAACAAAAGATCATCAAGGCTTGACAGACTTTCTTTACAGTCTTAAATATGCGTGAGCATATGCCAAGTCAATCAAAGTAAATTCTCGAAGGAAGATATTACTAAACCATACCACATCATAGGCAAACAAATCATGTTGGTACTCCAATAACACATTGGGAATCCCCTAGCTATTTGAGACTAACCATAAGAAAACATGAACTACTAAGCGTCATTATGCACGTAGCATCTTTATCATAGACATATCAACCAATGCAACGGAAGCAAACTCTCTTAATAAGATAAGCATGATAACTAAAGAGAGTTCAAGCAACCAACTAAACAAAAGCTCTTTAGAAAGATAAGCATGAAAGTTAAGAGCTAAGCATGATAGTAGCTATTAAAAGACAAAGAACACACACAGCAAGGATAGACATGAAAATTCTATGTTATGTTCTAGGTAGAAGTGGAGCGTGTTTCTCTCCCACATAAAGAAAGCTGAGTTCCGATTCGTTATGAAAAGCTAAGGAAAACTAAAAAGGAAAGCTAAAAGCAAGACGCTCCAAGCATAGCACATAACACATGAAGTGATTAAAATATAGTGGAACGAAAGATGAACTGATAATGTTGATGGAGAAGGGGATGCACGGGGGCATCCCCAAGCTTAGACGCTTGAGTCTCCTTGAATATTTCTTGGGGGTGCATGGGGGCATCCCCAAGCTCGAGCGTTTGACACTCCTGAATCTTTTTATCATCTTCCCTCGCACACTTGAAAACTCCCTTCATACATAACTCATCATAATCTGATTAGCAAGGTTAGTACCCTTAATAAAATAATTGTTCCTTGCTGGAAATAAGGATATTCTTGAAGATCTACTGTTTCTCAAGATTGCCAAAAGGTTTTTGCAAAGAAAAAGCAAGCTCTAGGTTTGCAAAATGAAGAAAGGCAAAACAGGACAGAATCTGTGAAAAACAGAACAGCAGGTAGTAAATGATTTCTTCGGGGTACTTCTGCAACTCTAATAAAAAAAACTCAAAACAGACGCACGAAAGACAATTATATAGAGCACGCTGTCGAAAAAATTCAGACCAAAAAGATGATCTGGTGATTTTATACGAATTTTTCTATTCAAGGACAGAATCTGTTTCCTGGACAGCACGTCACAACTTTTGAACTTTCTTGCAATCAGAGGCTACACTTGGCACAAAGTTGAAAAGTAAAGATACAATGATGATGCTACTGTAGTAACAACATCAAGACACAACAAAAGCAAAATAAAATTTTATTCATGTGGGCTGCCTCCCAAAAGCGCTTTCTTTTATGCCTTTAAGCTAGGCATAATGCAAAGATATCAAGTTTTATCAAGAGTAAAAGAGTAGCTAGCCCGTACAACGGACTCAAAAGGTAACTTAATCTTATTTCGAGGGAAGTGTTCCATCCCTTTCTTGAGAGGAAACTGGAATTTTATATTCCCCTCTTTCATGTCAATGATAGCACCAACGGTGCGTAGAAAAGGACGTCCCAAAATAATTGGACAAGAAGGTTCACATTCAATGTCCATAATAGTAAAATCAACGGGAACATAATTGTCATTGACAATGATAAGAACATCGTCGATACTCCCCAAAGGTTTCTTTATGGAAGAATCAACGAGACGAACACCAAAAGAGCAAGAATCAAAAGGTTTCAGTTTAAGCATATCATATAGTCTTTTGGGCATAACGGAGGTACTAGCTACAATATCACATAAAGCATAGCAAGAGAAGTTGTTTATCTTAATTTTAATCATAGGATCCCAACCATCTTCTAGCTTTCTAGGTATGGAGGCTTCTACTCTAAGTTTCTCCTCCCTAGCTTTGATGAGAGCATTAGTGATATGCTCTGTGAAGGCAAGATTAAGCGTGCTAGTGTGGGGATCTTTAGCCATTCTTTGTAGAAAGGTAACAACTTCTGATATACTACAATTATCAAAATTAATTTTATCATTATTGGGCAGAATTGTAGTGTCATCTTCTTTGTTTGAATTGCTCTCTATTATAAGAGTTTGAACGTCTTCCCAAGTTTGGGGAAGCATAGGAGCAACTTTAAACTGAGGCTTATACTCTTTTCCTGGAAGACCATGCCATGGGCATAACTCTCCATCAAGACTAACATAATCACAAGGTTTATTACTTTTGAAGATCCCGACAGTGGTGATTGGCGTAATGGAAGAAGGGGTGTACTCCTCCCATCTAGTGTTTTTGGTGGAACCCATAGTAGCAAGCAAGCAAGCTAACTATTTTTGTGATTTTCGATAAAAGATACTAAAGCAAAAACTGAAAGGTAAACTAACAAGACTAAAAAGCAAAGGTAAAAGATAGCGTGCAACTCCCCTATCCTGAAGAGTGGAGTCCCCGGCAACGGCGCCAGAAAACTTTGCTTGATGGCTTCTCGCCCCTCGTTGGTTACCCCAAGTGGAAGGTTTGAGATGTAGTGTAGCGGAAGTTTTCCCTTGGCAAAGATACCAAGGATCGATTTCCCCTGAGACTCCCAGTTTCAACAAGAAGGTGTCAACTGCTAACGGCGCCAGATATTAGCAACCAACGTGGACCTGCACACAGATACAAATAACTTTGCTCCCAACGAGTACAGAGAGGTTGTCAATCCCTCCGGCCTTGTCGTTTACAAAGGATCAAACACAAGTGATAGTAGTGATAGATATTGCTGCAATAGTAAATAAAAGCGGAACGTAAATAGCGGATGTGATCAATGATGGTAATATGGACCGGAGTCCCATGATGTTCACTAATGATGTCTCTCTCCCAAAAGACGATAAAACTGCTATGTGAGGTAAGCGAATTACAGCTGGGCAATTGACAGGACCATGTGCGCAAACCAATGCTGACTAAGTTGCAAGAAAGGTAGAGGTTCAAAGCATGGGCGGTACGCCAAAGTAAGTAGACCGAAATCCATCTGCATCTACTACTAATCATCCACCTTGAGATATCTATCCAGAACATCTCGCTGGTATTAAGTTGCGAGTCTCACTGATGTAGGGTGGAACCCTAATCAGCGGATCTTTCACGTTTTGGAGAGTGTCCCACGATGATCACGGAGAACACGAGGAGGAAAACGGGGAAACACAAGAGGAAACACTCAAATCAACACGAAGATGACCACACAAGCGCTAGATTCGTGATACAAAGTCGAGATACACGATCCAAAGTCAACAACGGTGATACAAAGATAGTCTTCTCCCGGAGGAGGTCTTGATATCCCTTGGGATCTTCTCCGATGTGGAGGTCCTGAATCCGAGGTGGATCTTCTCCGTAGAGGCGCACGGTCTCGTGGGAGAAATCCACACAAGTCTGAGAAATGAGCTATCCAAAAGCTAACTCCAAAGGGTGGGAGTCAACGGGTATATATTACACAAGTGGTCGCCGTCGTAGCGGACGTCCGTGGGTTACCGGACGTCCGGTGGTTCCGGAGGGACCGGACATCCGGTAATCCTCGGATTTCCGCTATTTAGCTTCTGTAGTCGTTGTCACGGACGTCCGGTGGCTTCCGGTCGTCCGGTCATCTGGGAGAGGCCGGACGTCCGGTGTCTTCCGGTCGTCCGGTGCCTGGAAGTCGCCGGTCGTCCGGTGCAGGCCGGACGTCCGGTGCCTGTAGCATCTTCAGCCATCCTTCTTCTTGTCTCGTGCACTCGTCGGGCTTGTCGTCTTGACCATTGTGCAAAGCTGTCCCGTGGCCTTCGTCCAAGCACCTGAGTATGCACAAAGTCCTGATGAAGGTAGAAGCCATGTCTCAAGTGAATCCGAAAGATGTAGAGAGAGGAGCGAAGTCACCTCGGTCTCGAAAGCTCTTGCACGGGCTCTAGTCATTGGTCCTTTGGGCACTTGGTGAGGTGAAGGAGGGTCCATGGGGATGTCCTTGGGATGCTCCGCATCATCTCCCCTCCCTTGGGAAAGATCCGACCTCGGATCGAAATCTTCATCACCGAAGGAGAAAGATCCTTGACGTTGAAGGTGTCGCTCACGGAGTACTTGTCTCGAGGGAGGTCGATCTTGTAAGCGTTGTCGTTGTAGCGAGCTAGCACCTTGAAAGGTCCGTCGGCGCGAGGTAGAAGTTTGGACTTGCGCTCGTGTGGGAAGCGGTCCTTGCGAAGATGAAGCCAAACGAGATCTCCCGGTTGGAACACCATTGGTGCCTTGTTGACGTTGAGCTTGGTGGCGAGACGTTGGACTTGGCGCTCGATCATTGCCCTTGTATCTTCGTGCACCTTCTTGAGATAGCTTGCTCGAGCACTTGCGTCCATGTTGATGCACTCTTGTAGAGGTAGAGGTAGAATGTCCAATGGAGACAACGGATTGAAGTCGTAGACAACCTCGAATGGCGACTTGCTGGTGGTCGAATGTCTTGCGCGGTTGTAGGCGAACTCAGCGATGGGCAAGCAATGCTCCCATTCCCGGATGTTCCTCTTGATCAACACACGAAGAAGAGTGGAAAGCGTGCGGTTCGTCACCTCCGTCTGGCCGTCCGTTTGTGGATGGTACGCCGAAGAAAAGAGTAGCTTGATTCCGAGCTTGGCACATAGTGTTTTCCAAAAGTAACTCAAGAACTTGACGTCTCGGTCTGACACGATCGTTTTGGGCACGCCGTGTAGACGAAGTATCTCCCTACAAAAGAGAGTTGCAACATGTGAAGCATCGTCGATCTTGTTACAAGGAATGAAATGAGCCATTTTAGAGAATCTATCTACCACGACAAGCACGGAATCTTTGCCATTTTGAGTCCTAGGCAAGCCAAGTATGAAATCCATGCTTATGTCTTCCCATGGATGGTATGGAATAGGAAGAGGCATGTAAAGACCATAAGATTGAGCTTTGGACTTAGCTTTGCGGCATGTAGAACATCGGTTGGTGAGGCGTGAGACGTCACAGAGCATCTTGGGCCAAAAATAGTTCTTAGAGAGGGTAGCAAACGTCTTGTCGCGTCCAAAGTGTCCCATTAGTCGTCCTCCATGCGATTCCTGCAAAAGGAGCAAACGAAGCGAAGACTCGGGGATGCAAAGTTTGTTAGCTCTCATAAGATATCCATCCTTGATGTAGTAATGCTCCCAAGAAGTGCGAGTCAAGCATTTAGCATAAGCATTTGCAAAGAAAGGATCATGCTCATATAAATCTTTAATATGCTCAAAGCCAATCACATTCAACTCAAGTTGTGTTACAAGCATGCATTTGCGGGAAAGCGCGTCCGCCACAACATTTTCTTTGCCCTTGATGTATTTGATGACATAGGGAAAAGACTCAATGAACTCACTCCATTTAGCATGACGCTTGTTCAACTTAGTTTGACCTTTGAGATACTTGAGTGTCTCATGGTCCGTATGAAGAATGAATTCATGAGGTCTAAGATAGTGTTCCCAAACACGTAAAACTCTCACCAAGGCATAAAGCTCTTTATCATAGATAGGATAGTTAAGTTGCGCTCCCGATAGCTTCTCGCTAAAGTACGCAATTGGGCGCTTCTCTTGCATTAGCACGCCACCGATGCCGGTACTACTAGCATCACAATGAATCTCAAACGGTTTGTCAAAGTTTGGTAGGGCTAGAAGTGGTGCGTGTGTGAGCAAGCTCTTAAGCTCATTGAACGCGGTGTCTTGCGAAGGACCCCAAGTAAAGGGTGCGTTCTTCTTGCTCAAAGTGTGTAGAGGCATAGCAATGGTGCTAAAGTCCTTCACACAACGTCGATAGAAACCGGCTAGAGCAAGGAAACTACGCACTTGCATGAGATTCGTTGGTTGAGGCCAAGTTTTAATTGCTTCAATTTTAGTTTCATCAACGTGAACACCTTGAGAAGAAACGACAAATCCTAGAAAGACAACCTTGTCCACGCCAAAAGTGCATTTTTCCATATTAGCATATAATTGTTGGTTGCGAAGTGCTTGCAAAACCATACGGACATGGTCAACATGTTCCTCAAGCGACTTGCTAAAGACTAGAATGTCATCAAAGTAAACCACTACAAAGACGCCTATATAGGGTCGGAGAACAAAATGCATAAGATGCACGAATGTGCCGGGTGCTTCCGATAAGCCCATAGGCATAACAAGCCACTCGTATAACCCGAACTTGGTTTTGGAAGCAGTTTTCCACTCATCACCCTCTTGAATGCGAATTTGGTAGTAGCCACTTTTAAGATCAATTTTGGAAAAAATTGTGGCACCACATAATTCGTCAAGCATGTCGTCTAAGCGTGGAATAGGGTGACGGTATCTAACGGTGATAGCATTTATCGGACGACAATCGGAACACATGCGAAAACTTCCATCTTTCTTAGGCACGAGGATAACGGGAACGGCACAAGGGCTTAGGCTTTCACGTACATGGCCTTTGTCGATGAGTTTTTGCACTTGCCGTTGTATCTCCTTTGTTTCCTCGGGGTTGACGCGGTAGGGAGCCTTGTTTGGAAGTGGTGCACCGGGTACGAGGTCGATGCGGTGTTCTATCCCTCGAAGTGGAGGTAGACCCGGAGGTAGCTCATCGGGAAAGACGTCCGAGAATTCCTGCAACAATTGAGACAACACAAAAGGTGGAGGTGGTGAAGTGTTAGTAGGTTTGGCTTCCCCTTTGCATAGAAGCACAAGGTGGAAGACGCTCGATGGGTTCTCACACACTTCTCTCATCTCACGTTTGGTGGCAAATAGAACTAGTTGCTTCTTGTCGCTCATCGTGGAGTCGCTCATATTTGGCTTGTGGCTCTCACTCTCCTTTTGGTGGTTCACTCTCTCACCATTCTCTCCACGATGGTTGGTAGGTAAAAGCTTGTCGGCGGCTACTTGACTTGGAGTCATAGGTGGGAGCACGAATTCCTTGCCCTTCATCTTGAAATGATAGTGATTTGTCCGTCCATTGTGTGTGACTCCACGATCATATTGCCATGGACGTCCAAGAATAAGGTGGCACACGGACATGGGTATCACATCACATTCAAGAGTGTCCTCGTAGGCGCCAATCTTGAAAGATACTTGCACGGTGTGCTCGACTCGAAGAATTCCGGCATCGTTGAGCCACTGGACCTTGTAGGGGTGAGGATGATTCGTCTTGACCAAATGAAGCTTGTCGCATAGCTCTTCGCTTGCCAAGTTGTGGCAACTTCCTCCATCGATGATAACCTTGACGGAGCGTCCATTGATGCCGGCCTTCGTATGGAAAATATGACATCGTTGGTCGTCATTTTGTTGATGTTGGAGTGTCAAGACTTTGGAGACAACAAGGTTGGGACTTGAGTCATTGTCGCAAAACACTTGATGGTCTTCTTCTTCATTGACTTGGCGATGCATAGCGACATGCTCCAGTGCTTCCATCTCATCATCGCTCATGGAGTCATAAGATCCGTCGTCGTTGATGATCATGGTGCGAACGGTCTTGCACTCAAATGACTTGTAGCATCGTCCTTGGCACTTGAAGCATTTGATGGAGCTCGTCTTGTTATTGTCTTCGGTTGGAGTTGTAGTTGAGGAAGCTCTTGGCTTGAAGTCGTTGGTAGAAGGTGGACGACTCGATGTAGTCGCATTCTTGTAGCTTGACTTGTCATCGAAGTTTGTAGATGGCTTGGTAGAGGTAGGAGGAGTAGCCAAAGTCGTTGAAGCTTGGTTGTAGGAGCCGAAGTTCTTGGAGTTGAACTTGGAGTACTTGTAATCCTCTTGAACTTGTCGCTCCGCTTTGGTTGCTTGATGCACTAGCTCGAGGAGATTGGTGTATGGTTGGAAGTCCGCAATCTTCTTGATAGGATAGTTGAGTCCATTCAAGAATCTCGCCATAGTTTGCTCTTCATCTTCCGTGATGTTCGCTCGTATCATAGCCATCTCCATCTCCTTGTAGTACTCTTCAACGGACTTGGTACCTTGCTTGAGGAGTTGTAGCTTCGTGAACAAGTCACGATTGTAGTGTGTAGGCACAAATCTTGCTCTCATGACTTCCTTCATTTGAGCCCAAGTGGTGATAGGAGGTTCGCCTTTTGCTTCTCTTCTCTCTATGATTTGCTCCCACCAAATGAGAACATAGTCTTGGAACTCAAGGGATGCCATTGCGATCTTCTTCTCTTCATCGAAATTGTGAAGGCGAAAGATCTTGTCAACTTTCAATGCCCATGAGAGATAGTCTTCGGGATCAATGCTTCCGGAGAACTTTGGCATGGTGAACTTGAGCTTGCCAAAGCGATGCTCATCATTGTTTCCTTGCCTATTGGGAGGGCGATCTCGATTTTGGCGGTTTGCCATATCTTGTTGCTCTTGTGGATGTAGATGTTCTTGTTGGGGTTGTTGCTCTTGCCGCGCTTGAGGAGGAGCTTCTTCTTGCATTCTTGCTTGATGGCGCCTTTCTTGCATCTCATCGCGAAAGAAATCCTCTTCTTGACGAGTGTGTCGAGTGCGGGCTGCCACATTGCGATGTGCATCTTGTAAAGCACGTTGCGCCTCCATAGCTTGAGCTTCTCGACGTTGTTGTGCTTGGCGGTTAGCCTCGTCGTCTTGTTCTTCTTGATATTGACGTGCTCGCTCTTGTTGTTGTTGGCGTAGTCGTTGCCGTTCTTGTGCTTGCTCAAGTGTAGCTTGGTTTTGACGACGTCGGCTTTTTTGCTCGTCGAATAGCTCTTGTGAACTCTTGTCATGTAGAGGATGCCGGTGGTCATGTCGAGCTTGACGTGCGGCTTGACGAAGAGTGTTGGACGTAGGTGTACTTGAGTCTTGCGTGGAGTCGGAGTGTCGACTTGAGCGGCTTCGTCTTTGAGAAGATGTTGAGGAAGAACGTCGGTTGATTATCAATGTCCGGAGCTCATTGTATTGAGTAGTCATGTTGGTGTTGATGATGTCGAATTGTTCTTTCGTCCTTGCTTCAAATTGGCGCGCGTCCTCGGCGACTTGACCAATGTACTCGCGCATAGCTTCACTCTCTTGATGTAGAGCTCGTTGGACACCGAAGAGATGTAGTTTGGTGACGTAGTTGTTCGGTTCTTGAGGATCGTCGAAGATCGGGTTGGAAGATGTACTTGGCCTATCCATCATCACAAGCAAGTCTGTGAGTGGGAGAAAGGAGAAGACAATATCAATGTACCTTAACCGAGGTTGAAAATGGATCAATGATCACTCAATAATGTAACCCGGAAATAGCACTATTGGTATCACTTCGTGTCGATTCTCACACCTACACAAGTAAAGCTTTGAGAGGAGCTTGGTTAGGATGTGGCACAAATTCAATGCAATCGTCAAAGTGACTCAATGATGTTGAAAATGGTTCACAATTTGCTCATGCAACAAGTAGATCACTAGCAAAAGGGTAGCACACGGAACACACGCACGGATAGATAAATGTGGTTGTGCAACCAAGGGTGAGCGAAAATGTGGAAAACCACGGAAAATGCTCGTGTTGCACAACACTAGAGAGACGCTAACCGATTGCTTAATAGGCGGATACGCACTTGTGCACAACCTATAAGAGGCAAAACGTAACGACTATCTATCACAAGTATGCTATGAGTGTATGATGTGCCGATGCTTGAGCACAAGATGATGTTGCTATGATGTATGATCTCCTTTGATGCAAAGCGTATGATGCTATTGTGTTTTTGCTTTGGTGGCTCTTTTGCTTAAAAGCTTGTGAGCTCTTTCTTTGGACACATATGCATGCTTCTCGGATCAAGGTAGCTATTGTGTATGCGGAGCACTCTTGTGGCACACGGAGATATGCAAGATACCAAGATGAGGTGGTGTAACTCACAATGATGTAGTATGCAATATCTATGACTATCACTAATGTGCACAAGTGTCGTGGCCCGGCAATACTCAAATGGCTAGTCTCAATGGGAAAGCTACGCAAAGATGGTATATAGGGTGACAATGCAATTGCAAGGTAGGATGAGCGAAGTGTCGTCGATGTTACCATCCCTGCCGAAGTTGAGCGGTGGTGTTGTCGAAGTCTTGCCGTTCCAGGGTAGCCTAAACATCCAAGGAAACGGTGAAACGACAGCTCATGTATCCAAGGCAAAGGGAGACAAACTTTTCAAACTCGGAGCGGGTAAGCGATGGTGGTTGCGGAAGGTGGGGTAAAAGGTAGGTGGTAGCGGAAGGTGGAACGGAACTGAACAAGTTCAGCTTCGTCAGGTTTTGTCGGACGTCCGGAAGGTACCGGTCGTCCGGTCGGTCGGGAGGGGTCGAACGTCCGGAGGTTGCCGGAAATCCGGTAATAGTTTCTGTTGTCGGGGTTCCGGTCGTCCGGTGTTTAGCGGACGTCCGGTGTCTCGAGAAGTGCCGGACGTCCGGTAAACGTCGGTCGTCCGGTAGGTTTTGGACTGGGGTTGGTGGAATCCGTGGACAAATTGGCCGAACGTGGTCGAATTGGCGGGGGAAAACGGTGAAATGGTGGGGAAATGCTAGATCGACACGTGGCACAGCAAATCCATGGAACAAAGTCAACAAAATCTTGCCAAATCAACAGATCACAAAAAAAATTTGGGGCTATTTTTGTGGGGAATTTTCGAAATTGGGAAGAACACAACAAAAACAAGCTAGAAAACAAAGTGTGGAGCTCCAAAATCGTGATCAACTTTGCTCTTGATACCAAGATGATGTAGGGTGGAACCCTAATCAGCGGATCTTTCACGTTTTGGAGAGTGTCCCACGATGATCACGGAGAACACGAGGAGGAAAACGGGGAAACACAAGAGGAAACACTCAAATCAACACGAAGATGACCACACAAGCGCTAGATTCGCGATACAAAGTCGAGATACACGATCCAAAGTCAACAACGGTGATACAAAGATAGTCTTCTCCCGGAGGAGGTCTTGATATCCCTTGGGATCTTCTCCGATGTGGAGGTCCTGAATCCGAGGTGGATCTTCTCCGTAGAGGCGCACAGTCTCGTGGGAGAAATCCACACAAGTCTGAGAAATGAGCTATCCAAAAGCTAACTCCAAAGGGTGGGAGTCAACGGGTATATATTACACAAGTGGTCGCCGTCGTAGCGGACGTCCGTGGGTTACCGGACGTCCGGTGGTTCCGGAGGGACCGGACGTCCGGTAATCCTCGGATTTCCGCTATTTAGCTTCTGTAGTCGTTGTCACGGACGTCCGGTGGCTTCCGGTCGTCCGGTCGTCTGGGAGAGGCCGGACGTCCGGTGTCTTCCGGTCGTCCGGTGCCTGGAAGTCGCCGGTCGTCCGGTGCAGGCCGGACGTCCGGTGCCTGTAGCATCTTCAGCCATCCCTCTTCTTGTCTCGTGCACTCGTCGGGCTTGTCGTCTTGACCATTGTGCAGAGCTGTCCCGTGGCCTTCGTCCAAGCACCTGAGTATGCACAAAGTCCCTGATGAAGGTAGAAGCCATGTCTCAAGTGAATCCGAAAGATGTAGAGAGAGGAGCGAAGTCACCTCGGTCTCGAAAGCTCTTGCACGGGCTCTAGTCATTGGTCCTTTGGGCACTTGGTGAGGTGAAGGAGGGTCCATGGGGATGTCCTTGGGATGCTCCGCATCACCCAGCCATAGTGTAAACTCAAAGCAACAGACAACTGCATTAAAAGAACTTTGCATAAAGTAAACAATCCTTGCACCCGCGGGCACAAGCACCGTTGTTTTCCCCCTTGTGGCAATAGCACATCCCCTAGACTCATGTTTCTGTCACTCAAGCTAGTCATCGAGGGGCATGAACCCATAATCAAGCATAACGTTCCCTCTTGGAGTCACTACCTACTACTTGGCCAAAGCAATAAATAACAACGGAGAACATGCAAGAATTACTTACGAACATAAATATAAAAGAGGTGAATCAAATATATTACTCAAACACAATCTGAACATAATCTCATAATCCATCGGATCCCAGCAAACTCATCATAGCAACAGCATAAGGATTATATATGTGCCTCGATCATGTAGGGCAGCTCACGAGGACTAATTAGTGAAGCACAAGAACGGGAGGAGAACATCACATAGCTACTGGTCATGGACCCATGGTCCAAGGGAGACTACTCACAACTCATCCGGGAGGCGTCCATGGTGGTGGAGAAGCTCCCGGTGGTGATCCTCCCCTCCGGCAGGGTGCCGGGAAGAGTTCTCCTGGTGCCCCCGATCTTGGAAGCGCGGCGGCGGCGGAACAGAGATGAGATCGCGAAAAGGGGTTCCCGTCTCGAGGGTTTCGGGACACGATATAAATATATGCCAAAGGGGGGCATCAGACGAGGCTCGGGGGGCCCCGGCGCCCCCCGGCGCGGCCCAGGGGGCGCGCCACCAGGGCGCCTGGAGCCCTGGTGGCCCCCCTCCGGCTGTGCTTCGGGTGCCTGGTAGCTTCTGGAACGCTGATTTTTTATATAATTTTTCCGGGATTTTTCTGGCAGTTCTCGTAATGGGAAAACCTAAAATACAAAAACAGCCGAAAACAGAAACTGGCACTGGGGTGCACTGAGTTAATAGGTTAGTCCAAATATGATCAAAAGTGTATGGAAGTGTATATATATATCATAGCAATATCACCCAAAAGAGGCATGGAGCAAGCAGAAATTATAGATACGTTTTGGACGTATCAAGGCCCCGCCGCCACCGCTGCCACACGGCATTTGGCCGGCGGCGCACTCCGGCGGCGACGAGGGGGGGCGCGAAGAAGATGACTGCTGGTGGCGGTGGTTGGTGCGCCGCCCGTGTCGCTCGTGGCGGTGGTGGCGGTGGTTGGTGCGCAACCTCGAGCTAGGAGTATGTACTCCTAGGAGTACTAACCCATTTTCCTAACACCCTTTAACACCTTATTCTCGTAACAAAGGCCTTATTCTCATAACATCTACCCACCTTCCTCCCGCTCGGTCAAACCCCACCCCGGGGCAACTCCCGCACCACCCCCGCCCACTCCCCCACCTACCCACCTACCCATGCACCCCACCCCACCAAACCCACCTTCTTCCCCGGTCAAGCCTCCACGGCTCCACCCATCTATCCCCGATGCCCACCTCCCGACCACCACCCACGTCCCAGCGCCATCACCCCCACGACCAAGCGCATGGCGCCCCAGCAACCACCCGCGCCGCCCGCCCCGAGCTGCATCCCACGCCACCCTGTCCCGGCCAGCACCGCGCGCCACCCGCCCCAAGGACCACCTGCGCCGCCCACCCCGGCCGGCACCACGCGCGGCCCTTCCCGACCTCCATCTCCTGTCTCGACCCACCGGATCCATCATCGTCGTCACCGGCTGCTCTGGATCTGGCGATAGGGAAGCCCCACCGCTGCCTGGTGCAGGTGCATCGTTGCACCGCCGGCTGCCCTGCCTCCTACTCCGGCGACCGGCTGTTTCCCGGAACCTCGGCGACCTTCTACTAGATCCGGCCGCCGCATTCTAGCTTCTCTGCTGCAAAAAAAGAGGGTGCGCCGGTTACATCCGACGACCTCCTGCCGGTCGCCGCGGCCGGATCTACCCCTCCAATGACCTGATCCGTCGTGGCCATGTCTTGCCTTACCCACCTACTCGTTGATCCGTGGCTCCAACTTCTTTTTTCGTGCATGTGAAGTTCGCTATTGTTCATCGGCTCCCAATTCGTGCGTGTGCAGTTCCCTTCGTTTTTGCAGAGCAGCGACAGAAGATCCAACAGAGGGTGGTGATCCCTCTTCCACCTACCTTTGCCGGCGTGCACTGCAGGCAGCAGCATCATGCACTGCAAGCAACAACGGCGTGCACTGCAGGCAACAGCAGCGTGCAGTGCGGCGCCTATGTGTGTGCAGTCCGCGAAGATGGGGTGCAGAACGACGATGTTTGATTTGTGTGTATTTTGCTCACAATTGAAAAAAAATCGTATTTCATTTTTTCGTCGCAGTCCCATGGATGCACAGGTGCAGTGCTGCGAGGGGTGGACATGTAGTGCGCAGGCGACCGGCTTGCATTTCACGGACAAAATTATGAATTTATTTTTTAAGTCCTTCGTCATTGTAATTTGTATGTGCTTGTACTGTGGATAAAGAGGAGCATTGCGACCCTGTCTCCTAAAGACATGCATTGAAGAAAACAACACAATACTTTTTTTGAAATGCAGCTCACTTGTTTGATCACTGCGGTGATTTTCTTTTTCCCTGAGGTTCACTATATTGCCAAAGTGCAAAAGGTCGATTTTTTTATGCAGCTCACTCTGTTGTTGTGTGTCGTAGATTTTTTTTGGCAGAGAAGTTGATGGAGTACACTTGCCTCCTCTCAGCAGTTAGGGAGCATTCATAAAAAGATGAGAAGAAGAAATGAAAAATAATAGTGCAGTTTACTAACCTCAACCGTGCAAACTTACAAAAACATTTTGGAAAAAATGTAGTACTCTAGCCTCCATAATTCAGTTTTAACATATTTAATAAAACATAGTTTGAAAACGTCAAAAAATCCATTTAGTCCACTTTGATTTGTGTAGATGTTCACTTTCCCTCTCATCTGCACTTCACTCATCCCACGAGGTACGATGTGCTTCGTGTTTCATAAAAAAGAAATAGAAAAAGGACGAAGGAAATCATGAAGCTCGCTTGCCCTTTTGATGCAGTGCGGTTGTTAGTCTGAAGCAGTGCGTTCTTCTGTCTGATGCAGTGCACTGGTCGATTTTGGTGTCGCGAAAAACAGAGTGTCCGCGTTTTTGTAATTTCAAAACTGCTCTTAAACCGTAATGAATTAGAGGAAGTGTTCTACATGAAAAAGTAGCGTATCGACGATATCTTTCCAAGGCGTATAATTTGAATCATTTCGACCAATGGTTTGTAAGAATTTCGCCAAAAACTGATGCTGCCCCTTGTAGTCAGCCGCACGATTTTCAAAATTAACTAAAAACTGTAAGGAATCTCGAAATCATTTCAACATAGGAAAGTTGCGCCTCGTCCATAGCTTTCCAACGGTATATTACACGCTTTGTTTTGACAAACGGTTAGAAAACTGGAGTGAAAACAGTACCGAAAATTTGAAAAAAATCGAAAAACAGAATTCCGTGATTTAGTAAATTTGAAACTGCTTTTAAACCGTAACGAATTAGACAAAAAATTATATATGAAAAAGATGCGCGCCGACGATATCTTTCCAACGGTGTATCATATGCTTTATTCCGACGAGCGGTTTAGAAAAAAATGCAAAAAAAGCTCGCTGTCATTATTCGTCGGTCGCACCGTTTTCAAAACTGATCTTAAACCGTGCGGAATCTCGAAAAGTGTTCAACATGGCGAAGTAGCGCATAATCCATACCTTTTCAACGGTATATTACACGCATTATTCTGACAAACGGTTAAAAAACTAGAGCAAAAAAGGTACCAAAAAAACAACACGTACAGTTTTTTCAACGTGAAGTTCACTGGTCTCTGTGTTGCAGTACCTCTGCTACTAAGAGTGCAGTGCCCTCGTGTTATGCGTGCAGTGCAGAAGTATTATGAGAATATTATTCTCATAAGACCGGCTATATATATATTCCTCTTGAATTTTCAAATGGCTTGACTGGCAAAGCTACTACTTGATCTTTGGAAGGAATGAACCGAATGTCCAATTTTTTCTCTGCAACTCTTTCACGCACAAAATAAAAATCAATTTCAATATGTTTGGTTCTACCATGAAACATTGGATTGACGGAAAGATAAGTTGCTCCCAAATTGTCACACCGTAGACATAAGGTGCGATGTTGCTTGATTCCCAACTCATGAAGCAATGATTCTGGCCAAATAATTTCAGTTGTAGCATTTGCTAGAGATTTGTACTGTGCTTCTGTACTTGATCTTGACACTGTAGCATGTTTCCTGGCACTCTAAAAAAATAAGATTAGAGCCAAAAAATACTGCAAAAACTCCAGTTGATTTTTTGTCATCACTGCATCCTGCCCAGACAATATCAGAAAAAGCACTAACAAGAGTAGAATTAGAGCGTCTGAACTGAAGACATAAACTTGCAGTATGTTTTATGTATCTTACTATTCTTTTAATTATTGTCCATTGTGCAGTAGTAGGTGCATTCAAATACTGACAAACCTTGTTGAGCAAAAGATATGTCTGGTTGTGTCAATGTTAAGTATTGTAAAGCTCCCACAGTGCTTCTGTATCTAGTGCTTGCTTCCTCTGTATGTGGCTCTCCTTCAAATGTTGAAAGTTTTTCTGAAGAAGACAAATGTTGAAAGTGCTTATGTATCTAGTGCCTGCCCGTATTTCCTAATTCTCTACTTTAGCTACGGATCGCAACGCACTTACACACGAGGTGGATTCCAGGGACATATGTCCCCATAGACCAAACGTCCGCCTCCGTGCATAGTAACTGTTGGGGATATAACTATTTGATATGACTCGTCCAGGAGGGGCCGGGTTACCCAATGGCGGTTCATGGGCCAAGCCGAGAAGCATGTTGAAGACGGCGGCTCAATAAATGTAATATATAAAGGGCCCAAATCCCAGAGCGGCTTAAAGCCCGTAAGTGTAAACCGCCATGTATGTTTAACTTGTACTGTAAGGCATGTAACAATGAGTCACCGAGCCGGACACGATTGTATGAGCCGGCCGGGACTCCGTAGGCCGCAGGGCGTCAACCCGTGTATATAAGGGGACGACCCGGCAGCGGCTTAGGGCAAGAAACAACCGATCGAGAGCCAGGCCAGCGTATTCGCTCCCTAGCAACCGACACCCCAGCAATTTCACCTCAAACTGGATTAGGTTTTACCCTCACCGCAAGGGGTCGAACCAGTATAAAGTTCCCGTGTCTCTTGTCCCGTTTTAACCCCTTTAAGCTAACTGCGTCACTATGGCTCCACAATTAAGTCCTTTCCTTAGGACATCTGCCGTGACAACTCCACGATAGTTGGCGCCCATCGTGGGGCCTGCACAAGGTGGTTTCGAGTTCTTGAAGGGCAACTTCGAGGGGCTCAAGGGATACGTGATACGTCTCCAACGTATCTATAATTTTTTATTGTTCCATGCTATTATTTATGAAGTCTTGGATGTTTAATGGGCTTTATCATACACTTTTATATCATTTTTGGGACTAACCTACTAACCCAAAGGCCCAGTCCAGATTGCTGTTTTTTGCCTGTTTCAGGGTTTTGCAGAAAAAGAATATCAAACGGAGTCCAAACGGAATGAAACCTTCGCGAGAGATATTTTTGGAGAAAATCACGCATGGAGAACTTGAGAACCATGTCAGAAGAGCCACGGGCTGCCCACGAGGGTGGGGGGCGCGCCCCCCTTCCCAGGGCGCGCCACCAGCCTCGTGGGGCCCCCATGACTCCCTCGGTGTCCTCCTTCCTCCTATATAAGTCTACGTACCCCGAAACCATCAGCAACAGAGAGAAAACCCTAATTCCACTGCCGTAACCTTCTGTTCCCGTGAGATCCCATCTTGGAGCCTGTTCCGGAGCTCCACCGGAGGGGGATCCATCACGGAGTTCTTCTACATCATCATCATCGCCCTCACCATGAGTTGTGAGTAGTTTACCACAGACCTTCGGGTCCATAGCTAGTATCTAGATGGCTTCTTCTCTCTCTCTGGATCTCAATACAAAGTTCTCCTTAGTCTTCGAGGAGATCTATTCGATGTAATCTCTTTTCGCGGTGTGTTTGTCGAGATCCGATGAATTGTGAGTTTATGATCAAGATTATCTACGAGAAATATTTGGTTCTTCTCTGAACTTTTTATGTGTGCTCATAATATCCTTGCAAGTCTCTTCGAATTATTGGTTTGGTTTGGCCTACTAGATCTATAGTTCTTGCAATGGGAGAAGTGCTTGGCTTTGGGTTCAATCTTGCGGTGTCATTTCCCGGTGACAGTAGGGGCAGCAAGGCACGTATTGTATTGTTGCCATCGAGGATAAAACGATGGGGTTTATATCATATTGCTTGAGTTTATCCCTCTACATCATGTCATCTGTTCTTATGAACTCAATACACTAGATGCATGCTGGATAGCGGTCGATCTGTGGAGTAATAGTAGTAGATGGAGAATCGTTTCGGTCTACTTGTCTCGGACGTGATGCCTATATACAATGATCATGCCTAGATAGTCTCATAGCTTTTCTATCAATTGCTCGACAGTAATTTGTCTACCCGCCGTAGAATATCGTTATCATGAGAGAAGCCACTAGATAACACTATGGCCCCCGGGTCTATTCTCAACATATCAATCTACATCTACTTTACTTTTTCCGCTTTTACTTTCTGTTCTTATAAACAAAAATACCAAAAATATAAACTATCATCTCTATCAGATCTCACTTTCGTAAGTGACCGTAAAGGGATTGACAACCCCTTATCGCGTTGGCTGCGAAGTTCTTATTTGTTTGTGCAGGTGCGAGGGACTCGCGCGTGGTCTCCTACTGGATTGATACCTTGGTTCTCAAAAACTAAGGGAAATACTTACGCTACTGTGCTACATCTCCCTTTCCTCTTCGAGGGAATACAACGCAAGCTCGAGAAGTAGCAATACAATGTGGGCCGGATGAGAAAGAGTCGTCGCGGCAAGCTCTACATAGACGATGCAGGCTGGGGTCCCGAGGCCGGCTCAATTGAGTACGGGAACCGGATCCCCTTCGGCGGAATTCACGTCTTCATCAGCAAGATCGGCGAACCGGGCCCTGAGCCGGACACCTGCACCTACATCACGGAGATGGCTGAGCGTGCGCGACCCGCCCGAGTTTAGCCCACCGTGAAGCATGCCTTCGTTGGATTCATCCAGGGTGTCTGGATCTCGCGGTGAGACGGCCGTTCTCTCTGATGGTGAATCGTCCACGGGCGAGACTAATTCAATGTACCAGATGCAGAGCGGATGGCTTGGGGGTTGGTCTGGTGGTAACAGTATTCCGGACCCCCATGAGCCGCCGAGCAGGGTGGCGATTCTCATGACTAGCATCCAGCTGGCTCTCGGCTCGACAGTCGCCGGGGCCATAACACCCGGGGCGACGGCGACTACGACAGGCGCGGGCGGACCAACACACCCGCCGACTCAAGTCTTGACAGATCTGTTGGAAGCTCTAGCGACTCTGATGGGAATAGAGGTAACCCCGGACAACCAGGAGCAGCACAAGGCAGATGTGGCTAAGCTACGATAGGAGATAGCGCAAGCAAAAGAATACCTGGCGGCGGAGAACGCCAGGATGACTGCAGAACGGGCTATTTTGGACGCCCGGGCTCAGCGGATTCAAGCAGATTCGTACTGGCTCACGGTGGATCAGAACGCTACTCACGAGGTCATGAGGAGGAAGCAACGGAGTCGTCTACCTTTTGTTTACGAGCCGAGGAATCTTTTCAACACAGCTGGAGCAAGGGGTAGTAACCCATTGAGGGTAAACCGGACGATTGAAGTGCCTAGGGCCGGAGCGCCGGTTCAACCGCGCAGGACAGGACCGCCCCACACTTCATTACCCGGCGACACCGGCGGGTCATTATTCCAACCCTCTGGATAACATGATAGCAGCAGCAACGAGATTGGCGGCTCTGCCAGTTGAGGGTGAAACTACAGTAGCAGTGGAAACCCGGAGGACCCGGGAACTTCTTCAGACAACACTAGCACAACAACAGGCTTATTCTTATAGTCGTGACCGGATTCACTCAACCCCTCGTTCAAGTGTCAGCTACAGCAGGCACGTTGACTCACCAGAGGTTTCGAGCACGGAGCGGCACCGCGACCAGCCTCGTGGGCATGACCCGACGCGACATGGTGCCAATGCACATGACTTAGTGGTGAAAGTGCAGTATATCGACTAGAGGGGGGTGAATAGGCGATTTTTATGAAATGCTTCAAAACATGGTAGTTTCGAAGACAAAGGATAAATCCAATCCTATTTGTATGCAGCGGAAAGTAGACTACACTAGACAAGCCATAGTCAGGTATTCAATGAAGTGAAAGCACGAAGACTAATAGCAGCTAGGCAGTAGGGATCAAGATGGAAGAAGGAATGAAGCCAATCAGAACAAGTAGTCACACAGTGAAGTCAAACAGATAAGGCAGGCAGGCAATGACTTCACAACATAAGACAGTGAGTAAAGGGAAGGAAAGGATAGAACCAGTAGCTCGGTGAAGACAGTGATTTGTTAGACCAGTTCCAATTGTTGTGACAACTGTACGTCTGGTTAGGGAGGCTGAGATTTAACTCAGAAGACCGCGTCTTCACCTTATTCCCCTTGAGCTAAGGACACCTAGTCCTCGCCCAATCACTCTGGTAAGTCTTCAAGGTAGACTTCCAAACCTTCACAGACTTCGTTCACCGGCGATCCACGATGACTCTTAGATGCTCAGAACGTGACGCCTAACCGGCTGGAGGAAACACAGTCCTCAAGTGTAATAAGTCTTTAGGGCACACGGACAGAAAGACTTCAGTGATGCCTAACACTCTTTGGCTCTGGGTGTTTTGGCTTTGTCCTCGCAAGGATTTCTCTTTCAAATGCTTCGGAGGTGGGTTGCTCTCAAACGACAAAAGCCGTGCAATAACTCTGAGTAACCACCAATTTATGGTGTAGGGGTGGGCTATTTATAGCCACTGGGCAACCCGACCTGATTTGTCCGAAGTGACCCTGGGTCACTAAGGAACTGACACGTGTTCCAACGGTCAGATTTCAAGCACTCACATGGCAACTTTACTTGGGCTACAAGTAAAGCTGACTCATCCAGCTCTGGATAAGATTTGCTCTCATTGTCTTCGCTCGAAGACATAGGATCTGGTTGAGCATCACTTCAGTCACTCTGACTTAGTTCACTTGGACCCCACTTAACAGTACGGTGGTTCCTATGACTCGACAAAGAAGAAACGGAAACAACGAAACATCTAAGTCTTCGCGCTCCATAGTCTTCACACAATGTCTTCTCTTGTCATAGTCTTCAATAAGGTTATCTTCATGTACCACCACTATTGTCAATGTCTTCATACATTTTTAGGGCTCATCTCCAGTAGGTAAACCGAATCAATGAGGGACTACTACCTGTGTTATCCTGCAATTCTCACAAACACATTAGTCCCTCAACCAGGTTTGTCGTCAATACTCCAAAACCAACTAGGGGTGGCACTAGATGCACTTACAATCTCCCCCTTTTTGGTGATTGATGACAAACTGGTTGAAGTTTTCAACGGGGATAAAAATTATCTGAAATTGTAAAGGATAAAGGTATTGTCTTCGTAAGTAGCAAAAGGCTCCCCCTGAAGATGTGCATATAGTTGATTTGCCTTTGAATGCAAATGCACATGGCAGGTTGTACTTCTGGAGATCCTCCTCAACTTATGAAGACAATTCATCATGCACAATTGATATGTCGAATATAATGATATGCATAATGAGAAATGGACGTCTGCAAAAATGACTAAGTGCGGAATATAACGTAGCACATGCGGAATTTATCATCGCATTACAGAGTTGCAGAAAGCGTAGCAGACGACCATCAGTTTAAGTGTTACAACTCAAAGAACAAAATGTAGCAAAAACCAGAGTTGTAAACACTAGGCAAATTATAAAGCACCCGCCCATATGGACCCGCTTGAAGACTATCAACTCATATGCTTCTCCCCCTTTGGTCAGTAAGGACCAAAAAGGTTTGAAGACATAGAGCATCTACTCGTTCCCAGTTGGAGCAGGAGAGGATGCAGGGTCGGCGTTGGTGTTTGGCGGTGCAGAAGCAGTTGGTGCAGTGTCGACACGCGCTGAAGTAGAAGGTGGTGAGGTAGCATCATCTTGATCATCTATCACCCTGGCGTCAATTGTTGCAGCGGAGGAGTAGTAGTCAGAATCTTCAAGAGACGGAGTTCGACGCAGAACAGCAGTCCTTGGAGGAGTGTGGTCAAACTTGAATCTTTCTGTGAAGCCATCGTCTTGAAGATCCACTTCAGCACTCAGCAAGGTTAAACTCTTCCATGACCTCCGGCAGGTTTCATGAGCAACAAAGGCATTCTTGGTGGCAAGATTGCGAATGCATCTGACGCTTCAGCCAGTAGTGATGCTTATCCTGTTTCTGATGGAGGGCAACCAGAAGCTCTCGGTTATTGAGAACACGAGACCACTTCTAAGGCCTTTGGGCAATGGTGCTCTCAGTGGCTTCAGTTTCAGCATGTCGAGGTAGACGAGTACGGCCAGCCAGAGGATAAACGCGAGAGACGGCTGGAACTCCTTCAATTTGCTGAGTGAAGCTCTGGTTGTAAGCTTGCTCAATTGTATGGGGCCTTGGGGGCGGAACAGGAGCAGAGGCAGTGGCTTCAGGCTGTTGATTTGCTTCAGATGCAGCACTTGCTTCAGGCGCCATCACCTCAGGCACCACTATGACTTCAGGTGCCACATTTGCTTCAGCCATGACCACGTCATTGGCTTCAGTGTTTGTGGTGGCAGCCTCTAAATTTGTAGCCTCCACTTCAAGAGCTGGAGGGTCGGACACGTTCTCCTCGAGAACAGGGGGTGTGGCAGCACGTGCTTCTTCTTCTTGGGGTTGTTCTTCTTCGGCTGATGCAGCCGGAATATCTTCAGCCGCTTTGGCTTCAGATTCTGAGAGATTCACGGAGGGAGCAGCTTCAGGAACAGATTGTTGCTCTTCTTCTTATGGAACAATTGGGGTGACGACTTGAGGCCTTGGTCCTTTGCGAAGCCTGCGAAATGCTGGTGACGCCTGAGGGATGGAGTTTGTTGGGCCTCAAAATCTTCATCTTCAAGCACCGAACTGGTGACTTGAGTTGGTTGGGGTGTTGCTGGTGTATCTTGTGGGTGATCAGCCCACGAGTCATCCTGTGCAATTGGCGTCAATGGACGACCAATGCTGATGCGTTCGTTGTTCGTAAGAATAGGCGAAGATTCCACGTTGTACTCGATCTGAGGAAGAACTACATCATCTTCAACATTGTCATGAGGACCAATGTCTTCAGCTGCGTTGGGGTCAACAGTTGGAATGTCTTCAGCCTCTGTGGGAGCAGGCTCATGGACTATCATGCGACGTTCTCGGTGTGTAGATGCAGGGCGAGCAACTGATATGGGCTCTACAAAGATGGGCTCTGTGGAAGCAGTCTTGTCCTTCTTTGTCTTGCGCTTCTTGGTGGGTGGAGCTTCATCAGTAGTTTGCATGCGCTTGCGAGCTTCAGCTTCAGCCACCTTGGTTTTCTTGAGCTCTGAAGCAGTTGGGGTGACCTTAGGCTTTGTGCCAGTCATGCTAGTAGGGAAGACAATGCTTGGCATTTCCTGCCTGGATTCTTCAGCATCGGGCACAGGTTGCTTCTTCTTCTTCTTGGCAGCCATCCTAGGGTCAATGTCAGGATGCCCAAGAGCCTTGCGCTTTTCAGCTTCATTATATGCTTGAATGCATTTGGCAGCCAAGGCCTTGATTCGCTCACGAGAACCTTTAGCTTCATCACGCCTCTTGCGAAAGGCTCCCTTGAGCTCATGCATCATGACTTTGAAGTTCTGAATCTCTTGGACGCTGAGCTTGTCCACATGCTTCTTGAACTGAGCCTTTTCATAATCAATCTTTTGCTTCAGCTCAACGATTCTCTGAGCAAGAGCTAGCTCAGAAGCAATGGCGCCATGGAAGGAGACGCTGAGGCCAACTGGAAGCTGCAGATCGTCGAAGCTGAGGTTGGGGGTGTCAAACCATTCATCAATGAAATTGTTGAGCACTTCCACGTCGAAGAGCGGCAAGTCATTGAAGATTGCTGCGTCTTGCTTGCTCTTGATCAATTGCTCCAGAGCATCGTCACCAAGATCTTCATCGCTCGAGAGATCAAAAGCTTCATTGGCAGTCTTCAGAACAGCGTCAGGAGTGAGAGCTGGACTGGGATTGTGCGAGGGCTTCTTCCTTAGTTGTCTGCTCTTGGAGATGCGAGAGTGCTCCTCAGATTGCACACTTGGTGCTGGTGGAGCAGTGGCCAAAGCCGTCACTCTAGAAGCAATTGGTGGAGTGGTCTTCGAAGCCTTGGATTTCTTCTTCTTCTTGGGCTTTGGAGTTGCAGGCGCTTCATCAGAATCAGCGTCATCTGCAGGTTGATCCACATCCGCCCCTTGAACCCTGATGTGACTGATGAGGCCTTCTAAGTTGTAGAAAGGCCCAACCAGGTTTGGTTCAGCTTCGCGCGTGCCATCAGCACGGGGCGCAGAGGGGCCAGGATTTAAGTCCAATCCCCAGTTCTTCTTGTTCTCTTTGGCTGAGTTCTTGGCATATTGACGATTTTGCTTGAACAAATTGTCGTTGCGACACCAGAGCAGAGAAGAAGGATCAGCATCAGCAGGTTGAGGCCGTCTGACCATGCAAGGGTAGAAGCCTTGAGCAATGGCTTCAGCTCGAGTCTTGGGTGGAAGATTTTTGTAGGTGATATCTCCCCATGGATGCTTGATTGCGTTCTTTTCAGCATACTCTTGGGTCACGAACCTGTACTTGAACCACTATTCAGCCCAATATCTTCGAATCCATTGGATTCGTGTCTTCCTCTGATTATAATCCTCCTCTGGATCAGTCTTGTACATCTCACTTGGATCAGGAGGCAAATCTTTGGAGGTGTTGCCACGACGCTGTCTGCCACCCTTCCTAACTGACTTGTCGGTTGCCATTGGTTTCAATCTGAAAGGCTTCAAACTGAATGGCTTCAACACTGGCAAATGCTTCGGTTTGCTGGTCAGACAGGAACTGGCTTCAGGAGAGTGAATGTGACGCTGCAAGAATTCTGCAAATGAATGCAGACTATGAGAACCAAGGGATTCTCCCACGGACATGTACCTATGATAGCATTAGAGATGCGAGGGAAGGGGAAGAGTTCATATGCATTCTCAGAAGCTTTAGAAGATAAATCAGTTTAGAAGACTTTGACCTCATAGCGCGAAGACATTCACTTATATGATGAGAGTTGGTTCCAGATTTGTACGAATCCATGAATAGGTACAAGTGAGGAATCTAACTATGTTTGAAGCATATGTGAATGTACTAGGTAAGATATGAGATGCAGAAATGATAGATCTATATATGTGTAGGCAGAAACCTCTTGTGGTAAAGTGATGAATCTTTCTGGATCAAGAAGATGGTAAAAAGAGAGTTTAATTTACCACACGATGAACTGCTTAGATGGAGAGGAGTTGGATGCCCAGCAGTTCGATCTTCCGTGCCCTAATTTGGCGACGGAGGACAACTACGGCGACGACGGAGTAGATAATGTCCGCGGCCGGCATGAAGACGGCGTCGACGAGGTCGCGGCAGCGAAGCACTTCGTCGCCGGCGTCGTCAAGAGCTAGCGGAGGCGCTAGGGTTGGTTGAGGTGGAGAGGTGGTAGAAGAAATTTTGACCGTGATGGGACGTGCATTTATAAGCTTGGGAGTCGGCACATCGCAATTACGTAGGTGCCCCGGGCGGTTCACATCTGAGGGACACGTGGCGGTCATGTAACACATTGGGAGTTGTCCCATGATCCCACGTACGCCACGACTGTCGGAGTGGTCGTTCCGGCTTCTCCGGGTTTCAGGCATAAAGGATGGAGCATTAAAATCGGATTTAAAGTTTGTCTTCGTATCTTCTGCTGACAAGGACGCAGAGAAGATATTCAACAGTTCCAACAGAATGCATATGATCTGGACAGACAGAGTGTGAGATGAGAGAGCATAGAGAGGTTAGGGTCCGATCACATTCACTTAGTTCAAAAGATTCAAATAAGAAGACATAGCTATAAGTGAATGATGTAGAGGACAGAACACAACTCTCTCTCTCTCTCTCTCTCTATATATATATATATATATATATATATATATATATATATATCCTATATGAAGATAAACCAAGTGTGAAGACTTTGCAAATGTAACGCCACGAGAAACACTTCAACAAAGATTTGGTGGTGGCGTTACCCACCGTATAGGAAGTATTAGACCCAGACACGGCGCACAATTATCGTGGCGCTCCGAAGTCAAATTCCGCGTTAATGTATTCACACTCAGAATGTAAGTCTTCATTGATTGAAGATACACTTTACTTCGTGTGTTGCACATCTAAGTCATCAATATGCATAAGTGTTAGGATGTGTGCCTGATTACACGACATTTGAGGATTCTAAGATATTTAGCTCACACCGCAACTTGCAAAACCTTTTCTCATCCAAGGGCTTTGTGAAGATATCTGCCAGTTGCTCTTCAGTGTTGACGTGTATGATATCAATATCTTCCTTCATGACATGATCTCTGAGAAAGTGATGATGAATTTCAATGTGCTTTGTCTTCGAGTGCTGAACTGGGTTGTTGGCAATCTTGATAGCGCTTTCATTATCGCAGTAGAGTGGCACATGCTTCAGATGGACACCATAGTCCTTGAGCGTTTGCTTCATCCAGAGAAGCTGAGCGTAGCAAGATCCAGCAGCAATGTATTCAGATTCAGCAGTGGAGAGTGATACACAGTTCTGCTTCTTTGAAGACCAACAGACAAGAGATCGTCCTAGAAAGTGACATGTGCCTGATGTAGACTTGCGATCAACTTTGTCACCAGCATAATCAGCATCTGAGAATCCAACTAGATTAAACTCTGAGCCCTTTGGATACCATAATCCTAGTGTTGGGGTGTAAGACAAATATCGAAGTATTCGCTTCACAGCTAAGTGATGCGACTCCTTTGGTGCCGCTTGATATCAAGCACACATGCAAACACTAAGCATAATATCTGGCCTAGATGCACATAAATAAAGCAAAGAACCAATCATGGAGCGGTATACCTTTTGATCAAACTCTTTACCATTTGCGCCGAGACCCGGATGGTGTTTAGCTGGCATAGGCGTCGAGTACCCTTTGCAGTCTTGCATTCCAAACTTCTTCAGGCAGTCTTTAAGGTACTTCTCTTGAGATATGAAGATGCCGTTGCTTTGTTGACGAATTTGAAGACCAAGGAAGAACTTCAGCTCACCCATCATGGACATCTGATATAGTTCTTGCATCATGTGACCAAACTCATCACTGTATCTTTTGTCAGTGTAGCCGAAGATAATGTCGTCCACATAGATTTGGCAGACAAACAGTTCATCATCATATGTCTTCGTGAAGAGTGTGGGATCTAGGGATCCAGGTTTGAAGCCTTTGCTCTTCAGGAAGTCTTTGAGTGTGTCATACCAAGCATGAGGCGCTTGTTTGAGGCCATACAGTGCCTTGTTGAGTTTGTATACCATATCAGGACGTTTTGGATCTTCAAAGCCAGGTGGTTGTGCAACATATACCTCTTCTTCAATCCTTCCATTGAGAAAGGCACTCTTTACATCCATTTGATACAGAAGTATGTTGTGATGATTTGCATAGGCTAGCAGTATACGAATAGCTTCAAGTCTAGCCACAGGAGCAAATGTTTCATCGAAGTCAATGCCTTCAACTTGAGTGTATCCTTGAGCAACGAGACGAGCTTTGTTTCTGACAACTTGACCATGCTCATCTTGCTTGTTGCGATAAATCCATTTTGTGCCTATTATGTTGTGCTTGCGAGGGTCAGGACGCTTGACAAGTTCCCACACGTTGTTCAGCTCAAACTGTTGAAGCTCTTCTTGCATTGCTTGAATCCATTCGGGTTCCATAAAAGCTTCAGCAACTTTCTTGAGTTCAGATATTGAGACAAAAGCAAAGTGCCCACAGAAATTTGCAAGCTGTGTTGCTCTTGAATGAGTAAGTGGACCAGGTGCATTTATGCTGTCAATTATCTTCTCAACTTGTACTTCATTTGCAACACGAGGATAAGCTGGACGAAAATTTTGCTCTTGCTGTACATTGTCATCATCAGGAGGGTCTGAGCATTGTCGTCAGGTTGATTTGGAGCAGAAATGATGAGTTCCTCGTCAGGCTGAGCTTCATAAGGCATGATCTCACCGGTTCCCATTAGCTTGATAGATTCATTTGGTGAAGCCTCATCTAGCACATTTGGTAGGGTCTCTCTTTGTGAACCATTCGTTTCATCAAACCGCACATCCACAGTTTCAACAATTTTATAGAGAAAGATGTTGAAGACTCTGTAGGAGTGTGAGTCCTTTCCATATCCGAGCATGAAGCCTTCATGTGCTTTTGGTGCAAACTTTGACTTGTGATGTGGATCCTTGATCCAGCACCTAGCTCCAAATACTCTGAAGTAACTTACGTTAGGCTTCTTTCCAGTGAGGAGTTCATAGGACGTTTTCTTCAGAAGCTTGTGAAGATAAACACGGTTGATGATATGGCATGCAGTATCAATAGCTTCGGGCCAGAACCTTCTTGGTGTCTTGTATTCATCGAGCATCGTTCGAGCCATCTCAATTAAAGTTTTGTTCTTACGCTCAACGATGCCATTCTGCTGAGGTGTGTACGGGGCTGAGAACTCATGGGTGATTCCCATTGTATCTAGATAAAGATCAAGGCCGGTGTTCTTGAAGTCAGTGTCGTTGTCACTTCTAATATGCTTGATCTTGACGCCATAGTTGTTCATGGCACGATTGGCGAAGCGTTTGAAGACATCTTGCACTTCAGTCTTGTAAAGAATTATGTGCACCCATGTGTATCTTGAATAATCATCAACAATGACGAAGCCATAGAGACAAGCTGTGGTAGAGAACGTGGAGTAGTGAGTAGGGCCAAATAAGTCCATGTGAAGCAGCTCGAAGGGTTTGGATGTCGTCATGATTGTCTTCAAGGGATGCTTAGCCCTAGTCATCTTCCCAGCTTCACAGGCACCACATAGATGATCTTTCTTGAACTTGACGTCCTCGATGCCTACAACGTGCTTCTTCTTTGCGAGAGTGTGCAAGTGCCTCATGCTGGCATGTCCTAGCCTCCGATGCCAGAGCCAGCACTCTGAAGCTTTTGCTAGAAGACATACGGCCATCTGCGGTCCAGCTGAGAAATCTACCATATACAGATCACCTTTTCTGTATCCTTCAAATACTAAAGACTTGTCAGATTCCATTAGTACAAGGCAACAGAATTTTCCAAATATCACAATCATGTTTAAGTCACAAAGCATTGAGACAGACATTAAGTTTAAACCAAGAGACTCAACAAGCATGACTTTATCCATGTGTTGATCCCTTGAGATTCTACCTAGACCCAACACTTTGCTTTTACCAGTATCAGCAAATGTGATGTGACTCTTGTTAGATGGACGTAAGGTTGAGTCTATCAGAAGACTTCGATCTCCAGTCATATGATTTGTGCATCTGATACGTCCAAAACGTATCTATAATTTCTGCTTGCTCCATGCCTCTTTTGTGTGATATTGCTATGATATTTATGCACTTCCATACACTTTTGATCATATTTGGACTAACCTATTATCTCAGTGCACCACAGTGCCAGTTCCTGTTTTCTGTTGTTTTTCTATTTCAGGTTTCCCCCATATTAAAAGTGCCCTAAAAACTCCGGGAAAAATACAGGAAAAATCAGCGTATCGGGAGCTTCCAGAAAAACCAAAGCAGGGCCAGAGGGGAGCCTGGGGTGGCCCAGGCGGCCACCCGGCGCGGCCCCACCCCTGGCCACGCCAGGGAGGCGCCTAGGGCCCCACCTCCGCCTCTGGTGACCCCCTTTGGCATATATATTGCTCGCGTCCCAAAACCCTCGAGGACGGAACCCTTTTTCGCGATCTCATCTCTGTTCCGCCGCCGCCGCGCTACCAAGATCGGGAGCACCAGGAGAACTCTTCCCAGCACCCTGCCGGAGGGGAGAACCACCACCGGGAGCTTCTCCACCACCATGGACGCTTCCCGAATGAGTTGTGAGTAGTCTCCCTTGGACCATTGGTCCATGACCAGTAGCTATGTGATGTTCTCCTCCCCTCTTTGTTCTTCATGGATTAGCCCTCGTGAGCTGCCCTACATGATCGAGGCACATATGTAATCTTTATGCTGTTGCTCTGCTGAGTTTGCTGGGATCCAATGGATTATGAGATTATGTTCAGATTGTGTGTGAGTAATATATTTGATTCACCTCTTTTATATTTATGTTCTTGAGTAATTCTTGCATGTTCTCCGTTGCTATTTATTGCTTTGGCCGAGTAGTAGGTAGTAACTCCAAGAGGGAACGTTATGCTTGATTGTGGGTTCATGCCCCTCGATGAGTAGCTTGAGTGACAGAAACATGAGTCTAGGGGATGTGATGTTGCCACAAGGGGGAAAACAACGGTGCTTGTACTTGCGGGTGCAAGGATTGTTTACTTTACGCAAAGTTCTTTTAATGCAGTTGTCTGTTGCTTTGAGTTTACACTTTGGGTGGGACTCGCAACTTAATACCAGCGAGATGTTCGGGATAGATATCTCAAGGTGGATGATTAATAGTAGATGCAGATGGATTTCGGTCTACTTGCCTTGGCGTACCGCCCATGCTTTTGAGCCTCTACCTTTCTTTACAGCATAGTTAGCATTGGTTTGCGCACATAATCCTGTCAATTGCCCAGCTGTAATTTGTTTACCTCGCTTAGCTGTTTTATCGTCTTTTGGGAGAGAGACATCACTAGTGAACATCATGGGACCCCGGTCCATATTACCATCACTGATCACACCCGCTATTTACTTCCTGTTCTTATTTCCTAGTTGCAGTCATACCTATCACTATTATCTCTTGCGTTTGATCCTTTGTAAACGACAAGGCCGGAGGGATTGACAACCTCTCTATACTCGTTGGGAGCAAAGTTATTTGTATCTGTGTGCAGAACCTGTCAAGCAAAAGTTCCTGGCGCCATTGACACCTTCTTGTCGACCCTCGGAGTCTCACGGGATTCGATCCTTGGTATCTTTGCCAAGGGAAATTTGCCGCTACGCTACATCTCAAACCTTCCACTTGGGGTAACCAACGAGGGGCGAGAAGCCATCAAGCAAGTTTTTGGTGCCGTTGCCGGGGACTCCACTCTTCAAGATAGGGGAGTTGCACGCTATCTTTTATCTTTGATTTTTAGTCTTGGTAGTTTACCTTTCAGTTTTTGCTTTAGTGTCCCTTACCAAAAATCACAAAAATAGTTATCTTGCTTGCTGCTATGGGTTCCACCAAAAACACTAAGTGGGAGGAGTACACCCCTTCTTCCATCACGCCAATCACCACTGTCGGGATCTAGAAATGTAATAAACCTTGTGATTATGTTAGTTTTAATGGAGAGTTATGCCCATGGCATGGTCTTCCGGGAAAAAGGTATGAGCCTCTGCTTAAAGTTGCTCCCACACTTCCCCAAACTTGGGAAGACGTCCAAACCCTTATAATAGAGAGCAATTCAAACAAAGAAGATGACACTACAATTCTGCTCAATAATGATAAAATTGATTTTGATAATTGTAGTCTCTCAGAAGTTGTCACCTTTTTACAAAGAATGGCTAAAGATCCCCACACTAGCACACTTAATCTTGCCTTCACAGAGCATATCACTAATGCTCTCATCAAAGCTAGGGAGGAGAAGCTTAGGGTAGAAGCCTCCATACCTAGAAAGCTAGAAGATGGTTGGGATCCTATGATTAAAATTAAGTTGAATAACTTCTCTTGCTATGCTTTATGTGATGTTGGAGCTAGTACTTCCGTTATGCCCAAAAGAATGTATGATATGCTTAAATTGAAATCTTTTGATCCTTGTTCTTTTGGTGTTCGTCTTGTTGATTCTTCCGTAAAGAAACCTTTGGGTAAGATCGACGATGTTCTTATCATTGTCAATGACAATTGTGTTCCCGTTGATTTTACTATTATGCATATTGAATGTGAACCTTCATGTCCAATTATTTTGGGACGTCCTTTTCTTCGCACCGTTGGTGCTATCATTGACATGAAAGTGGGGAATATAAAATTCCAATTCCCTCTCAAGAAAGGAATGGAACACTTCCCTAGAAAGAAGATTAAGTTACCTTTTGAGTCCGTTACACGGGCTAGCTATTCTTTTACTCTTGATAAAACTTGATCTTCTCTCTTTGCATTATGCCTAGCTTAAAGGCATAAAAGAAAGCGCTTTTGGGAGGCAGCCCACAACGAATAAAATTTTATTTTTCTTTTGTTGTGTCTTGATGTTTGTTACTACAGTAGCATCATCATTGTATCTTTTCTTTTCAGCTTTGTGCCAAGTTTAGCCTCCGATTGCAAGAAAGTTCAAAAGTTGTGACGTGCAGTCCAGAAAACAGATTCTGTCCTTGGACAGAAAAATTCGTATAAAATCACCAGATCTGAATTTTTGATCTGAATTTTTTTTACAGCGTGCTCTATACAATTGGCTTTCGGGCGTATGTTCTGAGTTTTTTGATTTGAGTTGCAGAAGTTCCCCGTAAAAATTATTTACTACCTGCTTGTCTGTTTTTCACAGATTCTGTCCTGTTTTGCCTTTTCTTCGTTTTGCAAACCTTGAGCTTGCTTTTTCTTTGCAAAAACCTTTTGGCAATCTTGAGAAACAGTAGCTCTTCAAGATTATCTTTATTTCCGGTAGGGAAAAATTATTTTATTGTGGGTACTAACCTGGCTAATCAGATTATGATGAGTTATGTATGAAGGGAGTTTTCAAGTGTGCGAGGGAAGATGATAAAAAGATTCAGCAGGGTCAAATGCTCAAGCTTGGGGATGCCCCCGTGCACCCCCAAGAAATACTCAAGAAGACTCAAGCGTCTAAGCTTGTCGATGCCCCCGTGCATCCCCTTCTCCATCAACAATTATCAGTTCGTCTTTCGTTCCACTATATTTTAATCACTTCATGTGTTATGTGCTATGCTTGGAGCGTCTTGCTCATAGTTTCCTTTTTTAGTTTTCTTTAGCTTTGCTTGCTGTTCATAACGAGTTAGAACCCAGCTTTCTTTGTGTGGGAGAGAAACACGCTCCACTTCAACCTAGAACACAACATAGGATTTTCATGCTTATCTTTGTTGTGTGTGTTCTTTGTCTTTCCATAGCTGCTGTCATGTTTAGCTCTTAGTTTTCATGATTTTCTTTTTAAAGAGCTTTTGTTTAGTTGGTTGCTGAACTCTCTTGAGTTTTCATGTTTATCTTGTTAAGAGAGTTTGTCTGTTGCACTGAGTTGTGTGTCTTAACTTAAAGTAGGTAATTGAGGTTGCTATGTAATTTTAGTAGTAACTTGCAATAGTTTTGAGGTATTGCCATGAGTAATGTCTGAACTTTTGGTGTCAAGAGCTTTAGCCTATTAGTGATAGATGTCGTATTTTGGGCAATCCGTGTTTATTTTCGAAAACCTACAAAATAGTTGAGAACTTTAGCTACTAAATGGATCACTAATCTTTGGAGGGATCGAATATTAGAGTACACTCACGTACCATTGGTCGAGGATGCGCAAGGGTAACCAAACCCCCATACACACCTCCTCGGGGTACTTGTCTCTTTGTGAACCTCCTAATTAGATTGAGAGTTACCGGTAATAAGTGCATGAGTTCTTCGGACTAATGTGAGTATTCGAAAGTTGACACTTCCACCTAGCCATATTTTTCTAGCCTCTTCGGTACCGTGCATTGCCCTTTCTCACCTCGAGAGTTGGCGCATACTTCGCCGGTGCATCCAAATACTTGGCACGATACGCTCTGTCATCATAAGCCTCATTATATCCTTCCTCAAAACAACCACCATACCTACCTATTAAGGCATTTCCATAGCCTTTCCGAGATACATTGCCATGCAACATCCATCTTCTCATGACTTGATCTTCATGTCATACATGCTTTTTGCTTGATCGATGAGCCGCATGCTAGTTGGGCCTTGCCCTAATCATTGCTACATGACGCGCTAGTATCATTGCATATCTTGCTACACTGGCAGAGGCATACATTTGCATACATCATGATAGTTTCATTTTCTTTATGTTGAGTACTTTTGTAAAGTGTGAAAGATCTTCTATACTTCTTGTAATACATATAGTGTTGCCCCTAAAGTGAGGAAAAGATCCCAAAGAGGACAAAATCAAAAGATCCCAAAGAGGACAAATGAGAGATAAATAGAAAGAGCCATTGAGGCCACTAAAAAATAAAAAGAAATAAAAAGAAAGAGAAAAAGAAATAAAAAGAGAGAAGGGGGCACACTACTATTTCTTTTGAGAGATCCACACTCGTACTCCATCTTATACCTTGTGCTCCATAGAGATTATCATTCATGCATATAGCTATGTGGGGACCTTCACACTATAGAACTTGGCATGTATATTCCAATGATGAGCCTCCTCAAAAGAGCTCTAGGTCTTCTTGAGCAAGCAAGTTGGATGCACCCCCACTAGTTCCATTGGAGAGCTTACCTTAGCTCATATGTGCATCCGTTGCATGGCAATCCCTACTCCTCACATCATATCTATCATTTGGCTTTCTCTCGCCTATGATTGTCCTCATTGATGTGATCCTTTCACACCTTTTTTGTCTTCCCCCTTCATAATTTTTCTCTCTTTGCCATCCTAAGTGTCGACTCTCTTGCTTACGCTCATCCATTGCATGAGTGCTCAAAATATCGAAAGGGAGTGGATCATTTTGACTTGTACCTGGCTGACGGTCTGGGGATGAGTCAAGATAAGATTCCAAAGAAGACCAAGTGTGAAACTTTAGTAGATTAAGTTCTCAACAATATAAAAACTATGTTTTACTCTCTCATATATCCCTATCCCCTTTCTTGCACGCAAACACCATTTGGAGACATTCGAGTCACGAACAGCGAGAGCTCTTGCACCTTTATGTTCTTATGTTGCTTGTTACAATACTAATATAGACTCTTGCTTGTTATGACTTGAATTGAATTACATGCCTTGATTGCTTTACTTAAAAGTTCTTATATGGTTGGTAGCATGTCACCACAGAAATTATGCTTGTTATCATTTACCTACTCGAGGACGAGCAGGAATTAAGCTTGGGGATGTTGATACGTCCAAAACGTATCTATAATTTCTGCTTGCTCCATGCCTCTTTTGTGTGATATTGCTATGATATTTATGCACTTCCATACACTTTTGATCATATTTGGACTAACCTATTAACTCAGTGCACCACAGTGCCAGTTCCTGTTTTCCTGTTGTTCTTCTATTTCAGGTTTCCCCCATATTAAAAGTGCCCTAAAAATTCCGGGAAAAATACAGGAAAAATCAGCGTATCGGGAGCTTCCAGAAAAACCAAAGCAGGGTCAGAGGGGAGCCTGGGGTGGCCCAGGCGGCCACCCGGCGCGGCCCCACCCCTGGTCGCGCCAGGGGGGCGCCTGGGGCCCCACCTCCGCCTCTGGTGACCCCCTTTGGCATATATATTGCTCGCGTCCCGAAACCCTCGAGGACGGAACCCTTTTTCGCGATCTCATCTCTGTTCCGCCGCCGCCGCGCTTCCAAGATCGGGAGCACCAGGAGAACTCTTCACGGCACCCTGTCGGAGGGGAGAACCACCACCGGGAGCTTCTCCACCACCATGGACGCTTCCCGGATGAGTTGTGAGTAGTCTCCCTTGGACCATGGGTCCATGACCAGTAGCTATGTGATGTTCTCCTCCCCTCTTTGTTCTTCATGGATTAGCCCTCGTGAGCTGCCCTACATGATCGAGGCACATATGTAATCTTTATGTTGTTGCTCTGCTGAGTTTGCTGGGATCCGATGGATTATGAGATTATGTTCAGATTGTGTGTGAGTAATATATTTGATTCACCTCTTTTATATTTATGTTCTTGAGTAATTCTTGCATGTTCTCCGTTGCTATTTATTGCTTTGGCCGAGTAGTAGGTAGTAACTCCAAGAGGGAACGTTATGCTTGATTGTGGGTTCATGCCCCTCGATGACTAGCTTGAGTGACAGAAACATGAGTCTTGGGGATGTGCTGTTGCCACAAGGGGGAAAATAACGGTGCTTGTACTTGCGGGTGCAAGGATTGTTTACTTTACGCAAAGTTCTTTTAATGCAGTTGTCTGTTGCTTTGAGTTTACACTTTGGGTGGGACTCGCAACTTAATACTAGCGAGATGTTCTGGATAGATATCTCAAGGTGGATGATTAGTAGTAGATGCAGATGGATTTCGGTCTACTTGCCTTGGCGTACCGCCCATGCTTTTGAGCCTCTACCTTTCTTTACAGCATAGTTAGCATTGGTTTGCGCACATAATCCTATCAATTGCCCAGCTGTAATTTGTTTCCCTCGCTTAGCTGTTTTATCGTCTTTTGGGAGAGAGACATCACTAGTGAACATCATGGGACCCCAGTCCATATTACCATCACTGATCACACCCGCTATTTACTTCCTGTTCTTATTTCCTAGTTGCAGTCATACCTATCACTATTATCTCTTGCGTTTGATCCTTTGTAAACGACAAGGCCGGAGGGATTGACAACCTCTCTGTACTCGTTGGGAGCAAAGTTATTTGTATCTGTGTGCAGGTCCTGTCAAGCAAAAGTTTCTGGCGCCATTGACACCTTCTTGTCGACCCTCGGAGTCTCACGGGATTCGATCCTTGGTATCTTTGCCAAGGGAAATTTGTCGCTACGCTACATCTCAAACCTTCCACTTGGGGTAACCAACGAGGGACGAGAAGCCATCAGCATCCGCTATCCATAATCCATTCTGAAGACTTTGGTGTCACTCCCTACAATGCAGTTAGGAGGATAGGCTTCACCAAAAGCCATTGTGAAGCATAAACATTTGACGTACAAGTGGATTATGAAAGCTTAGATCCAAGTTAGGACTGATAAGATGATTAGCAAGTGATTCATGAACAGAATGAGCAGTAAATCATTTGGGCATTTGATCTTGTGCCCTACAAGTGTTTTAGGTCCCCAGCAATAGCATCAGACGCCTTTGATTTTTAGGCTGGAGACCTTTCCCTGCAAGAGAAGGTTAGTTCTTCTTAACCACCCACATCTTGAGGGGTTGTGTCAGGGATATTACTAGCAGGTATGAACCGGCTAGTGTAAACCGGATTATTATAATATGTTTGGTTGTAATATTTAGTAGAGGCTACGGCCCATGAGATCTTAGGGCCCATGTATAGAGTTATGGTTTGTAAACCGCCCGACCATGTAACTTGAGAGATAAGGAAGAAAGAACAAAGACCGAGGCGAACACGAGTATGAGCCGGCCTCGGGACTCTGTAAACCGGACCGGGCGTTGCCTCTATATAAAGGGACGACCCGGCGACGGTTCAGGAGAAGCAAGAAACAACCCGTCGAGACACAGGCAAGCAATCCGCTCCCTGTTCTTCGATGCCCAAGCAATACCAAACCGAACTAGACGTAGGTTTTTACCTTCATCGAAGGGGCCGAACTAGTATAAACCCTCTGTGTCCTTTGTGTGCTTTTATCCCCTTCAAGCTAACCCGTGCGATGGTTCCATCATCAAGTCCGTTAAACCGGACATCTGCCGTGTTAATTCCACGACAGTTGGCGCCCAGCGTGGGGCCTCTGCACGATGGTTTCGAGTTCTTGAAGGGCAGCTTTGAAGGGCTCAAGGGCTACGTTGTCGGCCGGATGACCAAGAGTCGCCGCGGCCGGATCTACATCAACGATGCAGGTTGGGGACCGGAGGCCGATTCAATCGAATACGGATACCGGGTTCCCTTCGGTGGCATCCATGTCTTCATTGGAAAGATCGGCGAACCGGGACCTGAGCCGGACATCTTCCCCAACATCATCGAGCCGGCTCAGCGTGCGAGATCGGCCCGGATTCAGCCCGCCAGGAAGCACGTTTTCGTTGGAGCAGTTCACGGGGTCCAAACCGAGGACGGATTGGAATCCGGCGGGGAAACAGTTGTCTATTCCGACGACGGATTCTCATCCGGAGAGACTGAATCTCTGTATCAGTTGCAGGACGGCCGGTCTAAGGGTGAGTCCGACGGGAACAGTATTCCGGACCCCTTTGACCCGCCAAACCGGGTGGCTGTCTTTATGGCCGGTTCACAGCCCACGGTGAACGGGGCGACGGCAGAAGCTGGTGTAGGGGGGAGCGGCCCAGCTCTCTCACCTACTGACGTTCTATCCACCTTAGTCGAGGAATTCACGGCCAAAGCTGTGGCAGAAGTAGCTCCAGCAGACAAGGCGCAGCATGATGCAGAGCTCCTTCAGCTAAAGGGCCGGATTGATCAAGCAAGGGATGATCTGAAAGCGGAGAAGGCTATGATAGCAATAAGGCAAGCGGAATTGAATGATCAGGCTTTTCACCTAAGGATGGAACAGGCCTCTACACAGGGAGTAAGAAGTCGGAAGTACCAATCCCGTATACCGCCGGTTTATGAAGCGACGGATCTGTTTAGGACACCAGGGGCAGGAACTAGCAATGATCCAGCTTTAAACCAGAGGGCACCCCCAGCGAGGGACGAGCCGGTTCAGCAGCCTACTGCAGAGCAAGATCGACGGATCGTATCTACACCTCACGTTCCTACCCCTCCGGGTCATTACTCGAATCCTTTGGACAATATCGTTGCAGCTGCTTCACGCTTGGCCGCTTTACCCATTGAGGGGACGTCTCCGGTGGCATTGGAGGCACGCAGGGTCAAGGATCTACTCAACACGGCGTTGATACAACAGCAAGCATATTCTCATAGCAGGGAGAGGTTACATTCAACACCACGTCCCAGCCGGAGTTACACTAGGCATTGGGAGGAACCAGAAGTGTCTAGCAGTGAATGCAGACGGCATCGGCACAGACAGGATAATCCGGCAGGCGCAGCTGCATGAGCTCAGGACGTAAACCAGGTTAGGTCGGTAGCCCGGGAGGAAATCCGTCAGACGACGCCGGTTCACACGACCACGGCGGAGACAGGAGTCCCAACGAGTTCCTTTGGGGTACAGTGTCTTATCCCCGCTTTACGGAGCGTAAAGCTGCCCAAGGATTTCAAAGGGCCACGTAAGGTGCCTAATTACACAGCAGATTTGGCTCCGGAAGCTTGGGTTGAGAGTTACGAGATGGCCATGGAGATGCTGGACGTGGATGAAGCGGCTTGTGCAAAGTACTTTACAATGATGCTTGAAGGTACAGCCCGGACCTGGCTAAAGAGTTTACCCCCGAATTCCATCGGATCATGGGGAGAGCTACGTCGCCAGTTCATCAAAAAATTTAAAGATACGTGCAAGCAGCCGATGTCAGTAGTGGATCTGGCAGCCTGTGTGCAAGGAGAGCAGGAGTCTACAAGTGCTTGGGTGCGGCAAGTGTCAGAGATCTTGCACTCTTCGAATGGTATCAATCCCAGCACAGCAATAGTGACTTTGGAAAACAATTGCCGGTTTGAGTCTCTAAAGCTAAAGCTAGGACGGCTTAAACGGGATTGTAATGATATGGGAACTCTCATGAGCGCTCTGGTGAAGTACGGGGATTCTGACAATACTAAGTATCCAGAAGCTGAGGGAGACAAAGCGGGAAAGGTTAACAAACCTGGTAAACCGGCGCAAGTTAATCCGGCTGCTGCAAGTTTCTTAGGCAAGCGAAAGGCGGAAGGTGGCTCTGATTTCGTAGCCAATACCCAAGTCCAAGGGGGTTTCCAGCGCAATAGGGGCAACCCACCCCAACAAACCGGCGAAGGGGATATTAGTTGGGACCAAGAGTTAAATCAGCCTTGTCCGAAGCATAGCTCGAGGGGACGACCGGCAAAACACACAATAAGAGAATGCAGGCCCCTGATGGAAGCCATGATGGGCCGCTTTAATCCTAATGACAGGCCTCCAAATGGTGGTTCAGGCCCAGGGTTTTATGGTCCGAATCATCAGGGGAACAGCTCCGGATCAGGATATAGGGGCAATAATGGCGGTTATCATAACCGGACCAGTAATCAAAATGGCCAAGGTGGTTATAATAACCAAGGTAATCCACCGCATGGTCAGGGTGGTTACAGTAACCAAGGCAGCCAACAGCAGGGCCAAGGTAATCACAATAACCAGGGTAATCAGCAGCGTCAGCAACAGCAGCCACAATCCGGATATCAGAGTAATCCGAAGGAATTGAGCAGTGGGCAATATCATGTGTTCACCACGAGTCTGTGTAAACGAGATCAGAAGATTTTAAAGCGGGCAGTCCACGCGGTTGAACCGGCGACGCCGCAATTCCTGCGCTGGTCAGAACAGCCCATTGTATGGAGCAGGGAGGATCACCCGATGCGGGTGGATAATCCGGGCCACTTGGCCTTGGTGCTAGCACCACAAGTGGATGGTTATAGATTCACTAAGGTTCTTATGGACGGCGGCAGCAGCATCAATATCTTGTATTATGAGACTTTCCGTCGGATTGGATTGACGGATAAGAAGCTGAGGCAGTCAAACACAGTTTTCCATGGGGTGGTTCCAGGTAAGTCAGCTTATCCAGTTGGAAAAATTGACTTAGAAGTTACATTTGGAGATGAGCATGATTCCAGGTCAGAGATGATAACTTTCGAAGTCGTCAAGATCCAGAGCCCTTATCACGCTTTATTCGGGAGGACGGTTTATGCCAAGTTTATGGCTAGGCCATGTTATGTTTATCTGCAGCTCAAAATGCCGGGTCACAAAGGCACGATCACGGTTCACGGAAGTCGCAAGATAGCAGTGGAATGTGAAGAGGGAGATGCTGCCTACGCGGAGGCAGTATGTGCCACAGAAGAGTTGAAGTTTTATAAAGATAATGTTGATCCGGCAGATATGACTCCGTTGAAAAAGCCGACTACAGAGCATGATCCGGCGCTGAAATTTAAATCGGCGGAGGAGACCAAGCAAGTTGATTTTGTGCCAGGCGATTCATCCAAGCAATTCACAATCAGTGCTAACCTTGATCCCAAATAGGAAAGCGCGCTCATCGAGTTCATCCGTGAGAACCGGGATATCTTTGCATGGAAACCTTCTGACATGCCAGGTATACCGAGGGAACTCGCTGAGCACAGTCTTAATATTGATCCAAAGTTTAAACCGGTCAAGCAGTATCTGCGCCGCTTCAACGAAGAGAGGCGCAAGGCTATAGGAGAGGACGTGGCCAGGCTTTTGGCTGCAGGGTTCATAGTGGAAGTTTTTCACCCAGAGTGGTTGGCTAATCCGGTGCTGGTGTTAAAGAAGAATGGAAAGTGGAGAATGTGTGTGGACTACACAGAGCTCAACAAAGCTTGTCCAACCAATCCTTTTGCCCTCCCTCGCATTGATCAGATTATCGATGCTACAACAGGATGTGAGCGGCTAAGTTTTTTGGATGCATACTCAGGATATCACCAGATCAAGATGGCAGTTAAAGACCAGGAGAAGACAGCTTTCATAACTCCTTTTGGTGCTTTTTGCTATGTATCTATGCCTTTTGGGCTCAAGAGTGCTCAAGCAACTTATCAGCGTTGTGTTCAGAACTGTCTTAAAGGGCAGATAGGGAGAAATGTTCATGCCTATGTGGATGATATTGTGGTGAAGTCAAGGAAGGAAGAGACACTGATAGAGGACCTTAAGGAGACCTTCGACAATCTTCGGGCGTATAAGATGATGCTTAATCCGGAGAAGTGTGCTTTTGGTGTTCCGGCAGGCAAGCTCCTTGGGTTTTTGGTGTCAAACAGAGGAATAGAAGCTAATCCGGAGAAAATCAAGGCAATCACATCTTTGACAAAGCCGGTTTGCATTAATGATGTTCAGCGTATCGCTGGCCGGATCACAGCATTGAGCTGGTTCATTAGCCGTTTGGGGGAGAAGGCGATTCCGCTTTATCAGATGCTGAGAAAGACGGATTGGTTTATATGGAGTGATGAGGCAAATACTGCGTTTGAAGATTTGAAGCGACAGCTAGCAAGGCCCCCAGTCCTAGGTGCCCCTGTTGATAATGAGCCTTTGTTGTTATATGTTGCCGCCAACGCAAGGGCAGTTAGTGTGGCAATTGTGGTTGAACGCAAAGAAGCAGGAAAGGAATACCCGGTTCAGCGTCCGGTTTATTACGTGAGTGAGGTGCTCATTGAGTCTAAGCAGAGGTACCTGCATTGGCAGAAGCTGGTGTATGGTGTGTTCATGGCAAACCGGAAATTGAAGCACTATTTCCAGGGACATCCAATAACTGTGGTTAGCTCAGCACCATTGGGGGATATCATCCAGAACAGAGAAGCAACATGTAGAGTGGCGAAGTGGGCCATTGAGCTCAGCCCACATGAATTGAAGTATGTGCCACGCACCGCTATAAAATCTCAGGCATTGGTGGATTTCATCAATGATTGGACAGAATTACAAACACCTGAGGAAAAGCCGGATTTGACGTACTGGACGATTCACTTTGACGGTTCAAGACAGCTAGAAGGCTCGGGGGCTGGAGTTGTCTTAACTTCCCCACGAGGTGATAAATTTTGTTACGTCCTCCGTTTATTGTTTCCTTGTACTAATAACGCAGCAGAGTATGAAGCTTTGCTTCATGGCTTGCGGATGGCAAAGGAGATGAACTTGAGCCGGGTCAAGTGTTTCGGCGATTCAGATTTGGTGGCACGGCAAGTTTCAGGCAAGTGGGATTCAAGAGATCCCCTCATGGCGGCTTACAAACGAGAAGTGGAAGCAGTTGCTGGATATTTCAAAGGGTATCAAGTGGATCACATAGACTGGCGAAGGAACGAAGCAGCTGATGCTTTAAGCCGGTTGGGTTCTCAACGTAAATCGGTGCCACCAAATACTTTTTTGGATGAGCTGCACAGTCCATCAGTACAAGTACCATCGGAAGAAGACCTAGCTGTTCCTGATCCGGAGGCACAGTTAGTTGCAGCACTTCATGTTATTCCGGATTGGACGCTGCCTTATTTGGCATATCTGAGCCGAGGAGAGCTACCGGACGATGAAATAGAAGCACGGCAGATAATCCGGCATTCTAAATCCATGACAATTGCAAACGGGGAACTTCATCATCGCAGCATTTCTGGAGCGTTTCAGCGGTGTGTATCAGCTGAGGAAGGTTGCGAGATTCTTCGTGAGATCCATGAAGGGGATTGTGGTCATCATGCCTGTTCAAAATCACTGGTGGCTGAAGCTTTTCGACACGGTTTCTATTGGTTAACAGCTCATGCTGATGCGGCGGATTTAGTCCGGAAGTGTGATGCTTGTCAGAAGTTTTCACGACGTGCTCTTGTTCCGGCGCAGGAGCTCCGGATGATACCAATAACCTGGCCGTTTGCGACTTGGGGGCTTGATATGGTTGGACCCTTTAAGCGATCCCAAGATCAGAAAACTCATTTACTTGTGGCGGTAGATAAGTTTACAAAGTGGATTGAGGCAGAGCCTGTGAGCAAGTGTGATGCATCCACAGCAGTCAAGTTCATCAAGAAAGTGATCTTCCGGTTTGGCTTTCCACATAGCATCATCACAGATAACGGCACCAATTTATCTAAGGGTGAGATGGAAGAATTTTGTCAACGAGAACATATTCGCCTAGATGTATCTTTTGTGGCCCACCCTCAAACCAATGGTCAAGCTGAAAGAGCAAACCAGGAGATTTTGTGAGGTATCAAGCCCCGGCTTATGACTCCCTTGCAAAGAACCCCAGGATGTTGGGTCGAGGAGTTACCGTCTGTCCTTTGGAGTATCAACACTACACCAAATCGGTCCACGGGTTACACACCTTTCTTTATGGTATATGGTGCTGAAGCGGTCCTTCCAAGCGATATCCGTCACGATTCACCAAGGGTGACAGCCTATGTTGAAACGGCCAACGAACAGGCGAGACAAGACAGTTTGGACCGGCTGGATGAAGAGCGTGATATAGCTGCCGCACGATCTGTGATTTATCAACAAGACTTGCGCAGATATCACAGCCGCCGGATCAAGACAAGGACATTCCAGGAGGGCGACTTAGTACTCCGGCTCATCCAAGATCAAACAGATATGCACAAGTTATCCCCACCTTGGGAAGGACCCTTTGTGGTTAGCAAGAATCTGCACAACGGCTCATATTACCTGGTGGACGTTCGAGATAACAAGGACTCACGGACATCGGAAAAGGAGACAAAGAGGCCATGGAACATCGCCCACTTACGGCCCTACTATACCTGAGCCAAGAGCTCCACTGTATCCTATGTATATATTATGATTAATGAATAAACCGGCACCCTCGGTAAACCGGGGGCTCAGCCTTTTTTCTAATACAAATATCTTATGAGGACAACCATGCATGTGTTACCATATGTTATATTTCAAATAGATCGATCGGTTTAAACTGATTTTGCAGAACATATGCACTCAGAAGTAATAAACTCCCCGAAGAGCGTAAGGTCACATCCGGCTCAAAGAGAACGCTTCATGAAAACCCTCTGGATGGTAATCCATCCAGTGATTGGTTCAAGATTTTCCCATGGCTTCATGGAGCCATGGAGGCCCTCTGGAAAAGCTATGGGCATCCAGTGATTGGCTTATATTTTCCCATGGCTTCATGGAGCCATGGAGGCCCTCTGGAAAAGCTACGGGCATCCAGTGATTGGCTTATGTTTTCCCATGGCTTCATGGAGCCATGGAGGCCCTCTGGAAAAGCTACGGGCATCCAGTGATTGGCTTATGTTTTCCCATGGCTTCATAGAGCCATGGAGGCCCTCTGGAAAGGCTACGGGCATCCAGTGATTGGCTTATATTTACCCATGGTTTCATGGAACCATGGAGGCCCTCTGGAAAGGCTACGGGCATCCAGTGATTGGCTAAAGTTTTTCTTATGGTTCCTATGGATGGTACCCGCATCCATTGACCGGCCCTCTGGAAAGACGATATTACCCGCATCCAGTGATTGGCTGAACCTTGTTTTGAGCCTGGCAGCTCATAAAAAGCCTCGACTACACGGTTTTATTTGCAAATTTGCATTTTCTGATGTTTTGATTCTTTAATCCGGAGTGGGACAATTCAAGAAATTGACCACACATCTACAAAGTTGAAAAGTCTGGGTCATGAGCACCAGCATGAGTAAAAAGTTTGGGTTAATCCGGTGTTTATCATAACCCGGAACAATCACCCCGCAGAAACAAAACAAGAAGCCAAGCATGCTTTAAACCGACAGTTAATATAAGACCAGGGATTATTGTTGAGTCTATTAAAAGACTCCCTTCAAAAAGGCAATATTAGCCGGATTAAGAGTATCAAGCATACTTGGTCACAGGTATAAAGTATTTCCTGATATAAGTATACGTTTGTTTGATATATTGTGAGAACAATTTAATCTGTCCGGCGGTAAGCCGTTAGGACATATTTTCAGTATTATCTATGCAGGGACAGGTCATATGCAAGATAAGCGATATCAGACAAATTTTAAATCGGCGAACATTAAAACGATAAGTTGGAATGTCCGGATCAAAGCAGACAATGTTTTCAGCTATCCTATTACAAGGCATAGCAAACCTGACGGATTAAAGATTGTTTGATAAATGAGACTGCAACCACAAACACTAAAGTATGACCTATGCTCCCTCCTGCTGCGACGGCTGGGCATCGACTTGATCTGGAGTCTCCTCCTCTTCTTGAAGCGGTTGGAAGTCCGGAACACACTAGTCGATCTTCGTTAGGGCACGGAAGTACATCTCTTCATTGATAAGTTTAGAAGGTTCGATATCTGGAGCGAAGGTATGAGGGCGCACTGGTGGGATTAAATTGACGGTATCATAAACCGGCCGCTCCACCCGCTCGTTCTGCAAGTCGTACCCCGGATTATACCTGGATAAATCGGATTCAGCTGCAAGCTTGCTGGCGAGTGGACGCATCTCCTTCGTCAGAGCATGGAGGTCCTTTGCAGTAAAAGTTGATCCGTCTTCTTTAGTGTCGGGATACCCACTCAAGGCTTCTTCCGGATCAAGATCCGGGACCCAGGCTTTAGCCCTGGTAAGTGCCATGAGGGCACCGGCTCGAGCAGTAGATTTTTTAACTTCCTCCAAACGCACTGGCAAAACAGACAGCTTTTCTAACGTGCCTTGGATGGTAGTGGGCGTCGGTTTATTGAATGATGTTGCACTTATGATCCTCTGAGCGCCGGAATACAGCTGCTCGACCAAAGTGTAACATGCCTTAAGTTTCTTCCGTAAGTCATCCCCAAGATGGGTGACACGGCGCCCTGCATATGAGTATCACAATTAAACCGGCACAGATGGAAGATTACAAGGATAAAGCAGGAGTACAGATTATACTTACCAAAGATTGCAGAAGTCACCAACTCTATTTGCCGCTTTAAGCCGGTTAACTCTTCAGTCACCGGATTAAGCGCTTCCTCAGCATCTTTGACCCTTGTTTCCAGATCTTTCTTCTGAACCTCAAAGGCGGTCCGCTCTTCTTCAAAGAATTTTTTCAGCTCTTCAGCAGTCTTTAAACTCACCTTCAGATCTTTCTTGGATTTAGAAGCAGCAGCCTCCGTTTCAGCAAGACGGCTCCGAAGTTCATTGATTTCGTCAGCACTCCGGTTTAAATCAGCCTGCAAGGATGATAAAGTAATAAGCGGACATAAATCAAAAACAAAGTCTCAAGCACACAAACAAGTTGTCTACTTGACACTTGGGGGCTAATGGGCAATTGAAGTGTTAAACAGCAGCGATTCAAAAACAAAGTATCAAGCATACAAACAAGTTGTCTACTTGACACTTGGAGACTAATGGCTAATTGAAGTATCAAAGGAAAAGTTAAGCAAGTCCCAGGCACATAAACCGGGTTATGCCCCTGGCACTTAGGGGCTAATGTAAGATCATTCGATTCATCAGGAAGTACCGGTTCACCTTCTAAACACAGCTAAACCGGAACTTGGGGGCTGATACGATATGGACAGAAGTACATTAAAAGTTAAAAGAAAATGCAAGGGATTACCTCATACTTGTCCTTCATCATGTTAATCAGGCCCGCTTCGTAATCTCGACCAGTGTGGAGCCGGTTCAAGTACCCGGAATAGAGCTCCTGGGCGCTCATCTCAGCAAAGCTGGACAGTTCGGTACTTCATTTACCCTTTTCCTTGTGCAGCTTCTCCGCTTTAGCCGTATGTTTGGCTAGGACAGTGGGCTCAGCAGGAGCGGTATAAGCTGTATGAGTTATTTCCACCTCCGGATAAGCAGTTGTTGGTGGAGGGGTTGCAGTGCGAACCGGACTGGGAGGAGCCGGATTGGTCTGAGGAGGAGTGGCCTGGGCAGGACTTGCCGGTTCACGAACATCTTCAGCATTGGGATTCTTAGGCATAGTAGTGTGAGCGGCAGGAGTAGAATCCTCAACTGGAATTGTAGGTTCGCTTTCTGGAGGAACAGTTGAGTCCGGTTCAGCCGCCGGATCATCAACAACAGTCTCAACAGTTGGTTGGTTGGCCTTTGGTTTTTTACTAGGCTTTGGCTTGCTGAAGGAAGTTGGAGAAACAAGTTAGAACTGTAAGACAAAGTGCAGTCATAAACCGGATAAATTTAAAAGACTTACCCTGGGACAGTTTTCAGAGGTGGAAGTTGTGTTGCAGTTGATTCACCAGAAGAGGATAACGGAGTCTCCTGATAGTCAGGGTCAGACGGTTTAAGAGGTTTGCGTATAAGCCCGGCCTTGGGATGAAGGAGGGTTGGAGAGAGTATAACCTCAGAGCGGCGCCTCCGAGCCAGAGTAAGAGATATTCCGGATGACTCCACGGCAAGACCACTATTGTAATGCCCAGGATGGGACTATACCTCCTACGTGTCGAGGCACGACTTAAAGGTATAAGCCCATCCTAGAATGATCTCAAGTTTGGTATCTTTGCACAACTCATGTAAAAGAGGGATTAAAATGCAAAAGAGGATAGTTGGCTTACACTCGCCACTTCACACAATACATTACATAAGCAATCATCATTCAGAACATCACAACCCGACTACGGGTGAAGATCCAAAAGAAAGATACCAAAACAACATAAGCCACAGGTCAGGATCGAATCCTAGTAGAAACCACTACAGAACATCGAAACGTCACAAACAAAAGGCCACACTCTTCAACGAGCTCCTGGTGAAGCACTGAACCAGCTTCTGCATCAAACTCGGCTGAACCTGCATCTGGTGTGTGAAGTAACTGTGAGCCACAGAGGACTCAGCAATCCCGTTCCCGGGTAACAAGACTATTTAAGCCTTGGGTGAGGACAAGGCTGAAGAAAGAAATGAGGTGAAGGAACAACAAGAGTCTGCAGCAGCAACTAGCACTATCTTACGTAATAGAGAGCGAGAAGAGAAGAGCATCGGTCGAAAGATGATCACGAAGTGATCCTAACTAAAACCGGTCAAACATAACCCCACCGTGTTCAACTCCCGAATCCCTATTCGGAAATTGACAGTCACGGAACACACGCTGGTAGTGTATTGAAACATTGTGTCAAGTTATCTACAACCGGAATTAACAAGCTCCCATCTGCCACATAACCGCGGGCACGGCTTTCGAAAGTTCAAACCCTGCAGGGGTGTTCCAACTTGGCCCATCACAAGCCCACGATCCGCGGAGTCGCAACTCCATAGTTGGGAAGACCCGAGTATCCTCGGAATCCCGTGCTCAAGTTAAACCGAACTAAGGTAAGGCTAATCCAGCAAATCCTCCCGGCGTGTCGACACCCTGATAGTAGCCGCGCGTATCTAGGTCTCAGGACACGACCGGATGGGCGATTCTACAGGACCCAAACCTCGAGTTTCCCCGTGGTGGTTCCCGCAGACTCCCCGTTTGGGACCAACACCATCGGCACTGGCCCCCCCTGCTATGTAGAAATAAAGGATCCTCGAGGGAGCGACCCTCTATGCAAATTTAATTAATTAATTAAGTTGTTATTATGGGCAAATAGTACCAAATGTTGGGACTTGCTGGAAAAGACTTAGCACTTAGCGGTTTATCAAGGGGGTCCCATACACCCCAACCGTGTTAGGAACGCAAAATCAAGGAACATAACACCGGCTTATACGGATCCTAACGGCATGAGTGGAACAAAACACCAAGCAAAAGGCTTAGCCTTCCACCCTGCCAGTATATAGATGATTTCATTTAGCATTTATATAGTGTGATATAACCCAACCAAACTTCAACATGAAGCAAGCATCTTCAACCTTCACCTGCAACTAACAATGCTATAAGAGGGGCTGAGCGAAGCGTACTTAGCCAAGCAACGGTTTTGCGTAGGTAGTGTGGTTAAACATGGCAATGGTTACAAGTAGGAGGCTGACAAGAAAGACATGGGCATCGAGGCAAAACTATAGATCGAGACTACTAGCAATAGGCAAAGATAGTAATGTTATCCGGGTTCGGTCATCTTGCCTGGGATTCCACAGAGGAGAAGAACGGATCCACGAAGTAGACGGAGCAACACAGACGAGAGAATCCTCACAACTCCGGAACGAAACCGAAGCTAACAAGAGGAACAACCGGAAAGAAAACAAACAACACGGTAAACACACAAACATCAACATGGCATACGATGCACAAGCAAGCATGATGCATGTCCGGTTTAATTATGCATGGCATGGCAAGTGCACAAACAAAAACTACAAGTTAAGTGGAGCTCAATATGCAACGAGTTGCATATTGACGAAACACCACATTATAATTATTTAGTTGACTCTCGTTATTTACAAGACAAGATTAAATGTTTTTAACATGGCAAGAGGTGAAGCATAAAGAAAACTACACTATTAAGACATTTTAAATGGGGCCGGAAAATAACAACAACATATCCGGAAAATCCCCATGAGCATGTTTAAATAATTATAAGCAAACAACAATTTAACACATAAGGTTGTTAACATGATGCGGATGATATGATTAAGTTTTATGCAAGTTTTATTAAAAGGTCGACTTAAAAGAGATAAGAAGCATTTGTCACCGTGGTGGAATGAAAAAGGGTGCCACGGCAACGATTCCGAAAATGATGCCACGGCAACATATCGGTTCCGGTTTCTCGTTGAGAGTCCGATGCAAAAGATAGACGGCGTGAGCGAGTCAAACGAGATGGAAGTGGGTTGATCCCGTTACCGGGTTCCCACGAGTCGGTGACGAGGCAACCGAGGAACATGACAAAAGGGACGAAACGGACACGGAGCACACACGGGAAACATTTCATACAACACAAGCAAGCATGCATCACACGGGTCACGTCTCGGGGTTATACCTTTGAAGCGTGCGTTTCGGGGCGGTTCGAGAGCGTCGAGGAAGTAGCCGTAGTAGAGGGAAGTAGTTGTACACGGCCGTAGAGGGAAGTAGACGTTCGGGCGACGGTAGTCGTTCGGGCGACGGTAGACGTTCGGGCCGTCGTGGTACTTGTCGGTCACGTAGAGGTACTTGGCGTTCGACGGCGTCGTGGTACTCGTTCACGTAGTCGTACACGGATGTAGAGGTACTTGCTCCGTAGCCGTTCACGAGCTCGCCTTCCCGTAGATGTTCGGTCGTCGATTCGTTCGGTCGTTCATGTCGTAGTTGTACACGGGGTCGTAGATGTACACGGAGCTCGTTTTCCGTAGACGGTCATCTGTCCAAAAAATTACAGCAAGGCAACACAACAAAAACAAAAACAAACTACAGCAGCAACTAGGCGCTCGCGAGCACAACTTGGCGCTGGAGAAGCGGACATCGGGGCGCCGGGCTGCTCCTGGCGATGGGGAAGAAGGCCGCAGGGCGGACGGCGCTAGATTCCCGCGGCGACGGCGGCTGCTGGAGGAAGGAGGCCACGGGCCTCTTGCGCAGGGCCATGGCGGACGGCGCCTGAGGACGAGGCCGCACTGCGGTGCTGGCGTCGACGCGACGAGGAGGAGGCGCACGGGGGCGACCTTGGCGCTGCAGGAGAAGGCGGAGGGCTCGGCGTCGCGGGATTGGAGGGGCGCGCAACCGAGGCCAGAGGAGGAAGGGCCTGCGCGGGCAGAAGAAGCGGCGGGCGCCGCGCTGCTGGCCGACCGGAGGGAGGTCGACGGGGCGAGCGGGGCTCGGCCAGGGAACGGTCCTGGCGCGGGAGGCCGGAGCTCGGGCCATGGGACAGGCGACGGAGGGCGCATCGGGGATGGACGGCTCGCGCTGGAGACAGAGACGCGGTGCCTGGGCGGCGCGGCGCTCGCGGCCGGGACGAAGGGAACGCGGGAGATCGGGCAGAGGGAGGAGTGCGGCGAGGGAATCGGGGCAGAGATCGAGCGAGGGATGCGGGGCGTCGAGGAGAGGGGAAAAGAAAAGAGCGGCGCGAGGGAGGAACGGAGGGAGAGCTGCAGTCGGGTTAGGGTTTCGGTGCGGGAGGTGTTGGGCCAGGGGTTGGAGTGGAGAAGCCGGGCCTTGGCCTAGGAGCTGGGCCCGCTGCGGCTAGAAGTGAAGGAGCTGGGGTGGGAGCCCAGATGGCTAGTGGGAAGAGGAGGCCCAAAAGGCTCGGGCGGCTGGGAGCTGCTCTACTCTGCAGTTTTTTTCCCATTTAAGAAAAAGAACAAAGAAGTAGAAATGTCCAGAGAGTTTGGAGATGATTTTGACTGAGATAAAAATATCCCTACAACCCTGGAATTGTGGGCTATTTTAATAAAATGCTTTGGCAATTTTTAGAGACTACAAATTTATGCGAGTTCGGAAATAACTCAAACTTGCATAAATCTTTAGGCCAACCAAGCACTTCCAACAGACATGAAAAAAAAAGGAGGAGGAGGTCTTGGCAAGGGATTGAGAAGGAAAAGGCATGGGGAAAAAATATGCAAGTGTGTTTGAGTAATTCCGAAGCAATGGAATATTTTTATATAGCTCCCTAAAAATGAGAGACTTTTATATGTTATAAAGAGAAGACATCTTCCCTCGATTTAAATGGACCAAAGGTCCACACGATTTATTATGTTGAGATGCGAAAATTAAAATGACATGATGGCATGATGACATGATGCAATGCAAAAAAAATAAATACACAAGCACAATGCAACCCACGGGAGGACCCGGAACATCTGAAACTTCGGGAAGCTTCTGGAATCTTCTGGGACGTCGGTCTCGGGCGTCACAACTCTCCCACACTAACAGAGGATCTCGACCCGAGATCCTAGAGATATCACCGGGTAAAAACGGAAGAGGAAGAGGTAAAACAAAGTTGCTTCTATGACAGACGAGTGAAACCACGAACCTTGAGAGGTTGAACAAGTTGAATGAAAGAATGCAACGGAGATAACGAAGAGGAAAAACACTCCTTTAGAAAAGAGGAACAAGGAGCAGTACAAGAACCTTGTAGGTTGAAGACATGAAACAAGAGCTTACAAACCAAAAGAATATGAAACTGCAAGGGTATAACCAAGGAAGAAGAATGACAGAATTTGGACAGCACTTCGTCTGAAAATGGAAGGAATTAACAAGAACTAGAGGAGATGGAGTGATACTTGATGAAAACAACAACATATTGCTTCCGAAATAATTGAAAGAATGGCACAAGGTTAAGAAAGATTCAGACAGCACTCCGGTTAAAAGATAGGCAAGCTAGATAAGATGAGAGAACTTGAATGAAGAATACAACACTCCGGTTAAATGATAAGCAAGGGAAAAAGCATGATCTCGATAAAAACGAGATGATGGTTTGGAGAGAGCAACATCACAAGGCCTCCGGAACGAAAGAATAGGAAAAAGATCGTTGGGAAGAAGAACGGAGAAGAAGATGACAACCTCTCTCAAAATTAAATTTGAAAGAGCATCCTTACGAAGAAGGTTGAACAGAGTTGTTGGAAAATCAACAACGAAAAGAATAAGCTCGTTGTGGGCTTATGAAAAACATCTCGAAATTAAGAGGTGACAACCAGCCACTAACTTAAACAATTGATTGGATAGAGATCAACAAGGAGACGAAAAACTTATCTCACCGGAATGATAAATGAAGAACTTGGGTCATTTATAAGCACCATAATATCAACAATCCTTAGGGAAAGCTTTAGGTGAAATAGAACACAAGATGACTCCAATGAATAAATTGAAGGGTTGAAAAGATCTCCTGAACAAGGAAAATGATGGTTTTAAATAACTCATTCTTGACGACTTGTGAATCATGAAACATGAAGGAATTGTCAAGAATGACATAACACCATCTGACAAGACAAGGTAGAACGGATTGCAATAGGAAAGCATGATGAAGAATGCTTGAGCTCCAACAAGAATCTTGATGAAGCCTTCGAGAATGAATTAAAACATGATGATGAACCACCATGAAGAACTCCGGTAAACAAAAGGATGAGAAGTGAAAGATGAAAAGAATAAGATTCAAGGCCAACGACGAATTAGATGAAGCTTTGAAATGATGTAAATGAAAATAACTTGGAGCTCCGGAAAACAAGATGAAGAACTTAGGACCGAGAATAAGAAATGATGAACAAGCTCCGGAAAAGAATTAAATCACCTGAAGGAACAAGAATAAGAGTTATGTTATGCATCTCCTTCACCAATTTAAATTGATGACAACCAAAGGATTTGGCATACTACTTATTCTCGTTGCAAAGAATTAAAGAGAGATCTAGCACAAGCTTGGGTAAAACTTCAACGAACCACCGGTAGGATTAAGGAAAGAACAAATGAATTAAAACGATAACAACGGAAGAGTAAACTTGAATGAACCACCGTAAGAATATGGAGACGAACGAAGAGACATCAATGAAGAATATTTGGAGGACGAAGTTGAAAACTGAGAACGAAGAAATCTTCTGAAATGATGGCCTTCGGAGGATCACAAGAAAAGAATTCACGAAAAGCTTCGGATGGGTATGAAAAGAATTCCTCACAATCGAAACAACTATGAGGATGGCATGAAGCTAGAACCACAAATCTTCAAGAAGATGGGCCAAGATTTAAGAGAAACACCTCTCCGGTCTTCAAATGTTGAGAATGAAGACGAGAGATGCCATAAGAATTTTGAGATACTCCGGACGAAGAATTAAAAAGGTTGAACCAATGAAGAAAAGAATTTGAAAGCGATCTTGGAGAAGGCATGTGACTGATGGAGATCATTCTTACGTCACACTTGAAAAGAATTTCAAAATAACTCCGGAAAATTAATTAGAAGAGTCAGGTAAGATCCTGGGAAAAGACCTGTGGGTTAGGGCTCACTCAAAGAAAATCACCGTTGAAAAGATTGCTTAAGAGATATTGCACCGGTTGAATTAAATGACTTGAGTAAGATGACAATCCTCAAAATAGTTTGAACGGATTAAGAGTGGAATTATGAATCTTCAGCACTCCGGATATGAATAGCAAGAGGAGAATGATTAATTGGTGCACCGGAATAAGAAAGCATTGTGAAGAGAGGAAAAGGATAAGAACAACACCGAAATCTTGAATTACATCCACCGGAGAATTAGAGAACAAAAGAATGATGAACTTGAAGCTGTTGATCATCTTCACGATAAATCACCGGATAAGAACATTGAAGGAAAAGAATGAAGAAACATCACATGAATAAAATGGATACTTCATTAGAGAATTGCTGGCTCCAAGAAGAAGAAGGGTGGGAGGGTGGGGAAAACAAAGACAACTTGGGACGAACAAAATGGACACCGGTTGAAAGGATTAACATGAAGATCTTGATGGTCAAGAAGAATAAGCACTCCCATAGAAATATGAGAACACCGATTAAGAAAGGTATGGAATCAACATTTGACATCGAAGCAACTCGAATACCAGAATCAAAACGAAACAAAGGGTAGATATGTAGCAGCCTAATCTTCACAATATCATTCGAACAGAGGATCGAACGAATGAATTCTGTAGGTACATCAACTTGACGAGAAGCCAGTTGAGAGAACAAAAAGTAAATAAAAGGAACAAGGATCAGATAGAACAAATACAAGATAGAAGCTTCGCTCGACATCTTCGTGCTGAAAGCTCATGGAACGTGTTACAAAAGGGTTTTGCAATCCCCGGATCAGCATAGCCAAGGACCCTTTAAGATGCAACTCCCGATCAGAACAAGTCCATAAAACCACTTCACTCAATGTAGAACCCCAAACCTCATATCGTGCATCCGTTGGAAGAATGCCTAGAACTACTAGATGAACCCACCTATAGATTTCCGAAAGTTTCCAGTTATGCAATCAGGTGTTGGGGATACACGGGAAGCACCGCGCAATCAACTCTAAACCTACATCCAGGTGTATCCATCCTTCAACACATAACCAGTCTTTCTCGGAAACTGTTTACCTCGGACCTTCGAAAAGCATCCACTATAACAAGCTATGGCAATACTCTCGAACTACCTCCCCAGTACTGGGTGATGTCGGGGTTATCTTGCCACTGGCCGTATAGGAGAGATTTTCGATGTCGGCCGTCTTAAGTATTTAGTACTGCCGCGATATAGTTGTGTCAATGATACCCCGAAGCTCAACTCCTCGGGAACAGGAGGCATCGAGAACAATATCCTTGTCACAAGAACATCGAAACAATCCCAGAATACTCGCGGGATCCTAAAAAAAAATTGGTGCAATTTTTGAAAGTAGAAGAGAAAAGAGTAATCGTCAGGAGTCCTCACCAGAGAGAAAGGGGATGAGAAGCAAAGAAATCCTACTCTCCGATATATAATATAGGACTCAAAAAGTTTTTCAGTGTGTGCCTAGACTCAACCGTCAACGATTCGATCAATCAGTGGGGCTTCTAGGTCGGAGAAGGCTCTGAATACCAACTTGTAATGCCCAGGATGGGACTATACCTCCTACGTGTCGAGGCACGACTTAAAGGTATAAGCCCATCCTAGAATGATCTCAAGTTTGGTATCTTTGCACAACTCATGTAAAAGAGGGATTAAAATGCAAAAGAGGATAGTTGGCTTACACTCGCCACTTCACACAATACATTACATAAGCAATCATCATTCAGAACATCACAACCCGACTACGGGTGAAGATCCAAAAGAAAGATACCAAAACAACATAAGCCACAGGTCAGGATCGAATCCTAGTAGAAACCACTACAGAACATCGAAACGTCACAAACAAAAGGCCACACTCTTCAACGAGCTCCTGGTGAAGCACTGAACCAGCTTCTGCATCAAACTCGGCTGAACCTGCATCTGGTGTGTGAAGTAACTGTGAGCCACAGAGGACTCAGCAATCCCGTTCCCGGGTAACAAGACTATTTAAGCCTTGGGTGAGGACAAGGCTGAAGAAAGAAATGAGGTGAAGGAACAACAAGAGTCTGCAGCAGCAACTAGCACTATCTTACGTAATAGAGAGCGAGAAGAGAAGAGCATCGGTCGAAAGATGATCACGAAGTGATCCTAACTAAAACCGGTCAAACATAACCCCACCGTGTTCAACTCCCGAATCCCTATTCGGAAATTGACAGTCACGGAACACACGCTGGTAGTGTATTGAAACATTGTGTCAAGTTATCTACAACCGGAATTAACAAGCTCCCATCTGCCACATAACCGCGGGCACGGCTTTCGAAAGTTCAAACCCTGCAGGGGTGTTCCAACTTGGCCCATCACAAGCCCACGATCCGCGGAGTCGCAACTCCATAGTTGGGAAGACCCGAGTATCCTCGGAATCCCGTGCTCAAGTTAAACCGAACTAAGGTAAGGCTAATCCAGCAAATCCTCCCGGCGTGTCGACACCCTGATAGTAGCCGCGCGTATCTAGGTCTCAGGACACGACCGGATGGGCGATTCTACAGGACCCAAACCTCGAGTTTCCCCGTGGTGGTTCCCGCAGACTCCCCGTTTGGGACCAACACCATCGGCACTGGCCCCCCCTGCTATGTAGAAATAAAGGATCCTCGAGGGAGCGACCCTCTATGCAAATTTAATTAATTAATTAAGTTGTTATTATGGGCAAATAGTACCAAATGTTGGGACTTGCTGGAAAAGACTTAGCACTTAGCGGTTTATCAAGGGGGTCCCATACACCCCAACCGTGTTAGGAACGCAAAATCAAGGAACATAACACCGGCTTATACGGATCCTAACGGCATGAGTGGAACAAAACACCAAGCAAAAGGCTTAGCCTTCCACCCTGCCAGTATATAGATGATTTCATTTAGCATTTATATAGTGTGATATAACCCAACCAAACTTCAACATGAAGCAAGCATCTTCAACCTTCACCTGCAACTAACAATGCTATAAGAGGGGCTGAGCGAAGCGTACTTAGCCAAGCAACGGTTTTGCGTAGGTAGTGTGGTTAAACATGGCAATGGTTACAAGTAGGAGGCTGACAAGAAAGACATGGGCATCGAGGCAAAACTATAGATCGAGACTACTAGCAATAGGCAAAGATAGTAATGTTATCCGGGTTCGGTCATCTTGCCTGGGATTCCACAGAGGAGAAGAACGGATCCACGAAGTAGACGGAGCAACACAGACGAGAGAATCCTCACAACTCCGGAACGAAACCGAAGCTAACAAGAGGAACAACCGGAAAGAAAACAAACAACACGGTAAACACACAAACATCAACATGGCATACGATGCACAAGCAAGCATGATGCATGTCCGGTTTAATTATGCATGGCATGGCAAGTGCACAAACAAAAACTACAAGTTAAGTGGAGCTCAATATGCAACGAGTTGCATATTGACGAAACACCACATTATAATTATTTAGTTGACTCTCGTTATTTACAAGACAAGATTAAATGTTTTTAACATGGCAAGAGGTGAAGCATAAAGAAAACTACACTATTAAGACATTTTAAATGGGGCCGGAAAATAACAACAACATATCCGGAAAATCCCCATGAGCATGTTTAAATAATTATAAGCAAACAACAATTTAACACATAAGGTTGTTAACATGATGCGGATGATATGATTAAGTTTTATGCAAGTTTTATTAAAAGGTCGACTTAAAAGAGATAAGAAGCATTTGTCACCGTGGTGGAATGAAAAAGGGTGCCACGGCAACGATTCCGAAAATGATGCCACGGCAACATATCGGTTCCGGTTTCTCGTTGAGAGTCCGATGCAAAAGATAGACGGCGTGAGCGAGTCAAACGAGATGGAAGTGGGTTGATCCCGTTACCGGGTTCCCACGAGTCGGTGACGAGGCAACCGAGGAACATGACAAAAGGGACGAAACGGACACGGAGCACACACGGGAAACATTTCATACAACACAAGCAAGCATGCATCACACGGGTCACGTCTCGGGGTTATACCTTTGAAGCGTGCGTTTCGGGGCGGTTCGAGAGCGTCGAGGAAGTAGCCGTAGTAGAGGGAAGTAGTTGTACACGGCCGTAGAGGGAAGTAGACGTTCGGGCGACGGTAGTCGTTCGGGCGACGGTAGACGTTCGGGCCGTCGTGGTACTTGTCGGTCACGTAGAGGTACTTGGCGTTCGACGGCGTCGTGGTACTCGTTCACGTAGTCGTACACGGATGTAGAGGTACTTGCTCCGTAGCCGTTCACGAGCTCGCCTTCCCGTAGATGTTCGGTCGTCGATTCGTTCGGTCGTTCATGTCGTAGTTGTACACGGGGTCGTAGATGTACACGGAGCTCGTTTTCCGTAGACGGTCATCTGTCCAAAAAATTACAGCAAGGCAACACAACAAAAACAAAAACAAACTACAGCAGCAACTAGGCGCTCGCGAGCACAACTTGGCGCTGGAGAAGCGGACATCGGGGCGCCGGGCTGCTCCTGGCGATGGGGAAGAAGGCCGCAGGGCGGACGGCGCTGGATTCCCGCGGCGACGGCGGCTGCTGGAGGAAGGAGGCCACGGGCCTCTTGCGCAGGGCCATGGCGGACGGCGCCTGAGGACGAGGCCGCACTGCGGTGCTGGCGTCGACGCGACGAGGAGGAGGCGCACGGGGGCGACCTTGGCGCTGCAGGAGAAGGCGGAGGGCTCGGCATCGCGGGATTGGAGGGGCGCGCAACCGAGGCCAGAGGAGGAAGGGCCTGCGCGAGCAGAAGAAGCGGCGGGCGCCGCGCTGCTGGCCGACCGGAGGGAGGTCGACGGGGCGAGCGGGGCTCGGCCAGGGAACGGTCCTGGCGCGGGAGGCCGGAGCTCGGGCCATGGGACAGGCGACGGAGGGCGCATCGGGGATGGACGGCTCGCGCTGGAGACAGAGACGCGGTGCCTGGGCGGCGCGGCGCTCGCGGCCGGGACGAAGGGAACGCGGGAGATCGGGCAGAGGGAGGAGTGCGGCGAGGGAATCGGGGCAGAGATCGAGCGAGGGATGCGGGGCGTCGAGGAGAGGGGAAAAGAAAAGAGCGGCGCGAGGGAGGAACGGAGGGAGAGCTGCAGTCGGGTTAGGGTTTCGGTGCGGGAGGTGTTGGGCCAGGGGTTGGAGTGGAGAAGCCGGGCCTTGGCCTAGGAGCTGGGCCCGCTGCGGCTAGAAGTGAAGGAGCTGGGGTGGGAGCCCAGATGGCTAGTGGGAAGAGGAGGCCCAAAAGGCTCGGGCGGCTGGGAGCTGCTCTACTCTGCAGTTTTTTTCCCATTTAAGAAAAAGAACAAAGAAGTAGAAATGTCCAGAGAGTTTGGAGATGATTTTGACTGAGATAAAAATATCCCTACAACCCTGGAATTGTGGGCTATTTTAATAAAATGCTTTGGCAATTTTTAGAGACTACAAATTTATGCGAGTTCGGAAATAACTCAAACTTGCATAAATCTTTAGGCCAACCAAGCACTTCCAACAGACATGAAAAAAAAAAGGAGGAGGAGGTCTTGGCAAGGGATTGAGAAGGAAAAGGCATGGGGAAAAAAATATGCAAGTGTGTTTGAGTAATTCCGAAGCAATGGAATATTTTTATATAGCTCCCTAAAAATGAGAGACTTTTATATGTTATAAAGAGAAGACATCTTCCCTCGATTTAAATGGACCAAAGGTCCACACGATTTATTATGTTGAGATGCGAAAATTAAAATGACATGATGGCATGATGACATGATGCAATGCAAAAAAAATAAATACACAAGCACAATGCAACCCACGGGAGGACCCGGAACATCTGAAACTTCGGGAAGCTTCTGGAATCTTCTGGGACGTCGGTCTCGGGCGTCACAACTATGGCGAGTAGTCCGGCGAAGGGCTTCATGTTGTTGTTTCTTCAAAAGAAAATTAGGATCCAATTGAGCATAAGGGTGAGAAAACTGATATTTCTGGATTGTCCGACGACTTTGTTGTGGAAGTGGTTCTGAATCGGAAGAAAGGATAGTTACCTCAACTGCGGCCGGTCTATCTCCTTCAGCCAACTCCTGCGAAAAGTTATTATTACATACAGATATGAGTAAAAGCAAGCAAGTTAAAGCCGGATTAATACATACCTCAGAGTCCGGATCGTCATCCTCAGCATGAGAACTAGAGCCACCAGCCGCTTTTCTCTTCTTACTAGCAAAGGTTTTCCGACATGCCTGTTTTCCGGGTTTCTCCTAAGGTTTTCTTTTCCAAAAGTGATCCTCAGCCTGTTTGAAAGAAGAAAGATAATTGAAAGAACGGATTACAAATACATGACAGAGAAAAAGACTTACTGCAGGCAGTCTGTTTTTCTTGTAGTACGGAGCCAATCCGATTTTGCTGCAATCCTCTAAGGAGACGTTGAGCATCTTCTTAGCCGATTCAATGACCTTCGACTCAGAAAGTTTATCCTTGGTAAACCGTTGAGGGTCATCCGGTTTACCAGAATACTTGCACATCAAATGTGGTCGCGAACTCAAGGGAAGTATACTCCAAGAGAGCCAACAGCGCATAAAATCGGTTCCAGTTAAACCGTTGGCCATAAAAGCTTTCAGTCTGGCAAGCTGAGAAGCAAACCGGGGCCGTTCGGCAGAGCTAAGTCGCTGTGGCAAGGGGTGATCCTCCGGAAGACGGTGTTCGCGATAACCCGGCAGTGGGTTTTCCCCTTCAGGAGAAGTGTCAATACAGTAAAACCAAGACTTGTTCCACTCCTTTGGGTGCGTGTGGAGAGCGGCATGAGGAAAGACTGCATCTCTCCTTTTCTGGATACTAACCCCGCCGAGTTCCTGATGCGTTCCGCTGGTGAACTCAGTACGCCGGTTCAGGTGAAAGAAATCCCGGAACAAGTCCACAGACGGTTCTTCTTGCAGATATACCTCTGAGAAAACTTGAAAGTCACAGATATTGGAAACGGAGTTGGGACCAATGTCCTGAGGATGGAGTTGGAAAGCGGCAAGCACATCTCGGAAGAATCTTGAACCGGGAGGTGTGAAGCCTCGGGCTATGTGGTCGAAGAAAACAATAACCTCCCCCTCTCTGGGAGTAGGAGGGCATTCATTTCCTGGAGCCCGCCATTTTAAAACGGATTGAGGGCCTAAAGTACCAACGGCAGCGGCATTGACCAAGTCTTCTTCCGTAATAATGCAAGGAACCCAATCGCAAGACACAAATTGTTTGGCCATGGCAGCAGAAGAGCGAGCGCTAAAAAGATAAAGTGTAAAGACCGGATTATTTAAGTACAGCGGCATAAACCGGAAGATATATACGAAGATCACGCAACGGTTTAGACAAGGGACTAATGATATGGCTAACCCGGCAATAACAGGGGGTTATGTTACTACCGGTTCATGACAGCAATAGAGAAAGAGTTAAACCGTCGCATATGATAGTTTAAACCGGAGTATACTTAACAGATCTACAAAGGAGAAGAAACAGGTTTTCACAGACAATTGAGGCAAAACAGATCTGAGCATGCAAGAAAAAGAAAAATAAATGCAAGGATATACGGGAAGAACTACAAGGGTCCTATACAGAGTGGATAAATCTACAGGTTAAACAAGAATGACGAAGATCTGAAGCATATACAGCGGAGTAGAGACAAAGTTTAAAGGGCAAGATCTAAAAGTAAAGGTCACTGAAAACTATTTGCTTAAGTTGAACAAGGTGAAGCTTCCTGAGGCTCTAATGGCGGAGGCGCGAGGAGGAACCCTAGAAGTTACGGATCTATAATGAGGAGGAAAGACATACCTGGAACAGCAGGAATCAGCGGCGGAGGTTTCTCTGGTCAAGCTCAGGTCGATGCAGCGGCCGGCGAGGGCTTGGATTCGGCGGTTGACGACGGCAGTTCGAGCTCAGGCGACAATGGAGTCGGGCGACGGAGGAGGAAGAAAGAGCGGAAGAAGATAATGAATGGGGACAGTGGTATTTATAAGAAGAAAGACAGGTCCGAAGCGACAGGTGCGGGATTCGAGGAGGCAAAGGATCGGATAAAGATCTTCTGACGCCTCGATTTTCGGGATAACCCTTAAACAAAGCCGATGGACAGCTCACAGCGTTAAATGCGGAAGTGATGTCACGGTCAGATTCAGTGATTCTCGAGGATGACGTCAGGGCCGGTTTACAAAAAATGAGAAGTTACAAGAAGGAAAATTATACAAGACAAGAGAGATTGATGTGAACAAGTTCAAATCATTCTAGGGCCTAATGTCAGGGATATTACTAGCAGGTATGAACCGGCTAGTGTAAACCGGATTATTATAATATGTTTGGTTGTAATATTTAGTAAAGGCTACGGCCCATGAGATCTTAGGGCCCATGTATAGAGTTATGGTTTGTAAACCGCCCGACCATGTAACTTGAGAGATAAGGAAGAAAGAACAGAGACCGAGACGGACACGAGTATGAGCCGGCCTCGGGACTCTGTAAACCAGACCGGGCGTTGCCTCTATATAAAGGGACGACCCGGCGACGGTTCAGGAGAAGCAAGAAACAACCCGTCGAGACACAGGCAAGCAATCCGCTCCCTGTTCTTCGACGCCCAAGCAATACCAAACCGAACTAGACGTAGGCTTTTACCTTCATCGAAGGGGCCGAACTAGTATAAACCCTCTGTGTCCTTTGTGTGCTTTTAACCCCTTCAAGCTAACTCGTGCGATGGTTCCATCATCAAGTCCGTTAAACCGGACATCTGCTGTGTTAATTCCACGACAGGTGGCTTAGAAGCAATGAGTCTAAGAGCAGCATTTGAGAATTTTGGCTTTGGAGCCCTAGCAAATAATCTTGCAGGAGAAGAATAATACTCATAAGAATAAGCAGAAAAATTCTTTGTTTTATGAATATAGCGGTTTGAGGAAACACGCTCATATTCATGGGTCTGAGTATAGTTTTCCTGGAAAACATTTGCGTTAGGGTGACTCAGGTGAGTCTTTTGTCTGTATGAAGCCTTAGGACCATATGAAGCCTTTGGTCTGGGGTTTGTCTTCTTCCCAAGAGGTGTCATGATAATATTTGCTGGAAGTTTCTCAAGACAACCTTTGGGTAGCCAGATCTTCTTCATAGGTGGCTCGTTCCTGCAGTTAGTACCAATATACCTGGCAAACACTTCACCATTTTGATTCTTAAACATTTTATAGTTTGCATCAAAGGATTCATCAATGATAACAGGATTAGCACAAGTGAAGCCAGATAGGGTAGATGGATCCACTGACGGTTCCTTTGCAGCAACCCAAGTGGTTTTGGGATAATGCTCAGGCTTCCAGTAAGAACCATCAACATTCATTTTCCTGTCGAACCCAACACCCTCTTTTCTAGGGTTTCGGTTCAGTATCTGCTTTTTGAGGACATCACAAAGAGTCTGATGCCCTTTGAGGCTTTTGTACATCCCTGTTTCAAGCAAAGTCTTCAACCTAGCATTTTCATCAGCAATAGTAGTGGTATCCTCAGCAGAGGGGTTAGTTACCACATCAGTAGTTGAAGATATTGCAACAGTAGCAGCAGTAGAACATTCAGCAATAGATGTAGCGTTATCACGCTCAATGCATTTTAGACATGGTGGTTCAAATTCTTCCTGAGAAGCACTGATTTGTTGAGCAAGTAATGAATCACGCTCCTTCTGAAGATCTTCATAACATACTCTTAGCTTTTCATGATCAGATAAGAGAGTGTTATGATGACTTTGAAGCATGGTTAACTTAGCCTGAAGTCTCTGAAGACTTTCAGCTAAGTTTTTCGACTGATCCATTTCTTCACCTAACATATCATTGCTCTTATTAAGCATTTTTTTTAGCCTTTTCCAAAGCAATTTGTTGTTTAGTGGCAAGGGAAGCAAGTTTGACATAGCTGGGTCCAAATTCATCACCAGATTCATCATCACTAGACTCAGATGGATAGCATTCGGTTACCTTGGCACCTTTTGCCATAAGACATGGTGCAAAGGATGATGATTCTGGATCGAAAGTCGTCGTCTTGAGAGATTCTTTGAAATCCTCAAACCCGGAATCATCACGATTTCGATGACCCTCATAGACTTCAGAGAGACGGTCCCAGATAAGCTTCGCATGATCAATATGCATGATGTTCCTGAACTGATTTTGAGACAGACAGGAGCAGATGACGTCCTTCGCAGTGAGATTGAGAAGAATGAACTTGCGAATGTCATCAGCTTCTGCCCTCTTGCATAGATCGGTAAGACCAATCTCAGTGACGGTCCACAGTTCACTGTTAATCGCCATGAGACGTTTCTTCATCATGGCCTTCCACTTGGGATACTCGTGACCGTCAAACATGGGGCAAGACACTGTCTTTGTTCCAGCGGTCGACATAACTTATAACTCCAGGTGGTTAAACCGACTCACACAGAACAAGGGAGTACCTTGCTCTGATACCAATTCAAAGTGCAGTATATCGACTAGAGGGGGGTGAATAGGCGATTTTTATGAAATGCTTCAAAACATGATAGTTTCGAAGACAAAGGATAAATCCAATCCTATTTGTATGTTGATGAGGACATGACTACCTTGGATACGACCAAAAATATTGCATACATGTATATTTGTGAGGTGATTTCTAATGCAAACTATGCAACAATTTATTTATGTCATCCAGGACAACAATACTTCACAGACTTTTGTGCCATGTCTAATTCCAGGTGTATGAGACATTTGTACAATCCACATACAAAGATAAGGGAAAAAGAGAAGTTTAGGTGCTGTTCAAAAAGTTCTCTCACGTCACTTTTGGGCCAAGAGAAGATAGAGTCCAAGTCTCTCACGTTCTGCATCCAAATTCGGACTGCACAGACATACCTGACTCAAAACGGCAAGAACTCCTTCATACGGACTCCGAATCGGGTGATTCTTTTTTTGTTGGAAACTAGATTTCGTACACTTTCCAACCCAATTGGATTCACCTTCAAATTCGTCCGGAGCGTTGAGATACCGACGAAACAATCTAACGCTGCAGCGGAATCCGAGTCAAACTACAAGTCCAAAGGTGTTACATCACCTCCACTTGGGCCCATGAGCCTTGTACGACCTAGGGTTAGTTTTAGGCTGCCTTGGGATGTCCTTCCACCTTCTTGGCCGCCACCCCTTGATCCTATATAAGTATATCCATCTAGTAGCTTTTTCTTTGGGATTTGTTTAGTCAAAAGTTAGCCATCGCAACTTCGTGTACTTCGTTTGTGTCCAACGACCAGACCAAGACCGCTTACGGATCCCCATCATTATCAATACTTCATCTATATTTGCAATATTCAGGTTGCTTTATCATATTCTTGCTTGTTCTTCGATTGCATGCATGAATAGACCTTCGTGGTCAGGCTGATCGTGATTCTGGCATCGTCAGTAACCCCTGGAGATTGGTTTAGCGATTGCTAAGGCGCAACGTCGTGCATGTTTGTAGTCGGATCGTCAAAGTCGTCTTCACCAAATTGATAGTTACCATCTCATCGAAAGATCGGGCCCCTCGCCTCTATCAAGTGGTATCAGTTTTCAGGTTGCTCGGTGAGAATTTCCAGTTATTCCTAGATTAGATTTATTTTCTTACCTAATGTCCAAGAAAAAGTCCAAAAAAAAGTTAGATCTATTTATCCTTTGTCCAAGCCAGTCTGAGCCTTTGCAATTTTCTTTTCATTGTTTGCATTATTGAATTATCGGTTGCATCGTCGTGTCGAGTTGCTGGTCTTAGTGTCTAGTTCGTTAGAGATTCGAGTTCTGTGCACATTAGTCACGTCGCCGCTACATCGTTATCCCTTCCGCTGTCCACCACCTCATCCATCAATTTCCACCTCGTGCTACCCATCGTTCATTGTCACAATCATAGTTGAAGTCGTTCACATCTTTGCTTGATCCAATCTGCATCTTATCTAGTTTGTCTTGGAAAGAGGGAGAAAGAAAAAAAAGACAGAGAAAAAAAAGTAAAAAAAAAAAGAGGAGAGAAAGAAAAGGAAAAAAAGTGTGAGAAAAAAGAAAAAGAAAAAGAAGGAAAAGAAAGTTGGAGAGAGAGTTGTTGTATATTCTGTTTGGCAGTTGTTTTCATCATTATCTTTACTGCCGTTGTGATCTTCACTTATATCTTGCTGTCCAGAGCTACTTCGTATCCTTTATTGATGCTAGTTCTGCTACACCGTGACATCATTAGTGTTTTAGGCTCGCGTCTCTAGTCCGGTCTAGCCTAGGACCAGCACAGTACCGTCGTTGAGCGTTTATTCAACATTGCATCTCTGAATTGATTATTGCTAATCTTTTGCTATCATATATAAAGCCAACCCAGCTCCACATATTTCTACACCGTATTTACGTACGTTCACTTGGCAATCGCTTTACTCAATCTTTGGAGTTATTTGACACCGCTGGTTGCCTATCACCACCTGCTGCATGGTAAGAACTTGTAAGATATTGATATTTGCTTTACTGTGAGCGCTTTACCACCACATCCTAGTAGTTCATAGGAACATTATTTTTGGATTTTGTTTCTTGTTTCTACTAATCATGGCAGGTTCAAGAGTCAGTTGGGCTTCATTGATCGTGGGAGGCGTGTCATCACCTCAGAAAATACAACCATCATCACAAGAGGTACAAAGACATCAGAATGCGCACAAATAGGTTCTTATTTCCATGCCACCTTTTCATGGTCGTTTTAAACCTGATTTATATATTGAATGGGAGTTCAACATCAATAATATATTTGCTTCCCATAGTTTTGATGAACGTAAAAAAGTTAAGGTTGCGGTTGGTTCTTTCACTGGTTATGCTTTAGTTTGGTGGAGTGAATATTGGCGGTTATACCCTAATCATGTACCTACTACTTGGGATGATTTAAAACTTGTGATGAGAGATAGATTTGTCGATGTTTATTATACTCGTGGCATGATTAAAAAACTACAACATTTGAAACAAGGTAGTGACACCGTACCAAAATATTATGATGATTTACGAACTACCTTGTTGCACTCCTTTTTAGAGGAAAGTGAAGATGATTTTATGGATAGATTTTGGGGAGGATTAAACTGTGATATTCAGGAGATGCTAATTCATGAAGAGTGTTATCCTCTGGACCATTTGTTTCGTCTTGCTTGTAGTGCTGAACAGGAAATAAAACGACGTATTGTCCATAAGGAGAATAAGCGCCAGGTGCACATTCCAAGAGATGATACGGTTGTTCCTTCCACTACTAGGCGTACTATGACAGACACATCCGTTGTTGTGAGGACTACATCACCTCCACCATGTGACACATCACCTCCGACAGTGCCTACATCATCTGAGTTGATCATAAGAGGTAATGACAAAGGTACCGATCTTCCACCTCCACATGAGTATGATGAATGCCTTGTCAATTTAAATGAACCATGCGATGAGCTATCCACTACTTTGATCACACCAACTATTTTAGAGGAATATGTTCATGATTTGACTTTGCCATGTGATCAAACAATTGTGAGCGAACCAATTGAATTAACTATTGATGCGAAAGAACCATTTGAATCAGGGAATAAATCAGATTTGGATCAAATACGTGTGAAAATAGTTGTGCCAATGTTTAATCATTTTGATATGACCTCTAATCTTGGTGATGGTTCATCAAGGTTGGGATGGTTTAATGATGAGCATTGCCAATCTTTTGTAACGATTAAGAGCTTCACTTATATGTGCAAATTGAGTTGCAATATTTTCATGCCTTCTACTTCTTGTGATAGTATTTTGGCTTTATATTTTATGAACTACGAAAGTTACTCATCTATACATGTGTCATATGTGCGAAAATTAAGGGAAGTAAAAATGGATGACATATACATATACAACATATACACCTTGTCTATTTTCTTACCCACATTTCAGATTAAGCAACGCCGAGGACGGCTTTATTTTCAAGAAAGGGAGGATGATGAGGACATGACTACCTTGGATACGACCAAAAATATTGCATACATGTATATTTGTGAGGTGATTTCTAATGCAAACTATGCAACAATTTATTTATGTCATCCAGGACAAAAATACTTCACAGACTTTTGTGCCATGTCTAGTTCCAGGTGTATGAGACATTTGTACAATCCACATATGAAGATAAGGGAAAAAGAGAAGTTTAGGTGCTGTTCAAAAAGTTCTCTCACGTCACTTTTGGGCCAAGAGAAGATAGAGTCCAAGTCTCTTGTGTTCTGCATCCAGATTCGGACTGCACAGACATACCTGACTCAAAACGGCAAGAACTCCTTCATACGGACTCCGAATTGGGTGATTCTTTTTTTGTTGGAAACTAGATTTTGTACACTTTCCAACCCAATTGGATTCACCTTCAAATTCGTCCGGAGTGTTGAGATACCGACGAAACAATCTAATGTTGCAGCAGAATCCGAGTCAAACTACAAGTCCAAAGGTGTTACATCACCTCCACTTGGGCCCATGAGCCTTGTACGACCTAGGGTTAGTTTTAGGCTGCCTTGGGACGTCCTTCCACCTCCTTGGCCGCCACCCCTTGCTCCTATATAAGTAGATCCATCTAGTAGCTTTTTCTTTGGGATTTGTTTAGTCAAAAGTTAGCCATCGCAACTTCGTGTACTTCGTTTGTGTCCAACGACCAGACCAAGACCGCTTACGAATCCCCATCATTATCAATACTTCATCTATATTTGCAATATTCAGATTGCTTTATCATATTCTTGCTTGTTCTTCGATTGCATGCAGGAATAGACCTTCGTGGTCAGGCTGATCGTGCTTCTGGCATCGTCAGTAACCCCTGGAGATTGGTTTAGCGATTGCTAAGGCGCAACGTCGTGCATGTTTGTAGTCGGATTGTCAAAGTCGTCTTCACCAAATCAATAGTTACCATCTCATCGAAAGATCGGGCCCCTCGCCTCTATCATGTATGCAGGGGAAAGTAGACTACACTAGACAAGCCATAGTCAGGTATTCAATGAAGTGAAAGCACGAAGACTAATAGCAGCTAGGCAGTAGGGATCAAGATGGAAGAAGGAATGAAGCCAATCAGAACAAGTAGTCACAAAGTGAAGTCAAACAGATAAGGCAGGCAGGCAATGACTTCACAACATAAGACAGTGAGTAAAGGGAAAGAAAGGATAGAACCAGTAGCTCGGTGAAGACAGAGATTTGTTAGACCAGTTCCAGTTGATGTGACAACTGTACGTCTGGTTAGGGAGGCTGAGATTTAACTCAGAAGACCGCGTCTTCACCTTATTCCCCTTGAGCTAAGGGCACCTAGTCCTCGCCCAATCACTTTGGTAAGTCTTCAAGGTAGACTTCCAAATCTTCATAGACTTCGTTCATCGGCGATCCACAATGACTCTTGGATGCTCAGAACGTGACGCCTAACCGGCTGGAGGAAACACAGTCCTCAAGTGTAATAAGTCTTCAGGTCACACAGACAGAAAGACTTCAGTGATGCCTAACACTCTTTGGCTCTGGGTGTTTTGGCTTTGTCCTCGCAAGGATTTCTCTCTCAAATGCTTCGGAGGTGGGTTGCTCTCAAACGACAAAAGCCGTGCAATAACTCTGAGCAGCCACCAATTTATGGTGTAGGGGGTGGGCTATTTATAGCCACTGGGCAACCCGGCCTGATTTGTCCGAAGTGACCCTGGGTCACTAAGGAACTGACACGTGTTCCAACGGTCAGATTTCAAGCACTCACATGGCAACTTTACTTGGGCTACAAGTAAAGCTGACTCATCCAGCCCTGGTTAATATTTGCTCTCATTGTCTTCGCTCGAAGACATAGGATCTGGTTGAGCATCACTTCAGTCACTCTGACTTAGTTCACTTGGACCCCACTTAACAGTACGGTGGTTCCTATGACTCAACAAAGAAGAAAAGGAAACAACGAAACATCTAAGTCTTCGCGCTCCATAGTCTTCACACAATGTCTTCTCTTGTCATAGTCTTCAATAAGGTTATCTTCATGTACCACCACTGTTGTCAATGTCTTCATATATTTTTAGGGGTCATCTCCGGTAGGTAAACCGAATCAATGAGGGACTACTACCTGTGTTATCCTGCAATTCTCACAAACACATTAGTCCCTCAACCAGGTTTGTCGTCAATACTCCAAAACCAACTAGGGGTGGCACTAGATGCACTTACAAGTGGATCAGGGCAGGACGCGCCAAGAGGCCGAGCTGGTGGCTAAGGCTGCGGATCGTCAGCCGGCGCCGTGTTACCCGACGACTTCAGTAGAGACAGGTAGAACTTCTCAAGCTTGGGGCGTGCCGTGCTTAACGGCGGCTATACAGAACGAGCGTTTGCCCAAGGACTTCAAGGGCCCTCGTAAGGTGCCTAACTACATAGCAGATCCGCCTCCCGAGGCTCGGGTGGAAAGTTACGAGATGGATATGGAGATGCTGGATGTTAGTGAGGCTGTGTGTGCTAAGTATTTCACCATGATGCTAGAGGGCACAGTCCGTAACTGGTTGAAAGGATTGCCCGTCAATTCCATTGGGTCGTGGGCAGAGTTGAAAGCCAAATTTATCAAGCATTTCAAGGAAAGATGCAAGCAGTCGATGTCAATTGTGGATCTAGCTTCTTGTGTTCAGAACGAGGGCGAATCAACGACCAGCTCGGTGCGTCGGGTCTCAACCATTATACATTCTTCAGATAAGATCAACGCCGAGTCAGCAGTGTTAATGTTGGAGAAGAATTGCCGTTTCCTTCCACTCAAGCGGAAGTTGGGCCGGCTTACACGTCATTGTGATGATATGGGGGAGCTAATGGCGGCTCTCGTCAAATATGCCGACTCTGGTAGTACCAAGGACCTCGAATCTGAGGTTGAAAGATCGGGAAAGGGAAAGAAGAGTAATGATATGGGAGGACAACAACTTAACCCGGCCAATCAGAGCAGTGGCAGTAAGCGCAAGGCTGATACCTTTGTAGCTAATACTGCGACACGGAATTTTAATCAGCGTCGTAAGGGGAAGCCGCCTCCGAGATATAACCTTGATGAAGTAATGAATCAGCCATGTCCAAAGCATGGAACCGACGAAAGGCCGGCTACCCATCTGTGGAAGGATTGCAGTATTATGAGACACTTCGGGGAGTCTATCCAGAACAACCATGGACCGAACGGTGGTTCAGGGTCCGGCTCACATGGTCCGGGTTATGGATGCGACGGCTCAAGTTCGGGTTTCAAGGCCAAGGTAATCAAGGCGGTAACAACCAGCAGAACAATCAAGGGAATCAGCAGCAGTCCGGTTATCAGAGTAACCCGAAGCAGCTGAGCAGTGGGCAGTACCATGTTTTTACCACGAGTCTGTGCAAGCGGGATCATAAACTTCATAAAAGGGCGGTGTATGCTGCTGAGCCGGCAGTTCCCCATTTCTTGCGATGGTCTGAGCAGCCCATTGTTTGGAGCCGTGAGGATCACCCGCCCCGGGTTGATAATCCGGGTCAGTTGGCTTTGGTGGTGGCGCCTCAGGTTGGAGGATATAAGTTCACTAAGGTGCTCATGGAAGGAGGCAGCAGTATCAATATCCTTTACTATAATACCTTCCGTCGTATGGGTTTAACTGACAAGAATCTTAGACCGTCCAACACTGTTTTCCATGGAGTGGTGCCTGATAAGTCGGCGTACCCGGTGGGCAAAATCGATTTATAGGTAACCTTTGGGGATGAATATGATGCCAGAACAGAGACTACATTTGAGGTTGTTAGAATCCACAGCCCGTATCATGCTTTGTTTGTGATGCCAGCTTATGCTAAATTTATGGCAAGGCCGTGTTATGTTTATCTGCAGCTTAAGATGCCGGGTCACAAGGGGACCATAACAATGCATGGGAGTCGCACGATAGCCTTGGAGTGTGAAGAAGGAGATGCGGCTTACGTAGAGTCAGTGTGTGCCACAGAGGAGCTGAAACTTTACAAGGATAATGTTGACCCGGCGGATATGACGTCTTTGAAGAAGCCAGCCACAGAGCATGACCCTTTGCTAAAGTTTAAATCGAAGGGACGACACCAAGCTAGTTGACTTTGTTCCTCGCGACTCATCTAAGCAGTTCAGCATAAGTGCTAATCTGGATCCAAAATAGGAAAGCGCGCTCATCGAGTTCATCCGTGAGAACCGGGACATCTTTGCATGGAAACCTTCAGACATGTTGGGTGTACCGAGGGAACTCGCTGAGCACACTCTCAATATTGATCCGAAGTATAAGCCGGTCAGACAGTTTCTTCGCCGTTTTAACGAGGAGAGACGGAAGGCCATTGGTGAAGATGTGGCCCGGCTCTTGGCGGCCGGGTACATCGTTGAAGTTTTTCATCCTGAGTGGTTGGCTAACCCGGTTTTGGTGCTTAAGAAGAACGGCACTTGGCAGATGTGTGTGGATTACATGGACTTAAACAAGGCTTGCCCGGCTGACCCCTTCGCCCTCCCCCGTATTGATCAGATTATTGATGCTACGGCGGGTTGTGAGCGTTTGAGTTTTTTGAAAGCTTATTCTGGGTATCATCAGATCAAGATGGCAGTTAAGGACCAGGAGAAGACGGCTTTCATCACTCCATTTGGAGCCTTCTACTATGTGTTTATGCCTTTCGGGCTTAAGAGTGCCCAGGCGACTTACGAGCGGTGTTTACAGAATTGCCTTCACGGCCAGATCGGGCGTAATGTTCATGCTTATGTGGATGCTATTGTGGTTAAATCCAGAAAGAAGGAGACCCTGATCGACGATTTGAAGGGGACGTTTGATAATCTCCGGATGTACAAGATGATGCTTAACCCGGCCAAGTGTGTCTTTGGTGTTCCAACAGGCAAGCTTTTAGGTTTCTCATCTAGTATGATTTCTGTTCTAAAGGTACACCAAAGACATTCTTCCCCTCGGATGGAAATGTGAAACCCTAGCTCATCGTGGACACCGGATGTAGATGTAGAGGCATGTAATAAGCACCTAGCGGTAGTCTTTTTTGTCAAAAAAAAAACTAGTGGTATTATTGTGGAAAGTTTTTTTAACACTGCACAGATGCATACGCTCCTACATACACTCATTCTCATAAACACACGTACACACACCCTACCTCTATGAACACCTTCGAAAGACTGAGTCGGTACATCATCTTAAGATTAACGAAGTCGTCACATACGCCTTAGTAGTCGACGGAAACGTCTCCTCGCACTCTCGAAGGAAGTGGATTGTGCAGTAGAAGCTTCCTTGCTCTGTTCCCAAGCCAAGATCAGAAGTTGAGAGCCTAGGGCCATCGTGACCGCCCCCAAGAAAACAAAACCCACGCGCAAAATGCAAGCGCTCCTGCTCTCCCCGCCGGCGGCGCCTCCGCCGTGCCTCGCGACGCTAAGGCGGCGGCGGCCTCCGTCCCCCGCGCTGCCTCCCGCGCCCGGCGCCTCCTTCGCCCCCGGCCGCGCGGCGCCCGCCCTCCGCGCCGCGGCCGTCCCCCACCTCGCCGCCGCGGCGCCCGGCCCCGCCGAGCCGGAGCCCGCGCCGCTGTCCGCCGAGGAGGAGGCCGAGCGCGCCAAGCTCGCCCAGGTGCCGCCCCGCCCCGCTCCCTCCCCGTCCCCCCGCTGATCTGTCGACCCCTCACGCGCGCGGCCGTTTGCCGCATTGCTGACTGACACTTTCAGAGTTTGTGCTCATCGAGGATATGCAGACAGAGCATGTCCAATCCCGCATCATCAACCAGTACAAAGTTCTGGGATAGAATTTTTCTCCCTCACTCCACATGATTAATATGTGCATCTACTCCCTCCGTTCCTAAATATTTGTCTTTTTTAGAGATTTCAAACGGACTACCACATGCGGATGTATATAGACATATTATAGAGTGTAGATTCATTCATTTTGCTACCATATGTAGTAGTCACTTGTTGAAATTTCTAGGAAAGAAAAATATTTAGGAACGGAGGGAGTAGTTGCTCTCTGGTTAAAGACACTTGGTTGAAGAACATTATGCAGAGACTTCTCTTTGGTGCACGCATTTTTGTTGTTCTATATCAAAATTCTTCCATCCATACTAACAAGGCGACCGCGTGACTTTAACATGATATGCAAAGCTTTTATATCATGTATTATCCATGAATCCTGCCCCAAGGTGCTATTGTAATATTACAAAATATATTGTGTTATGTCTTCTTCTTCATATACCATACCTGTATGGTATATGTAGATAATGGTTAGCTTACATGGTCCACTGCCGTGCTTGCTTCTGTTCATGTTATTTACTCGGCTCATATATCATCTTTTGCTCTGTGTTGTTTTTCTCGGTTTTGCAGGTTAGCAAAAGGCTAGAGAAAACAGCGCGGTATTTCAAGAATTTGGGCACCCTGGCCTTCTGGTCTCAGTTGGTGTGCACGACCGTTTCGGCTGGGATCTTGTCCTTCTCCGCAGTTGCTACCGGGAATGCAACATCCCCCTTCACATTCTATGCGACCGGGCTTGGCATCGTTGCGGCCTTTCTGTCAGTGTTCCGGTCATTTGGTTACATCCGTCTTTCCAAAACGCTCAGGAGAACAGCAACCGAGCCTGCAAAGGTACTCAAATTTCCCAAATAAACAAATTTCCCAAATAATGTCTCACTGTGCTATCGTTTCCTTTCCTGAAAAGCCGTTGCTTCTACGCACGCATGGCCTTTGCATATAGGAGTATGTGCATGACGTCTGACCCTGCTTACAGCTTACCTGTCGACAATCAACATGATCTCATAAACACACCAAACTCATTTGATGGCATATGGTACCGTAATATCATGGTACAAGAACGCATCACGCGGTGGCCTGCTACTTGATCTGTTTTGAACTGACATAATATTACTTGGTTCTGCTTATATATGCATTTTAGCGGAACTAAGTCGAGTGGCTCCTCCTTCCCCAGGCTCCTCCGCGTGCGGCTGTGGTTAAAAACCTGAGGAACAGTATTGTGCTCAACGTTGTCGGGATGGGTGCTGCGGTCCTCGGGATGCAGGCGACCGTTGGTGCCTTGGTAGCAAAAGCCCTCACCACCTCCTCGGTGCCCTACTACCAGGGGATAGCCGCCGGCCAGAGCCCAGTTCTTGCTCTGGATGTTTTCCTCGTTCAGGTATGCATTGTATCTTCCCTTCATTTTGATTGTTTTGAAGAATGATGATAATAGCTTCCAGGGGTGGCCATTTTGCTCCCATCTTGCAAAGTGGTCTGTTCTACTAGGCTCTTTCAAAACCTAATAAAGTATTATTCTCACTGATCCATATGAATTGTCGCTGAAATGGATGTATCTAGGGGGTAGAATCTTTTCTAACTCGGCACTTCATTTTGTGTATTAATTGTCATGGTCTCTCATCATGGACAGGCTTCAGCCAACACCATCCTCTCGCATTTTCTGGGGCTATCGAGCTCGCTGGAGCTACTGCGGTCCGTGACAGTCTCTCCAGCGGATGCTGGCCCCGTCCCTCGACCAGCATGAGCTACATACAAACACGGCATACGGCTCCAGTTTATTTATTTATTTCAACTTTTTTGGTTCTGCAACTGTATTCTGGCAGCAGTTTTTTT
>LR738714.1:873919162-873959000 GCA_902687465.1 Secale cereale | reverse complement strand
AGGCCTCGTACGGGTCGTACTGCTCGTGCCTGGAGCGCACGGGCCCGCCCGGCGCGAAGTGGCCGCCGTGGTGGTGATGCTGCTGCGCGGGGTAGTGGCCGCCGCGGCGGTGGTCGTAGGGCGGGGCCGGATCCATGGCCGCGCGACGGGTCGCCGGCGGGGGGATTCTAGGGTTTGCGCGACAGAGAGAGGGGGGGATCTCGCGGGCGGGTGGATGGGTGGGGAAATCGGCTTTGGCTTTGCCTTGTGCTGCTCTGCTTGCTTGGCCAGCCGGCAACGGCAGGAGCTAGGGTTTGGGGTGGGATCGGATCGGATCTGTGGATGGCGTCGGCCGGCGGCGGTGGGGTGGGCGGGGTGTGCGTACGGTGCGGCGCCAGGGTTGGGTTGGCCTTAATAGGTAGGTAGGCAGGCAGGCCGGTTTGCATCGGCTAGGCAACGCACGCGACCTGTGCCGACGGTCGAGGTTGTCCGGCGACGCCCGGGCCCTTCTTTTTCCCCTACATGTGCCACATGCGTGACTTGCCCTTGTCTCATCCGGTCCCACGCGTGTCTCTGTGTCTTCTCTCCTTCTACATCGTCCCAACAAATATCATCCGGCATTGGCGATGGTAATGACCGCGGTGGGGAAGAGATCGGTTCGTCGCGCGCCCTCTAACCAGGGGGGGCTGGTTTGGTGAAGGTGATGGTCGTAGCTGGGTAGAGGTCGGTTCGTCGTGCCCCTCAAGCCGAGAAGGGCGGAAGGAGATGAGAGGTGACGACATGGCCACCGAAGGAGGGTGAGGGGCACCACGACAAAAATGTGTAGGTAGTGCTGGGATGGTCGGGACGAAGGGCTAGCAAAGATATGATGAGGCAAAAAGGTGACGAAGGTTAGGCGGGACGGTAAAAACAAAAGTGATGATGGCATGTCGTCGTCAAGATAGGTCTGTTATGAGTCAAGAGGTCGACAAGAGTCGATGTGGACAAGGCTAGTAAGAGTGTTATGGAGTTACCCATCACATTGTTTTGCTTTTAACTGTTGGTAAAATGGAGCATGCACTAATATGACATGTTTGGGCAGACAACCCTCATACAAGTCCATGAGGTTTTGTCCGGGTTCATTGGACGAGAGGGCCGGCGATGGTCGTTGGTATTTATAAGACCACCTCAATTGAAGTGCTTAGTTAATCGAGGAAATTAATGGCTTCTCGTTGTGTGCAATTTGTGGTTTAATTGTGGTGCCTCTTTCTGATACGGCATGCATGGCCTTTATATACGTCCTCACGCGGGAATGTTGGAAATATGCCCTAGAGGCAATAATAAAAGGATTATTATTATATTTCCTTGTTCATGATAATTGTCTGTTATTCATGATTGAATTGTATTGTACGGAAACAGCGATACATGTGTGAATACATAGACCACAACGTGTCCCTGGTAAGCCTCTAGTTACTAGCTCGTTGATCAACAGATGGTCACGGTTTCCTGACCATGGACATTGGATGTCATTGATAACGGAATCACATCATTAGGGGAATAATGTGATGGACAAGACCCAATCCTAAGCCTAGCACGAGATCGTATAGTTCGTAATGCTTAAGCTTTTCCAGTGTCAAGTATCTGTTCCTTAGACCATGAGGTTGTGCAACTCCCGGACACCGTAGGAATACTTTGGGTGTGCCAAACGTCACAACGTAACTGGGTGGCTATAAAGGTACGCAACGGGTATCTCCAAAAGTGTCTGTTGAGTTGGTACGAACCGAGACTGGGATATTGTCACTCCGTATGACAGAGAGGTATCTCAGGGCCCACTCGGTAAGACATCATCATAATGAGCTCAAAGTGACTAAGGAGTTAGTCACGGGATGATGGATTACGGAACGAGTAAAGAGACTTGCCATGACGAGATTGAACAAGGTATCAGATCTCACTTTCGTAAGTGACCGTAAAGGGATTGACAACCCCTTATCGCGTTGGCTGCGAAGTTCTTATTTGTTTGCGCAGGTGCGAGGGACTCGTGTATGGTCTCCTACTGGATTGATACCTTGGTTCTCAAAAACTAAGGGAAATACTTACGCTACTGTGCTGCATCTCCCTTTCTTCTTCGAGGGAATACAACGCAAGCTCGAGAAGTAGCAGATACCAGAGGGGGACTCCCAGAGGCTAGAAGCCCTAGGGGCGCGCCTCCCAGGCTTGTGGGGCCCCTAGAATGCCTACAACCCTAACTCCAACTCCATATGTTGCTATTCAACGAGAAAACAATCAGAGAGAATGATTCATCGTGTTTTACGATACGGAACCGTCGCCACCTCCTGTTCTTCATCTGGAGGGCTGATCCGGAGTCCGCTCGGGGCTCCGAAGAGTGAAATATGTCGCCGTTGTCATCATCAACCTTTCTCCATCACCAATTTCATGATGCCCATCGCCGGGAGTGAGTAATTCCATTGTAGGCTTGCTGGACGGTGATGGGTTGGATGAGATTTATCATGTAATCGAGTTAGTTTTATTAGGGCTTGATGCCTATTATCCATTATGTTCTGAGATTCATATTGCTATGACTTTGCTATGCTTAATGCTTGTCACTAGGACCCGAGTGCCATGATTTCAGATCTGAACCTATTATGTTTTCAAGAATATATATGCGTTCTTGATCCTATTTGCAAGTTATATGCACCTATTACGTATTATGATCCACATACCCCAATGTGACAATAATTGGGATTCTTTCCGGTGATTGCCGTAGTTTGAGGAGTTCATGTATTCACTAGGTGATAATGCTTTGTTTCAGTTCTCTATTAAAAGGAGACCTTAATATCCCTTAGTTTACATTAGGACCCCTCTGCCACAAAAGGGTAGGACAAAAGATGTCATGCAAGTTCTTTTTCATAAGCATGTATGACTATATACGAAATACATGCCTATATTACATTGATGAATTGGAGGTAGTTCTTCGTTGCTTTAGGTTATAGCTTCTACATGATGAATATCATCCAACACAATTATCATCGCCGATCCATTGCCTACGAGTTTGTCACATATTGATCTTTGCTAAGTTACTTTCGTTGATGCTACTGTTGCGATCACTACAAAATTGATATTGTTATTATTGCCACTATTATCGTTACTATCATACTACTTTGCTACTAAATACTTTGCTGCAGATATTAAGTCTTTCAGGTGTGGTTGAATTGACAACTCAACTGATAATACTCGTGAATATTCTTTGACTCCCCTTGTGTCGAATCAATAAATTTGGGTTGAATACCCTAGCCTCGAAAACTGTTGCGATCCCCTATACATATGGGTTATCACCGATCTCCAGCTCTATAATTACCCAACTATTCCAGAAACCCTGGAGGAGTCAGAGAAAAATTGTTTCAGCCACCGCAAGTTCTAGAACCACGAGATCCAATCTAGAGCCCTTTTCCGGCGCTTCGCCAGAGAGGAACACGACCACAAAGGGGTCCATCATCCTCATTGGTGCTCCTTTGATGATGCGTGAGTAGTTTACCACAGACGAATGGATCCGTAGGCAGTAGCTAGATGGCTTCTTCTCTTTTTGATCTCCAATACAATGTTCTCTTCAGAGATCTATTCGATGTAACTCTTTTTGCGGTGTGTTTGTTTGGATCCGATGAATTGTGAGTTTATGACCAGGTCTGTTTTTATCCATTTCATGATTATTATAGCCTCATATTTCTTCTTCGATATTTTGGTCTTGTTTGGCCAACTTGATTGATTTATCTTGTAATGGGAAGAGGTGCTTTGTAATGGGTTCGATCTCGCGGTGCTCAATCTCAGTGATAGAAAGAGACATGACACGGATGTATCGTTGCTATTAAGGATAAAAGGATGGGGGTCTATTCCTACATGAATAGATCTTGTCTACATCATGTCATCGTTCATAAGGCAATACTCCGTTCTTTCATGAACTTAATACAGTAGATGCATATTGGATAGCGGTCGATGTGTGGAGCAATAATAGTAGATGCACGCAGGAGTCGGTCTACTAATCTTGGACGTGATGCCTGTATACATGATCACTGTCTTGGATATCGTCATAATTATTTATTCTTCTATCAATTGCCCAACATTAATTTCTTTACATGTATCTATTTCTCATCATATACTTTCAGATCTATATTGCTATTTGCATTTCCAATTTATTTGTCTCTTTTATTTCACATCTACATTATCAAAACCCCCAAAAACATCTAACTATGTTTTATTTTATTTTATTTTATTTTATTTGCATCTATCAATCTATCTATTTATCATATTACCTTACCCAAGAGGGATTGACAATCCCTCTACGCATCGGGTTGCGAGGATTTGTTGTTTGTGTGCAGGTGTTGTTGATGGCTTCTCCCCCCTCGTTGGTTACCCCAAGTGGAAGGTTTGAGATGTAGCGTAATGGCAAGTTTCCCTTGGCAAGATACCAAGGATCGAATCCCGTGAGACTCCGAGGGCCAACAAGAAGGTGTCAACGCTAACGGCGCCAACTTAGCGGTTGACAGGACCTGCACACATATACAAATAACTTTGCTCCCAACGAGTACAGAGAGGTTGTCAATCCCTCGGGCCTTGTTGTTTACAAAGGATCAAACGCAAGAGGTAATAGTGATAGGTATGACTGCAACTAGGAAATAAGAACAGGAAGTAAATAGCGGGTGTGATCAGTGATGGTAATATGGACCGGGGTCCCATGATGTTCACTAGTGATGTCTCTCTCCCAAAAGACGATAAAACAGCTAAGCGAGGTAAACAAATAACAGCTGGGCAATTGACAGGATTATGTGCGCAAACCAATGCTAACTATGCTGTAAAGAAAGGTAGAGGCTCAAAAGCATGGGCGGTACGCCAAGGCAAGTAGACCGAAATCCATCTGCATCTACTACTAATCATCCACCTTGAGATATCTATCCAGAACATCTCGCTGGTATTAAGTTGCGAGTCCCACCCAAAGTGTAAACTCAAAGCAACAGACAACTGCATTAAAAGAACTTTGCGTAAAATAAACAATCCTTGCACCGGCAAGTACAAGCACCGTTGTTTTCCCCCTTGTGGCAACAGCACATCCCCTAGAATCATGTTTCTGTCACTCAAACTAGTCATCGAGGGGCATGAACCCACAATCAAGCATAACGTTCCCTCTTGGAGTTACTACCTACTACTCGGCCAAAGCAATAAATAGCAACGGAGAACATGCAAGAATTACTCAAGAACATAAATATAAAAGAGGTGAATCAAATATATTACTCACACACAATCTGAACATAATCTCATAATCCATCGGATCCCAGCAAACTCAGCAGAGCAACAGCATAAAGATTACATATGTGCCTCGATCATGTAGGGCAGCTCACGAGATCTAATCCATGAAGAACAAAGAGGGGAGGAGAACATCACATAGCTACTGGTAATGGACCCATGGTCCAAGGGGGACTACTCACGACTCATCCGGGAAGCGTCCATGATGGTGGAGAAGCTCCCGATGGTGGTTCTCCCCTCCGGCAGGGTGCCGGGAAGAGTTCTCCTGGTGCTCCCGATCTTGGAAGCGCGGCGGCGGCGGAACAGAGGCGAGATCGTAAAAAAGGGTTCCGTCCTCGAGGGTTTCGGGACGCGAGCAATATATATATGCAAAAGGGGGTCACCAGAGGCGGAGGTGGGGCCCCAGGCGCCCCCCTGGCGCGGCCAGGGGTGGGGTCGCGCCGGGTGGCCGCTTGGGCCACCCCAGGCTCCCCTCTGGCCCTGCTTTGGTTTTCTTGAAGCTCCCGATACGCTGATTTTTCCTGTATTTTTCCCGGAATTTTTAGGGCACTTTTAATATGGGGGAAACCTGAAATAGAAAAACAGCAGAAAACAGGAATTGGCACTGTGGTGCACTGAGTTAATAGGTTAGTCCAAATATGATCAAAAGTGTATAGAAGTGCATAAATATCATAGCAATATCACACAAAAGAGGCATGGAGCAAGCAGAAATTATAGATAAGTTTTGGACGTATCAACATCCCCAAGCTTAATTCCTGCTCATCCTCGAGTAGGTAAATGATAACAAGCATAATTTCTGTGGTGACATGCTATCAACCATATAAGAACTTTTAAGTAAAGCAACCAAGGCACGTAATTCAATTCAAGTCATAACAAGCAAGAGTCTATATTAGCATTGTAACAAGTAACATAAGAACATAAAGGTGCAAGAGCTCTCGCTGTCCGTGACTCGAATGTCTCCAAATGGTGTTTGCGTGCAAGAAAGGGGGTAGGGATATATGAGAGAGTAAAACATAGTTTTTGTATTGTTGAGAACTTAATCTACTAAAGTTTCACACTTGGTCTTCTTTGGAATCTTATCTTGACTCATCCCCAGACCGTCAGCCAGGTACAAGTCAAAATGATCCACTCCCTTTCGATATTTTGAGCACTCATGCAATGGATGAGCGTAAGCAAGAAAGTCGACACTTAGGATGGCAAAGAGAGAAAAATGATAGAGGGGGAAGACAAAAAAGGTGTGAAAGGCTCACATCAATGAGGACAATCATCGGCGAGAGAAAGCCAAATGATAGATATGATGCGAGGAGTAGGGATTGCCATGCAACGGATGCACATATGAGCTAAGGTAAGCTCTCCAATGGAACTAGTGGGGGTGCATCCAACTTGCTTGCTCAAGAAGACCTAGAGCTCTTTTGAGGAGGCTCATCATTGGAATATACAAGCCAAGTTCTATAGTGTAAAGGTCCCCACATAGCTATATGCATGAATAATAATCTCTATGGAGTACAAGGTATAAGATGGAGTACGAGTGTGGATCTCTCAAAAGGAATAGTAGTGTGCCCCCTTCTCTCTTTTTATTTCTTTTTCTCTTTTTTCTCTTTTTTTTATTTTTTTGTGGCCTCAATGGCTCTTTCTATTTATCTCTCATTTGTCCTCTTTGGGATCTTTTGATTTTGTCCTCTTTGGGATCTTTTGATTTGTCCTCTTTGGGATCTTTTCCTCCCTTTAGGGGCAACACTCTATATATTACAAGAAGTATAGAAGTGTAATGCCCCGGATGTAATACTTTCCCTTTTGGGCTTATAATATATCTCCGGCTTCATCTATTTCCATTTCGGGTTCTTTGTCTTTCGGGCTTTCGTCGTTTTGTTGTGTGAGTGTGTGGCATTCATTCATATCATGTAGACATGTGCATTGCATTTTGTTTGTGTTGTGGGTTGTTTCCGGTTCGTGGCGTTTCTTCCCGTTGTCCGTTTCGTGTTCCGGAGCTCCCTCACGTGTTCGTGACGTCCCGTAGGCCTTCTTTGTTGTTCGGGCGTTTTTCGTTACCGGTGTGCCGCGAGGTTGTTGTGTGTGTTGTTGTTTTGTTGTGTGCAACCCGCCTCTCAAATCTCGTCTCGTTTGGGCTCCGTTGACTTTTCCCTCCGTTGTCCGTGTGGGTCCGAAGTGCCCTTACTTCGTGTCCCGGAAACACCCTTACCGCAGTCTGTTATCTCCGTCTGGTCCTTTTAAATCGTCCCCGCGATCGGGTCCGTTGGATCCCGATCGGAGGGCTCCTAAACACCCCTATCTCCTAACCCTAGTCTAAATCTGCTATTTATAGACCCCTAGGTCTATTTGGAGCATCCCCTTCTTCTTCCCCTTCTCCTCTCTTTTTTTTTCCTTTTGTTTCTCAGATCCGCCGCACTGTTCAAAAATCAGATCGCCGATCCGCCGCCGCGGCTGCAGCGCCGCGCCGAAGTCAACGGCGCCAGCCTTCCACCGCGCCCGCATCGCCACTTGGCGCCAGGATCGCGTCGGCCGGGTCGGGCGACCGAGCCAGGCCGCGTCGCCAGCTCGCCTCGTCATCGGGCCGGTCCAGGGGACCAGATCGCCGCCTCCAGCGACCGGACGAGCAGGGCCTCGGCTCCACCGGGCCGTACCCCCTTCGCCGTCGCCAGCCGGAGGCCTCCACCTCCGCGCCCGCCTGGGCCGGGCGGCTTGAGGCCCAGCCGCCATCCCGTCGCAAGCCGCCAGCGCCCCGTGGGCCACCGCGCAGCCGCCGGCCCACTCCCGCGGCAACCGCCGCCGCCTTTTTCCTCCGGGCCGGATCCAGCTTCTGGGCCGCGCCGCCGCACCCCGCCAGATCTGGGCCCAGTTGCCACCGCTGCCACTGTAGCTTCCCCGGCCCGTCACTGTTCATCAGATCTCTGAGGTTGTTTTTTTTTCCTAAGTCCCTGATCTGTTAATCTGAGATGCCTACTTTGACCTGCTGTAACTTTTTACCTGTTGCTCCGTTTTGAGCGTGTGATATGTCCAGATGTTCGTGGAGTTGCCCTCTACGTTTTACCTGTTGTAGTCATGCATGTTAGAGTTCATCTAGGGGCTTGTTTTGCTGTTACAAGAGTGTATGATGATATAAACTGCTGCTATGTGTTATTTTTGTGCCACCTTTGACATGTGATATCTTTTAGCTCGTTTGTCCAAACGATGCAAATGACATGTCCACGTGTTCGTCTTGACACGAACTACGTGTTGGGTGTGATAGGTTGCATGGTAGATGTTTTGTTTCCTTGTTATCATCGTTGCAAGATGCCATGTTCAAATGTTGTGTTTTTACTTGTTATGAAATGCCATGTTGTTGAGCTCGTTGTAATCGGTGTGTTCACCACATTGATGCATGCTTGTGTGTTTCGGGATCACCGTCATATGTATTTTGATGAGGTGCTTACCCTTTGCCATGTTTAGTTTCGAGGTGTCTTAAACATGCTCTTTTTGATGCTATGATGATGTTGCTGTTTTAGGACTTAGTGAAATTTCACTAAGTCTGAAATCTGTAACGTTCCGATGCCATGTTCGTGTGATGTTGTAGGACAAAGCATGATAGTTTTGGGGTGGTTTTTGATTGTTCCATGAAGTATATATTGTTGTCTTTCCATCCATGTCCTCACATGTCCATTTGAGTGGCTGTAGCATGTTTATCTTTTGCTCCAAACTTTCAATAAAATTCTGCTGCCAGAATTTTATTTCAAAGTTCAATATGTCCAAGATCATTGCTAGTGATCCGTGACTCCGTTGGGGGTGCACTTTGGACCTACTTGCTGTACATTATATCTAGTTTATGTTCAAGTCCTTTGCCATGCTTTTTGGGTGCTGTAGATTAATTATTTGGTGCTCCCAAGATGCTATGTTGCTGTAATTTGCAGTTTTCGCTCAAATCTTGTTTCGGGCATAACTTTTAGCCCGTAACTCCGATTTCAGCGAACTTTATATCAAACTTGGGTGATTTTCTGTGTAGATTAATAATATCAGGTTGTTATCTTGTTTTGAGGTGTTTTGCTTGAGTGATGTTTTCCATGCTCCATGTGCATCTCTAGTGCATCCATCATGCATACATGTTTTTCGAGTGCGCATTGCATCGTGTTGATTGGTGCTTGGTGTGTTTGTCTTGTTTAGACCCGGAAGTTGAGCACGAGTTTTCCAACGAGGTTGAGCACGAGGTTTCCAACGAGTTTGAGCAAGAGGACCCTTCTTTCGATCCGAACTTCTTCTCTTCAGGCAAGATGACCGAACCCAGATAACATTACTATCTTTGTCTATTGCTAGTAGTCTCGATCTATAGTTTTGCCTCGATGCCCATGTTCTTCTTGTCAGCCTCCTACTTGTAACCAATTGCCATGTTTAACCACCCTACCTATGCAAACCGTTGCTTGGCTAAGTACGCTTCGCTCAGCCCTTCTTATAGCGTTGCTAGTTGCAGGTGAAGTGAAGATGCTTGCCTCATGTTGAAGTTTGGTTGGGTTATATCACACTATATTAATGCTTTAATTGAAATCACCTATATATTGGCAAGGGTGGAAGGCTAAGCCTTTTGCTTGGTGTTTTGTTCCACTCATGCCGTTAGGATCCGTATAAGCCGGTTTTATGTTCCTTGATTATGCGTTCCTAACACGGTTGGGGTGTATGGGACCCCCTCGATAAACCGCTATGTGCTAAGTCTTTTCCAGCAAGTCCCAACCTTGGTACTATTTGCATAAACAACTAAAACCTTTCCGAGGGAGTAATTAACCCGAGGCTTAATTAATTCAACCCCCTGGGCCAGTGCTCGACTTGAGTGTTGGTCCAAACCAGAGTCACTTGCGGATACTACCCAGTTCGCTGGGGTCTTTGGTATCTGTACGTAGCGCTCATCCGGACGTGTCCTGAGACCTAGATACGCGCGGCTACTATCAGGGTGTCGACACGCCGGGAGGATTTGCTGGATTAGCCTTACCTTAGTTCGGTTTAACTTGAGCACGGGATTCCGAGGATACTCGGGTCTTCCCACTTTGGAGTTGCGACTCCGCGGATCGTGGGCTTGTAATGGGTCAAGTTGGAACACCCCTGCAGGGTTTGAACTTTCGAAAGCCGTGCCCGCGGTTATGTGGCAGATGGGAGCTTGTTAATTCCGGTTGTAGATAACTTGACACAATGATTCTAATACACTACCAGCGTGTGTTCCGTGACCGTCAATTTCCGAATAGGGATTCGGGAGTTGAACACGGAGGGGTTATGATTTTGAGCTTGTAGCTAGGATCACTTAGTGATCACTTCTCGCTTTGCCTTCTCTTCTCGCTCTCTCTTGCGTAAGATAGTGCTAGTTGCTGCTGCAGACTCTTTGTTGTTCCTTCACCTCATTCCTTTCTTCAGCCTTTTCCTCACCTAAAGGTTTTGATAGTTCTGTTACCCGGGAACGGGATTGCTGAGTCCTCTGTGGCTCACAGTTACTTCACACACCAGATGCAGGTCCAGCCGTGAGCTATCCAGGTGATGGCACCGAGCTGGATTGGGAGTACGACGAGGAGCGTAGTCGTTACTACGTGCGCTACCCGGACGATCAGTAGTGGAGACTCTTACTAGGATTCGATCCGCCTGTGGTTGTTTATTTATCTGAGTTGGTACTTTGACATTTGGATTTTGCCCTTAGAGGGTTGTAGTGATCTTATTGTATGATGTTTTGAGACTTGTACTGTTATTCTGTGACGTGGCGATTGTAAGCCGACTATTTTAAGTTTACCATCCCTCTTTTACATGAGTTGTGCAAAGATTACCAAACTTGAGATCATTCTAGGATGGACTTATGCCTTTAAGTCGGGCCTCGACCCGTAGGAGGTATAACTCCATCCTGGGCATTACAAGTTGGTATTCAGAGCCTTCTCCGACCTAGGAGCCCCCACTGTTTGATCGAACCGTTGACGGTTGAGTCTAGGCACACACTGAAAACTTTTTGAGTCATATATTATATCGGAGAGTAGGATTTCTTTGCTTCTCATCCCCTTTCTCTCTGGTGAGGACTCCTGACGTCTGCTCTTGTCTCTCCTATCTTCAAAATTTGCACAAAATTTTTTTTTAGGATTCCCGCGAGTATTCTGGGATTGTTTCGATGTTCTTGTGACAAGGATATTGTTCCTGATGCCTCCTGTTACCGAGGAGTTGAGCTTCGGGGTATCACTGTAACAAGCATATCGCGTCAGTACTAAATACTTAAGACGGCCGACATCGAAAATCTCCCCTATACGGCCAGTGGCACGATAACCCCGACATCACCCAGTACTGGGGAGGTAGTTCGGGAGTATTGCCATAGCTTGTTATAGTGGATGCTTTTCGAAGGTCCGAGGTACACAGTTTCCGAGAAAGACTGGTTATGTGTTGAAGGATGGATACACCTGGATGTAGGTTAGAGTTGATTGCGCGGTGCTTCCCGTGTATCCCCAACACCTGATTGCATAACTGGAATCTTTCGGAAAGCTATAGGTGGGTTTTATCCAGTAGATCGTAGGCATTCTTCCAACGAATGCAGGTTAGTGAGTTCGGGGTTCGACATTGAGTGAAGGGGTTATATGACCGAGGTTACTATCAGGAGTTGCATCTTAAAGGGTCCTTGGCTATGCTGATCCGGGGATTGCAAAACCTTTTCGTAACGCGTTCATATGCTTTCAGCACAAAGATGTTAGAACGAAACTCCTCTCTTGTGTTTGTTCCTTTCCGTACCTTGTTGTTTTTTTTATTTTATCCTTTTGATCCCTATGTGGCTTCTCGTGAAGACTGATGTTATCAATTAACTGAGAATTTCATTCGTTCTCTTGTTCGGATGATTTCATTCGTTCTTATTGTTCGAATGATTATTGTGAAGACTTGTTGCAATTCATTCCATTGATTCAGCTTATTCCTTTTGTCAATCAATTGCTGATTCGTGGTCATCTCTTACAGGATGGCTCCGAAAAGGGTTCCGAATGCCAACCCAGAGGGTGAAGAGGTTCCAGAACGTCCTCCTTCACCTCCTCCTCCGCCTGAGGCTTGGAGAGCAATTATGCAGACTACTGCTCAGAACACTCAGTTGATGATGCAGATGATGCAGCAAATGCAGGCTATGCAAGCTAATCAAGCTAATCAGGGCATTCCAATGAACCAAGGCAACTTCTTCCAGCAGCACCATGCTACCCTCAATCAGTTCCTGGCCAACAATCCTAAAGCTTTCAGTTACTGTGTCGACCCTCTTGATGCTGAGGATTGGCTGACCGATATCAAGAAGCATTTTGAGTGCAGTAACGTGAAAGAAGATGACTATGTGAAGTTTGCAGCCTTCCAACTGAAAGATCAAGCAGCCGACTGGTGGCAGCAGTATAAAGACTCAAGGCCGGGTCAAGTGATCTCGTGGGAGAATTTCTGCAAGGATTTCCGCTCGCATCACATTCCTACAAGTGTTATTGAGGGTATGCGTGAGCAATTCTGCAACCTCAAGCAGGGCTCCATGACAGTCTATCAGTATAATGTCAAGTTCCAAAACCTCGCTCGTTATGCAAAGCAAGACATACCTGATGCAAAGAGCAAAATCTATCAGTTCCGTGGAGGTCTCAAAGATGAACTTCAGCTTGCTCTCACTTTGTTCGAGCCAGACGAATTCGATAAGTTCTATAATATGGCTCTGAAACAAGAAGCAGCTCAGCTTAAGATGGAGGCTTCTAAGAAGAGAATTCGAGATGCTGTTCACTCTACCTCATCGTCTCAGTTGGCTGCGAAACAACAGAAATTCTGGCTTCCTCCTCCTCCAATGATTCGAGCTCCATACAACAACTCCAGCAACTTCAACAACTCCAACAACAAGAACTCTAGTGGTCGTGGTTTCTCCCACCCACCCAACCCAAGCAACCAGTCGAAGAAGCAGTTTCATTCTCAAGGCTCCAAGTCCAGTGGCTCTCAGTTCCGTCCTCTCTCAGAAGTGACTTGCAACAAATGCACTCAGAAAGGTCACTATGCCAACAGATGTCCGAATCCGAAGCGTCTTCCTCCTCCACCACCTGTGAGTTCAGCTATTGTCAGGCATGATCCAAAGGCTGCCAGGGTCAATCTGATGAATGCAGCACAAGCGGAGGCTTCTTCTGATGTCATTCTGGGTAACCTTCCAGTTAACTCTATCCCAGCTAAAGTGTTATTTGATTCGGGTGCTTCTTGCTCTTTTATGTCATATCCATTTGCATCCAAGAATAATGTTCACTCTGAAGCCTTGCCAAGACCTTTGAGTGTCATATCACCTGGCAAGAGATTGAGTTCTAGTATGGTGGCTCCGGATGTTTCTATTCGCATGGGTGACTATCGATTTTTGGCTTCACCGGTGATTCTTGGTCATTCTGACATCGACCTCATTCTCGGAATGGATTGGCTTTCTCAGCACGATGCTCACATTGATTGTGCTCAAAAGGAAGTCAAGTTGACGCATTCTGATGAAGATGTGATTATCTTCGCCTCCAGGGATAATACTATTCGGCTTTTCTCTCTTAATGATAAGGGTGAAATTAATGCCATAGAGCAAATTCCAGTGGTGAATGAATATCAAGACGTCTTTCCAGAAGATCTTCCAGGCATGCCTCCACACCGTCAGGTGGAGTTTGTCATTGAACTCGAGCCGGGCACCGAACCTGCTTGCCGGCGTCCATACAAGCTCTCTCCGGATGAATTGAAGGAATTGAAGAAGCAGCTTGATAAGCAGGAGAGTATGGGTCTCATCAGACCGAGTACATCTCCGTGGGGCTGTGGTGTCTTATTTGTCAAGAAGAAAGATGGCACGGAGCGTCTCTGTGTTGACTACCGGCCACTGAACAAGAAGACGATTAAGAACAAGTATCCGCTCCCCAACATCAACGAACTCTTTGAGCAGCTCAAAGGAGCTAAAGTGTTCTCTAAGCTTGACCTTCGAATGGGCTACCATCAAATTCGCATTCGCGAGGAAGACATTCCCAAGACGGCCTTCAGAACGAGCTACGGTTCATACGAGTATACCGTCATGTCCTTCGGTCTCGCCAATGCTCCTCCTACCTTTTCAAGGATGATGCATTACATCTTCAACCCCTATACTGGCGAATTCGTGCTTGTGTATCTGGATGATATTCTGGTGTTTTCCAAGAATGAAGAAGATCACGAAAAGCACTTGCGTCTGGTTCTTGATCGACTCCGAGAGCATAAATTCTATGCCAAGTTCTCAAAGTGCGAGTTTTGGCTCGATAAGGTTTTGTACCTGGGCCACATTATCTCAGCTGACGGTATTGCGGTTAATCCCGAGAAAGTTGAAGCAATTGTCAACTGGGAAGCTCCTCAGAACGTCAAGCAGCTCCGCAGTTTTCTGGGTCTTGCCAGCTATTGCAGAAGGTTTGTGGAGAATTTCTCCAAGATTGCCAAGCCTCTTTCCAACCTCCTTCAGAAGAATGTCAAATACTTTTGGTCTCCCGAGTGTGAAGTGGCTTTCAAAACCCTCAAAGAGAAGCTTGTCTCTGCTCCAGTTCTGACTCCTCCGGATGAAACTAAGCCATATGAAGTGTTCTGTGACGCTTCTCTTCAAGGTCTTGGTGGTGTGCTTATGCAAGATAAGAAAATTGTGGCATATACTTCTCGGCAGCTCAAGCCCAGTGAGAAGAACTATCCCACACATGATCTCGAGCTAGCAGCTGTGGTACATGCTCTGATTACGTGGAGACATCTGTTGTTGGGCAGAAAGGTCGACATCTTCACCGATCACAAGAGCTTGAAGTACATCTTCACACAGCCGCACCTGAACCTCCGCCAGACTCGTTGGGTCGAGATGATCCAAGAGTACAACCCCAGCATTGAGTACACTCCAGGCAAGGCGAATGTAATTGCAGATGCTTTGAGCAGAAAGGCATATTGCAACAGCCTTCTTATCAAGCCACACCAGCCTGAGCTTTGTGAAGCTTTCAGGAAGCTCAACCTTCAGGTTGTTCTGCAGGGTTTTCTTGCTAATCTCCAAATTGCTCCTACCTTGGAAGATCAAGTCCGTGAGGCCCAGCTCAGTGATACCATGGTGAAGAAGGTGAAACATGGGATTGCAAAGGGCACTCCAAAATATAAGTGCTTCCGTGTTGATGAGAGAGATACCTTGTTCTTCGAGGATAGACTCGTTGTTCCCAAAGGTGATCTCAGGAAGCTCATAATGGAAGAAGCTCATGACTCTCTCCTTTCCATTCATCCTGGCAGTTCCAAGATGTACCAAGACCTCAAGCAATCTTACTGGTGGACACGCATGAAAAGGGAAATTGCCCAATTCGTGAATGAATGTGATGTATGCAGAAGAGTGAAAGCAGAACATCAACGTCCAGCCGGTCTTCTCCAACCTCTTCCTATTCCTGAGTGGAAGTTCGACCACATTGAAATGGACTTCGTCACTGGCTTTCCTAAATCCAAGCGAGGCAATGATGCTATCTTTGTGGTGATTGACAAGCTTACCAAAGTTGCTCACTTTCTTCCAGTCAAAGAATCAATCAATGCAGCTCAACTTGCAGAGCTGTACACTTCCAGAATTGTGTCCCTACATGGCATTCCTCAAGTGATATCCTCAGACCGTGGCAGCTTGTTCACATCAAAGTTCTGGGACTCCTTTCAGTCAGCCATGGGCACGAAGATCAGGTTCAGCACTGCCTTTCACCCTCAGACTAGTGGTCAAGTCGAGCGTGTGAATCAGATCCTTGAAGATATGCTCAGAGCCTGTGTCATCTCCTTCGGCATGAAATGGGAAGACTGTCTTCCATTTGCCGAATTCTCTTACAACAACAGTTTTCAAGCAAGTGCAGGCAAAGCACCGTTTGAAATTCTCTATGGCAGAAAGTGCCGTACCCCTCTCAACTGGTCTGAAACAGGTGAACGCCAACTTCTTGGCAATGATTTGATCTCTGAAGCCGAAGAAATGTGCAAAGTCATACGTGAGAATCTCAAGGCCGCTCAGTCGCGTCAGAAGAGTTACTATGATGGAAAGCATCGTGACTTGGCTTTCGACATCGGTGATCATGTCTATCTCCGAGTTTCTCCGATGAAAGGAACCCAGAGATTCGGTATCAAAGGAAAGCTTGCTCCTAGATACGTCGGTCCTTTCAAAATTCTTGGCAAAAGAGGCGATCTAGCCTATCAGCTCGAGCTCCCTTCCAACTTTGCAAATGTTCATGATGTCTTTCATGTGTCTCAGCTTCGCAAATGCTTCAAGGCACCTGAGCGGATGATTCCGTTTGAGGAGATTGATCTTCAACAAGACCTTTCCTACCGAGAGCATCCAGTTGCAATTCTCGAAGAAACCGAACGCAAGACTCGTAACAAGACCATCAAGTTTCTGAAAGTAAAGTGGTCACATCACACAGACCGAGAAGCTACCTGGGAACGAGAAGATCATCTTCGTTCCGAGTACCCTTCCTTTTTCCAGTCCTAGATCTCGGGACGAGATCTTTTTGTAGTAGAGGAGAGTTTGTAATGCCCCGGATGTAATACTTTCCCTTTTGGGCTTATAATAAATCTCCGGCTTCATCTATTTCCATTTCGGGTTCTTTGTCTTTCGGGTTTTCGTCGTTTTGTTGTGTGAGTGTGTGGCATTCATTCATATCATGTAGACATGTGCATTGCATTTTGTTTGTGTTGTGGGTTGCATCCGGTTCGTGGCGTTTCTTCCCGTTGTCCGTTTCGTGTTCCGGAGCTCCCTCACGTGTTCGTGACGTCCCGTAGGCCTTCTTTGTTGTTCGGGCGTTTTTCGTTACCGGTGTGCCGCGAGGTTGTGTTGTGTGTTGTTGTTTTGTTGTGTGCAACCTGCCTCTCAAATCTCGTCTCGTTTGGACTCCGTTGACTTTTCCCTCCGTTGTCCGTGTGGGTCCGAAGTGCCCTTACTTCGTGTCCCGGAAATACCCCTGTGGTATTCTTTTATCTCCGTCTGGCCCTTTTAAAATCATCCCCGCGATCGGATCCGTTGGATCCAGATCGGAGGGCTCCTAAACAACCCTAGTCTCCCAAACCCTAGTCTAATTGCTATATATAGACCCCTAGGTCTATTTGGGCATCCCCTTCCTCTTCCTCCCCTCCCCTTTCTTTTTTTTTCCAGTTCTTTCAGATCCAAAAAAAATCAGATCGCAGCTATCCTCCCAGATCCCGAGGGGATCCGGTTTTCCTTCGTCCAGCCGCCGACCGCGTCCTCGTTCCCAGCGAGCGGAGTCAACGCCGTCGCGCCGTGCGCTGGTCAGTTCCAGCGTCTGCGGCCCGTCGCCGCATCGGGCCACTTGGCGCGAGTCCTCTGCGTCGGCCTCGTACCGGGCGGTCCAGGGGGGACCGCATCGCCTGAAGCGAGCCGGCCGCGCGCTCGCCTCGTACCGGGCCGGCCCGTACGCCGTCTTTCCCCGCCACTTCAGCGCGCGTCGCCGACTCCAGCCGCGTCGCCTCCCGCGTGGGCCCGAAGGCCCAGCACCTCCTCCCGCCAGTTGGGCGCCTCCGGGCTGCCAGCAGCTCGCGCCGCGCGCCGGGCCGCCGCTCGCCTCCCAGGCCTCGCCGCGCGCGGGCCCTTCTCCTCTCGCCCCGGGCCCAGCCACCGCAGGCCGCCTCCCAGCTGGGCCGCCGCCGCTGCGGGTTCCAGATCCGGGCCCAGATCGGGCCGCCGCCACTGTTCCTCCGGCCCACCCCGTTTTCAGATCTGATCCGTTAAGGTTGACTCTAAACTTCTAAGTCCCCAGATCTGCTTATCTGTGTTGCTAACTTTGCACTGCTGTAACTTTCTCTGTGGTGCTCCGTTTTGCGCGTGTAGCATGTCCAGATGTTCGTGGAGTTGTCCTCTACGTTTTACCTGTGGTAGTCATGCATGTTAGAGATCATCTAGGGCCTTGTTTTGCTGTTGCAAGAGTGCATGATGATATAAACTGCTGCTATGTGTTATTTTTGTGCCACCTTTGACATGTGATATCTTTTAGCTCGTTTGTCCAAACGATGCAAATGACATGTCCACGTGTTCGTCTTGACACGAACTACGTGTTGGGTGTGATAGGTTGCATGGTAGATGTTTTGTTTCCTTGTTATCATCGTTGCAAGATGCCATGTTCAAATGTTGTGTTTTTACTTGTTATGAAATGCCATGTTGTTGAGCTCGTTGTAATCGGTGTGTTCACCACATTGATGCATGCTTGTGTGTTTCGGGATCACCGTCATATGTATTTTGATGAGGTGCTTACCCTTTGCCATGTTTAGTTTCGAGGTGTCTTAAACATGCTCTTTTTGATGCTATGATGATGTTGCTGTTTTAGGACTTAGTGAAATTTCACTAAGTCTGAAATCTGTAACGTTCCGATGCCATGTTCGTGTGATGTTGTAGGACAAAGCATGATAGTTTTGGGGTGGATTTTGATTGCTCCATGAAGTATATATTGTTGTCTTTCCATCCATGTCCTCACATGTCCATTTGAGGTGCTGTAGCATGCTTATCTTTTGCTCCAAACTTTCAATAAAATTCTGCTGCCAGAATTTTATTTCAAAGTTCAATATGTCCAAGATCATTGCTAGTGATCCGTGACTCCGTTGGGGGTGCACTTTGGACCTAGTTGCTGTACATTATATCTAGTTTGTGTTCAAGTCCTTTGCCATGCTTTTTGGGTGCTGTAGATTAATTATTTTGAGCTCCCAAGATGCTATGTTGCTGTAATTTGCAGTTTTCGCTCAAATCTTGTTTCGGGCATAACTTTTAGCCCGTAACTCCGATTTTAGCGATCTTTATATCAAACTTGGGTGATTTTCTGTGTAGATTAATAATATCAGGTTGTTATCCTGTTTTGAGGTGTTTTGCTTGAGTGATGTTTTCCGTGCTCCGTGTGCTTCAATAGTGCATCCATCATGCATACATGTTTTTCGAGTGCGCATTGCATTGTGTTGATTGGTGCTGGTGTGTTTGTCTTGTTTAGACCCGGAAGTTGAGCACGAGTTTTCCAACGAGGTTGAGCACGAGGTTTCCAACGAGTTTGAGCAAGAGGACCCTTCTTTCGATCCGAACTTCTTCTCTTCAGGCAAGATGACCGAACCCCGATAACATTACTATCTTTGTCTATTGCTAGTAGCCTCGATCTATAGTTTTGCCTCGATGCCCATGTTCTTCTTGTCAGCCTCCTACTTGTAACCAATTGCCATGTTTAACCACCCTACCTATGCAAACCGTTGCTTGGCTAAGTACGCTTCGCTCAGCCCTTCTTATAGCGTTGCTAGTTGCAGGTGAAGTGAAGATGCTTGCTCCATGTTGAAGTTTGGTTGGGTTATATCACACTATACAAATGCTTTAATTGAAATCACCATATATATTGGCAAGGGTGGAAGGCTAAGCCTTTTGCTTGGTGTTTTGTTCCACTCATGCCGTTAGGATCCGTATAAGCCGGTTTTATGTTCCTTGATTATGCGTTCCTAACACGGTTGGGGTGTATGGGACCCCCTCGATAAACCGCTAAGTGCTAAGTCTTTTCCAGCAAATCCCAACATTGGTACTATTTGCCTAACAACAAACTAAACTTGCATAGGGAGTTATAAACCCTTTTTCTTAATCAACAACCCCGGGCCAGTGCTCCACATGAGTGTTGGTCCGAAACGGGGGTCCTGCAGGGCCACCTCGAGGAAACTCAAGGTTTGGTAAAAACCTGTAGCATCGCCCATCCGGACGTGTCCTGAGACCTAGATACGCGCGGCTACTATCAGGGTGACGACACGCCGGGAGGATTTGCTGGATTAGCCTTACCTTAGTTCGGTTTAACGTGAGCACGGGATTCCGAGGATACTCGGGTCTTCCCACTTTGGAGTTGCGACTCCGCGGATCGTGGGCTTGTAATGGGTCAAGTTGGAACACCCCTGCAGGGTTTGAACTTTCGAAAGCCGTGCCCGCGGTTATGTGGCAGATGGGAGCTTGTTAATTCCGGTTGTAGATAACTTGACACAATGATGCTAATACACTACCAGCGTGAGTTCCGTGACTGTCAATTTCCGAATCGGGATTCGGGAGTTGAACACGGAGGGGTTGTGTTTGTGAACTTGTAGCTAGGATCACTTAGTGATCACTTCTCGCGATGCCTTCTCTTCTCGCTCTCTCTTGCGTAAGTTAGTGCTAGTTGCTGCTGCAGACTCTTTGTTGTTCCTTCACCTCTTTTCTTTCTTCAGCCTTTCCTCTCCTAAAGGGCTTTGATAGTTCTGTTACCCGGGAACGGGATTGCTGAGTCATCTGTGGCTCACAGTTACTTCACCCACCAGATGCAGGTCCAGCCGTGAGCTATCCAGGTGATGGCACCGAGCTGGATTGGGAGTACGACGAGGAGCGTAGTCGTTACTACGTGCGCTACCCGGACGATCAGTAGTGGAGACTCTTACTAGGGTTCGATCCGCCTGTGGTTGTTTATTTATCTGAGTTTGGTACTTTGACTTTTGGATTTTGCCCTTAGAGGGTTGTAGTGATCTTATTGTATGATGTTTGAGGCTTGTACTGTTATTCTGTGACGTGGCGATTGTAAGCCGACTATTTTAAGTTTACCATCCCTCTTTTACATGAGTTGTGCAAAGATTACCAAACTTGAGATCATTCTAGGATGGACTTATGCCTTTAAGTCGGGCCTCGACCCGTAGGAGGTATAACTCCATCCTGGGCATGACAAGTTGGTATTCAGAGCCTTCTCCGACCTAGGAGCCCCCACTGTTTGATCGAACCGTTGACGGTTGAGTCTAGGCACACACTGAAAACTTTTTGAGTCCTATATTATATCGGAGAGTAGGATTCTTGCTTCTCATCCCCTTTCTCTCTGGTGAGGACTCCTGACGTCTACTCTTGTCTCTCCTATCTTCAAAATTTGCACAAATTTTTTTTTTAGGATTCCCGCGAGTATTCTGGGATTGTTTCGATGTTCTTGTGACAAGGATATTGTTCTCGATGCCTCCTGTTACCGAGGAGTTGAGCTTCGGGGTATCACTGTAACAAGCATATCGCGACAGTACTAAATACTTAAGACGGCCGACATCGAAAATCTCCCCTATACGGCCAGTGGCACGATAACCCCGACATCACCCAGTACTGGGGAGGTAGTTCGGGAGTATTGCCATAGCTTGTTATAGTGGATGCTTTTCGAAGGTCCGAGGTACACAGTTTCCGAGAAAGACTGGTTATGTGTTGAAGGATGGATACACCTGGATGTAGGTTAGAGTTGATTGCGCGGTGCTTCCCGTGTATCCCCAACACCTGATTGCATAACTGGAATCTTTCGGAAAGCTATAGGTGGGTTTTATCCAGTAGATCGTAGGCATTCTTCCAACGAATGCAGGTTAGTGAGTTCGGGGTTCGACATTGAGTGAAGGAGTTATATGACCGATGTTACTACCAGGAGTTGCATCTTAAAGGGTCCTTGGCTATGCTGATCCGGGGATTGCAAAACCTTTTCGTAACGCGTTCATATGCTTTCAGCACAAAGATGTAGAACGAAACTCCTCTCTTGTGTTTGTTCCCGTCTGTACCTTGTTGTTTTTATTATTTTATCCTTTTAATCCCTATGTGGCTTCTCGTGAAGACTGATGTTATCAATTTAACTGAGAAATTCATTCGTTCCTCTTGTTCGGATGATTTCATTCGTTCTTAATTGTTCGAATGATTATTGTGAAGACTTGTTGCAATTCATTCCATTGATTCAGCTTATTCCTTTTGTCAATCAATTGCTGATTCGTGGTCATCTCTTACAGGATGGCTCCGAAAAGGGTTCCGAATGCCAACCCAGAGGGTGAAGAGGTTCCGGAACGTCCTCCTTCTCCTCCTCCTCCGCCTGAGGCTTGGAGAGCAATTATGCAGACTACAGCTCAGAACACTCAGTTGATGATGCAGATGATGCAGCAAATGCAAGCTATGCAAGCTAATCAAGCCAACCAGGGTGCTCCTATGAACCAAGGCAACTTCTTCCAGCAGCACCATGCTACTCTGAACCAGTTCCTGGCTAACAATCCTAAAGCTTTCAGTTACTGTGTCGACCCTCTTGATGCTGAGGATTGGCTGACCGATATCAAGAAGCATTTTGAGTGCAGTAACGTGAAAGAAGATGACTATGTGAAGTTTGCAGCCTTCCAACTGAAAGATCAAGCAGCTGATTGGTGGCAGCAGTATAAAGACTCAAGGCCGGGTCAAGTGATCTCGTGGGAGAACTTCTGCAGGGATTTCCGCTCGCATCACATTCCTACAAGTGTTATTGAGGGTATGTGTGAGCAATTCCGCAACCTCAAGCAGGGCTCCATGACAGTCTATCAGTATAATGTCAAGTTCCAAAACCTCGCTCGTTATGCAAAGCAAGACATACCTGATGCAAAGAGCAAAATCTATCAGTTCCGTGGAGGTCTCAAAGATGAACTTCAGCTTGCTCTCATTCTGTTCGAGCCAGACGAATTCGATAAGTTCTATAATATGGCTTTGAAACAAGAAGCAGCTCAGCTTAAGATGGAGGCTTCTAAGAAGAGAATTCGAGATGCTGTTCACTCTACCTCATCGTCTCAGTTGGCTGCGAAACAACAGAAATTCTGGCTTCCTCCTCCTCCAATGATTCGAGCTCCATACAACAACTCCAGCAACTTCAACAACTCCAACAACAAGAACTCTAGTGGTCGTGGTTTCTCCCACCCACCCAACCCAAGCAACCAGTCAAAGAAGCAGTTTCAGTCTCAAGGCTCCAAGTCCAGTGGCTCTCAGTTCCGTCCTCTTTCAGAAGTGACTTGCAACAAATGCACTCAGAAAGGTCACTATGCCAACAGATGTCCGAATCCGAAGCGTCTTCCACCTCCTCCTCCTGTGAGTTCAGCTATTGTCAAGCATGATCCAAAGTCTGCAAGGGTCAATCTGATGAATGCAGCACAAGCAGAGGCTTCTTCTGATGTCATTCTGGGTAACCTTCCAGTGAACTCTTTTCCAGCTAAAGTGTTATTTGATTCGGGTGCATCATGCTCTTTCATGTCTCAACCTTTTGCATCCAAGTATGATGTGGGCATCAAAAGTTTGCCAAGGGAGTTATCAGTTGTTTCTCCGGGTAGATTGATGCATTCCAGTATATATGCTCCGGATGTTTCTATTCGCATGGGTGATTATCGATTTTTGGCTTCTCCGGTGGTTCTTGGTCATTCTGATATTGACCTCATTCTCGGAATGGATTGGCTTTCTCAGCACGATGCTCACATTGATTGTGCTCAAAAGGAAGTCAAATTGACTCATTCTGATGAAGATGTGATTATCTTCGCTTCCAGGGATAATACTATTCGGCTTTTCTCTCTTAATGATAAGGGTGAAATTAATGCCATAGAGCAAATTCCAGTGGTGAATGAATATCAAGACGTCTTTCCAGAAGAACTTCCAGGCATGCCTCCACACCGTCAGGTGGAGTTTGTCATTGAGCTCGAGCCGGGCACCGAACCTGTTTGTCGGCGTCCATACAAGCTCTCTTCAGATGAATTGAAGGAATTGAAGAAACAGTTGGATGAACAGGAGCGTATGGGTCTCATCAGACCGAGTACATCTCCGTGGGGCTGTGGTGTCTTATTTGTCAAGAAGAAAGATGGCACGGAGCGTCTCTGTGTTGACTACCGGCCACTGAACAAGAAGACGATTAAGAACAAGTATCCGCTCCCCAACATCAACGAACTCTTTGAGCAGCTCAAAGGAGCTAAAGTATTCTCTAAGCTTGACCTCCGAATGGGCTATCATCAAATTCGCATTCGCGAGGAAGACATTCCCAAGACGGCGTTCAGAACGAGCTACGGTTCATATGAGTATACCGTCATGTCCTTCGGCCTCGCCAATGCTCCTCCTACCTTCTCAAGGATGATGCATTACATCTTCAACCCCTATACTGGCGAGTTTGTGCTTGTGTATCTGGATGATATTTTGGTGTTTTCCAAGAATGAAGAAGATCACGAAAAGCACTTGCGTCTGGTTCTTGATCGACTCCGAGAGCACAAATTCTATGCCAAGTTCTCAAAGTGCGAGTTTTGGCTCGATAAGGTTTTGTACCTGGGCCACATTATCTCAGCTGACGGTATTGCGGTTAATCCCGAGAAAGTTGAAGCAATTGTCAACTGGGAAGCTCCTCAGAATGTCAAGCAGCTCCGCAGTTTTCTGGGTCTTGCCAGCTATTGCAGAAGGTTTGTGGAGAACTTCTCCAAGATTGCCAAGCCTCTTTCCAACCTCCTCCAGAAGAATGTCAAATACTTTTGGTCTCCCGATTGTGAAGTGGCTTTCAAAACCCTCAAAGAGAAGCTTGTCTCAGCTCCAGTTCTGATTCCTCCGGATGAATCCAAGCCCTATGAAGTGTTCTGTGACGCTTCTCTTCAAGGCCTTGGTGGTGTGCTTATGCAAGAGAAGAGAATTGTGGCATATACTTCACGTCAGCTAAAGCCAGCTGAGAAGAACTATCCCACACATGATCTCGAGCTAGCAGCTGTGGTACATGCTCTGATTACGTGGAGACATCTGTTGTTGGGCAGAAAGGTCGACATCTTCACTGATCACAAGAGCTTGAAGTACATCTTCACACAGCCGCATCTGAACCTCCGCCAGACTCGTTGGGTCGAGATGATCCAAGAGTACAACCCCAGCATTGAGTACACTCCAGGCAAGGCGAACGTGATTGCAGATGCTTTGAGCAGAAAGGCATATTGCAACAGCCTTCTCATCAAACCACACCAGCCTGAGCTTTGTGAAGCTTTCAGGAAGCTCAACCTTCAGGTTGTTCCGCAGGGTTTTCTTGCAAATCTCCAAATTGCTCCTACCTTGGAAGATCAAGTCCGTGAGGCTCAGCTCAGTGATACCATGGTGAAGAAGGTGAAACATGGCATTGCAAAGGGCACTCCAAAATATAAGTGCTTCCGTGTTGATGAGAGAGATACCTTGTTCTTCGAGGACAGACTCGTTGTTCCCAAAGGTGATCTCAGGAAGCTCATAATGGAAGAAGCTCATGACTCTCTCCTTTCCATTCATCCTGGCAGTTCCAAGATGTATCAAGACCTCAAGCAATCTTACTGGTGGACACGCATGAAAAGGGAAATTGCCCAGTTCGTGAATGAATGTGATGTATGCAGAAGAGTGAAAGCAGAACATCAACGTCCAGCCGGTCTTCTCCAACCTCTTCCTATTCCTGAGTGGAAGTTCGACCACATTGAAATGGACTTCGTCACTGGTTTTCCTAAATCCAAGCGAGGCAATGATGCTATCTTTGTGGTGATCGACAAGCTTACCAAAGTTGCTCACTTTCTTCCAGTCAAAGAATCAATCAATGCAGCTCAACTTGCAGAGCTGTACACTTCCAGAATTGTGTCCCTACATGGCATTCCTCAAGTGATATCCTCAGACCGTGGCAGCTTGTTCACATCAAAGTTCTGGGACTCCTTTCAGTCCGCCATGGGCACGAAGATCAGGTTCAGCACTGCCTTTCACCCTCAGACTAGTGGTCAAGTCGAGCGTGTGAATCAGATCCTTGAAGATATGCTCAGAGCCTGTGTCATCTCCTTCGGCATGAAATGGGAAGACTGTCTTCCATTTGCAGAATTCTCTTACAACAACAGCTTTCAAGCAAGTGCAGGCAAAGCACCGTTTGAAATTCTCTATGGCAGAAAGTGCCGTACCCCTCTCAACTGGTCTGAAACAGGCGAACGCCAACTCCTTGGCAATGATTTGATCTCTGAAGCCGAAGAAATGTGCAAAGTCATACGTGAGAATCTCAAGGCCGCTCAGTCGCGTCAGAAGAGTTACTATGATGGAAAGCATCGTGACTTGGCTTTCGACATCGGTGATCATGTCTATCTCCGAGTTTCTCCGATGAAAGGAACCCAAAGGTTCGGTATCAAAGGAAAGCTTGCTCCTAGATACGTCGGTCCTTTCAAAATTCTTGGCAAAAGAGGCGATCTAGCCTATCAGCTCGAGCTCCCTTCCAACTTTGCAAATGTTCATGATGTCTTTCATGTGTCTCAGCTTCGCAAATGCTTCAAGGCACCTGAGCGTATGATTCCGTTTGAGGAGATTGATCTTCAACAAGACCTTTCCTACCGAGAGCATCCAGTTGCAATTCTCGAAGTAACCGAACGCAAGACTCGCAACAAGACCATCAAGTTTCTGAAAGTCAAGTGGTCACATCACACAGACCGAGAAGCTACCTGGGAACGAGAAGATCATCTTCGTTCCGAGTACCCTTCCTTTTTCCAGTCCTAGATCTCGGGACGAGATCTTTTTGTAGTAGAGGAGAGTTTGTAATGCCCCGGATGTAATACTTTCCCTTTTGGGCTTATAATATATCTCCGGCTTCATCTATTTCCATTTCGGGTTCTTTGTCTTTCGGGCTTTCGTCGTTTTGTTGTGTGAGTGTGTGGCATTCATTCATATCATGTAGACATGTGCATTGCATTTTGTTTGTGTTGTGGGTTGTTTCCGGTTCGTGGCGTTTCTTCCCGTTGTCCGTTTCGTGTTCCGGAGCTCCCTCACGTGTTCGTGACGTCCCGTAGGCCTTCTTTGTTGTTCGGGCGTTTTTCGTTACCGGTGTGCCGCGAGGTTGTTGTGTGTGTTGTTGTTTTGTTGTGTGCAACCCGCCTCTCAAATCTCGTCTCGTTTGGGCTCCGTTGACTTTTCCCTCCGTTGTCCGTGTGGGTCCGAAGTGCCCTTACTTCGTGTCCCGGAAACACCCTTACCGCAGTCTGTTATCTCCGTCTGGTCCTTTTAAATCGTCCCCGCGATCGGGTCCGTTGGATCCCGATCGGAGGGCTCCTAAACACCCCTATCTCCTAACCCTAGTCTAAATCTGCTATTTATAGACCCCTAGGTCTATTTGGAGCATCCCCTTCTTCTTCCCCTTCTCCTCTCTTTTTTTTTCCTTTTGTTTCTCAGATCCGCCGCACTGTTCAAAAATCAGATCGCCGATCCGCCGCCGCGGCTGCAGCGCCGCGCCGAAGTCAACGGCGCCAGCCTTCCACCGCGCCCGCATCGCCACTTGGCGCCAGGATCGCGTCGGCCGGGTCGGGCGACCGAGCCAGGCCGCGTCGCCAGCTCGCCTCGTCATCGGGCCGGTCCAGGGGACCAGATCGCCGCCTCCAGCGACCGGACGAGCAGGGCCTCGGCTCCACCGGGCCGTACCCCCTTCGCCGTCGCCAGCCGGAGGCCTCCACCTCCGCGCCCGCCTGGGCCGGGCGGCTTGAGGCCCAGCCGCCATCCCGTCGCAAGCCGCCAGCGCCCCGTGGGCCACCGCGCAGCCGCCGGCCCACTCCCGCGGCAACCGCCGCCGCCTTTTTCCTCCGGGCCGGATCCAGCTTCTGGGCCGCGCCGCCGCACCCCGCCAGATCTGGGCCCAGTTGCCACCGCTGCCACTGTAGCTTCCCCGGCCCGTCACTGTTCATCAGATCTCTGAGGTTGTTTTTTTTTCCTAAGTCCCTGATCTGTTAATCTGAGATGCCTACTTTGACCTGCTGTAACTTTTTACCTGTTGCTCCGTTTTGAGCGTGTGATATGTCCAGATGTTCGTGGAGTTGCCCTCTACGTTTTACCTGTTGTAGTCATGCATGTTAGAGTTCATCTAGGGGCTTGTTTTGCTGTTGCAAGAGTGTATGATGATATAAACTGCTGCTATGTGTTATTTTTGTGCCACCTTTGACATGTGATATCTTTTAGCTCGTTTGTCCAAACGATGCAAATGACATGTCCACGTGTTCGTCTTGACACGAACTACGTGTTGGGTGTGATAGGTTGCATGGTAGATGTTTTGTTTCCTTGTTATCATCATTGCAAGATGCCATGTTCAAATGTTGTGTTTTTACTTGTTATGAAATGCCATGTTGTTGAGCTCGTTGTAATCGGTGTGTTCACCACATTGATGCATGCTTGTGTGTTTCGGGATCACCGTCATATGTATTTTGATGAGGTGCTTACCCTTTGCCATGTTTAGTTTCGAGGTGTCTTAAACATGCTCTTTTTGATGCTATGATGATGTTGCTGTTTTAGGACTTAGTGAAATTTCACTAAGTCTGAAATCTGTAACGTTCCGATGCCATGTTCGTGTGATGTTGTAGGACAAAGCATGATAGTTTTGGGGTGGATTTTGATTGTTCCATGAAGTATATATTGTTGTCTTTCCATCCATGTCCTCACATGTCCATTTGAGGTGCTGTAGCATGCTTATCTTTTGCTCCAAACTTTCAATAAAATTCTGCTGCCAGAATTTTATTTCAAAGTTCAATATGTCCAAGGTCATTGCTAATGATCCGTGACTCCGTTTGGGGTGCACTTTGGACCTAGTTGCTGTACATTATATCTAGTTTATGTTCAAGTCCTTTGCCATGCCTTTTGGGTGCTGTAGATTATTTATTTTGTGCTCCCAAGATGCCATGTTGCTGTATTTTGCAGTTTTCGCTCAAATCTTGTTTCGGGCATAACTTTTAGCCCGTAACTCCGATTTCAGCGATCTTTATATCAAACTTGGGTGTTTTTCTGTGTAGATTAATAATATCAGGTTGTTATTTTGTTTTGAGGTGTTTTGCTGGAGTGATGCTTTCCGTGCCCCATGTGCATCTCTAGTGCATCCATCATGCATACATGTTTTTCGAGTGCGCATTGCATTGTGTTGATTGGTGCTGGTGTGTTTGTCTTGTTTAGACCAGGAAGTTGAGCACGAGTTTTCCAACGAGGTTGAGCACGAGGTTTCCAACGAGTTTGAGCAAGAGGACCCTTCTTTTGATCCGAACTTCTTCTCTTCAGGCAAGATGACCGAACCCCGATAACATTACTATCGTTGTCTATTGCTAGTAGTCTCGATCTTTAGTTTTGCCTCGATGCCCATGTTCTTCTTGTCAGCCTCCTACTTGTAACCAATTGCCATGTTTAACCACCCTACCTATGCAAACCGTTGCTTGGCTAAGTACGCTTCGCTCAGCCCTTCTTATAGCGTTGCTAGTTGCAGGTGAAGTGAAGATGCTTGCTCCATGTTGAAGTTTGGTTGGGTTATATCACACTATATAAATGCTTTAATTGAAATCACATATATATTGGCAAGGGTGGAAGGCTAAGCCTTTTGCTTGGTGTTTTGTTCCACTCATGCCGTTAGGATCCGTATAAGCCGGTTTTATGTTCCTTGATTATGCGTTCCTAACACGGTTGGGGTGTATGGGACCCCCTCGATAAACCGCTATGTGCTAAGTCTTTTCCAGCAAGTCCCAACATTGGTACTATTTTCCTAATAACAAACTAAACATGCATAGGGAGTAATTAACCCTCTTTCTTAATCAACAACCCCGGGCCAGTGCTCCACATGAGTGTTGGTCCGAAACGGGGAGTCTGCGGGGCCACCTCAAGGAAACTCGAGGTTTGGTAAAAACCTGTAGAATCGCCCATCCGGTCGTGTCCTGAGACCTAGATACGCGCGGCTACTATCAGGGTGTCGACACGCCGGGAGGATTTGCTGGATTAGCCTTACCTTAGTTCGGTTTAACTTGAGCACGGGATTCCGAGGATACTCGGGTCTTCCCACTTTGGAGTTGCGACTCCGCGGATCGTGGGCTTGTAATGGGTCAAGTTGGAACACCCCTGCAGGGTTTGAACTTTCGAAAGCCGTGCCCGCGGTTATGTGGCAGATGGGAGCTTGTTAATTCCGGTTGTAGATAACTTGACACAATGATTCTAATACACTACCAGCGTGTGTTCCGTGACCGTCAATTTCCGAATAGGGATTCGGGAGTTGAACACGGAGGGGTTATGATTTTGAGCTTGTAGCTAGGATCACTTAGTGATCACTTCTCGCTTTGCCTTCTCTTCTCGCTCTCTCTTGCGTAAGATAGTGCTAGTTGCTGCTGCAGACTCTTTGTTGTTCCTTCACCTCATTCCTTTCTTCAGCCTTTTCCTCACCTAAAGGTTTTGATAGTTCTGTTACCCGGGAACGGGATTGCTGAGTCCTCTGTGGCTCACAGTTACTTCACACACCAGATGCAGGTCCAGCCGTGAGCTATCCAGGTGATGGCACCGAGCTGGATTGGGAGTACGACGAGGAGCGTAGTCGTTACTACGTGCGCTACCCGGACGATCAGTAGTGGAGACTCTTACTAGGATTCGATCCGCCTGTGGTTGTTTATTTATCTGAGTTGGTACTTTGACATTTGGATTTTGCCCTTAGAGGGTTGTAGTGATCTTATTGTATGATGTTTTGAGACTTGTACTGTTATTCTGTGACGTGGCGATTGTAAGCCGACTATTTTAAGTTTACCATCCCTCTTTTACATGAGTTGTGCAAAGATTACCAAACTTGAGATCATTCTAGGATGGACTTATGCCTTTAAGTCGGGCCTCGACCCGTAGGAGGTATAACTCCATCCTGGGCATTACAAGAAGATCTTTCACACTTTACAAAAAGTACTCAACATAAAGAAAATGAAACTATCATGATGTATGCAAATGTATGCCTCTGCCGGTGTAGCAGGATATGCAATGATACTAGCGCGTCATGTAGCAATGATTAGGGCAAGGCCCAACTAGCATGCGGCTCATCGATCAAGCAATAAGCATGTATGACATGAAGATCAAGTCATGAGAAGATGGATGTTGCATGGCAATGTATCTCAGAAAGGCTATGGAAATGCCTTGATAGGTAGGTATGGTGGCTGTTTTGAGGAAGGATATAATGAGGCTTATGATGACAGAGCGTATCGTGCCAAGGATTTGGATGCACCGGCGAAGTATGCGCCAACTCTCGAGGTGAGAAAGGGCAATGCACGGTACCGAAGAGGCTAGAAAAACATGGATAGGTGGAAGTGTCAACTTTCGAATACTCACATTAGTCCGAAGAACTCATGCACTTATTATCGGTAACTCTCAATCTAATTAGGAGGTTCTCAAAGAGACAAGTACCCCGAGGAGGAGTGTATGGGGATTTGGTTATCCTTGCGCATCCTCGGCTCATGGTACGTGAGTGTACTCTAATATTCGATCCCTCCAAAGATTAGTGATCCATTTAGTAGCTAAAGTTCTCAACTATTTTGTAGGTTTTCGAAAATAAACACGGATTGCCCAAAATACGACATCTATCACTAATAGGCTAAAGCTCTTGACACCAAAAGTTCAGACATTACTCATGGCAATACCTCAAAACTATTGCAAGTTACTACTAAAATTAAATAGCAACCTCAATTACCTACTTTAAGTTAAGACACACAACTCAGTGCAACAGGCAAACTCTCTTAACGAGGATAAACATGAAAACTCAAGAGAGTTCAACAACCAACTATACAAAAGCTCTTTAAAAAGAAAGGCATGAAAACTAAGAGCTAAACATGACAGTAGCTATGGAAAGACAAAGAACACACACAACAAAGATAAGCATGAAAATCCTATGTTGTGTTCTGGGTTGAAGTGGAGCGTGTTTCTCTCCCACACAAAGAAAGCTGGGTTCTAACTTGTTATGAACAACAAGCAAAGCTAAAGAAAATGAAAAAGGAAACTAAAAGCAAGATGCTCCAAGCATAGCAGAGCGTTTGACCCTCCTGAATCTTTTTATCATCTTTCCTCGCACACTTGAAAACTCCCTTCATACATAACTCATCATAATCTGATTAGCGAGGTTAGTACCCATAATAAAATAATTTTTCCTTGCTGGAAATAAAGATAATCTTGAAGAGCTACTGTTTCTCAAGATTGCCAAAAGGTTTTTGCAAAGAAAAAGAAAGCTCAAGGTTTGCAAAACGAAGAAAAGGCAAAACAGGACAGAATCTGTGAAAAACAGACCAGCAGGTAGTAAATAATTTTTTCGGGGCACTTCTGCAACTCAAATAAAAAAAACTCAGAACAGACGCCCGAAAGCCAATTGTATAGAGCACGCTGTCAAAAAAATTCAGATCAAAAAGATGATCTGGAGATTTTATACGAATTTTTCTGTCCAAGGACAGAATCTGTTTTCTGGACTGCACGTCACAACTTTTGAACTTTCTTGCAATCAGAGGCTAAACTTGGCACAAAGTTGAAAAGAAAAGATACAATGATGATGCTACTGTAGTAACAAACATAAAGACACAACAAAAGCAAAATAAAACTTTATTCGTTGTGGGCTGCCTCCCAAAAGCGCTTTCTTTTATGCCTTTAAGCTAGGCATGATGCAAAAAGATCAAGTTGTATCAATTGAACCATCATCAAGATCATCAAAAAGCTCTTCAATAGTACAACTAGTCTTAAGAGGACTTTCAAATAAAGGCCTAGTAAAGATACTTCTAGGGAGAAAACCAAAAGGTGGAAAGTCAATGGGAGATTCATTTATAAATTTATCAAAGAGAGGTATTTCTTTCAAAGTTTTCACAGTTTCAACCCCTTTGGCAATAGATGGATTACTTTTGGAACGAGGAGCCTTTGGAACGTAAACGAACTTAGGTTCCTTCTTTGCCGGAGTTTCTACCTTTTTGGCTTTGATTGAGGAGAAAGTAGTTCCTAAAGTGTCAAAGATTTCCTCAATCTTGTCTATCCTAGAAGAATCCAAGTCATGGGATTTGATGGTCTCCAAAATTTTGAGAATTTTATGCATGGAGCTATTGCTAGGCTTCTCGCCCCTCGTTGGTTACCCCAAGTGGAAGGTGTGAGATGTAGTGTTGCGGAAGTTTTTTCCTTGGCAAAGATACCAAGGATCGAATCCCCAGAGACTCCTAGGTTCAACAAGAAGGTGTCAACTGCTACGGCGCCAAATATTAGCAATCAACGTGGACCTGCACACAGATACAAATAACTTTGCTCCCAACGAGTACAGAGAGGTTGTCAATCCCTCCGGCCTTGTAGTTCACAAAGGATTAAACGCAAGTGATAGTAGTGATAGATATAATTGCAATAGTAAATAAAAGTGAAAAGTAAATAGCGGATGTGATCAATGATGGTAATATGGACCGGAGTCTCATGATGTTCACTAGTGATGTCTCTCTCCCAAAAGACAATAAAACAGCTATGTGAGGTAAACAAATTACAGCTGGGCAATTGACAGGACCATGTGCGCAAACCAATGCTGACTACATTGCAAGAAAGGTTGAGGTTCAAAGCATGGGCGGTACGTCAAAGTAAGTAGACCGAAATCCATCAATATCTACTACTAATCATCCACCTTGAGATATCTATCCAGAACATCTCGCTGGTATTAAGTTGCGAGTCCCACCCATAGTGTAAACTCAATGCAACAGACAACTGCATTAAAATAACTTTGCGTAAAGTAAACAATCCTTGCACCCGCGGGCACAAGCACCGTTGTTTTCCCCCTTGTGGCAACAACACATCCCCTAGACTCATGTTTCTGTCACTCAAACTAGTCATCGAGGGGCATGAACCCACAATCAAGCATAACGTTCCCTCTTGGAGTCACTACCTACTACTTGGCCAAAGCAATAAATAACAACGGAGAACATGCAAGAATTACTTACGAACATAAATATAAAAGAGGTAGATCAAATATATTACTCAAGCACAATCTGAACATAATCTCATAATCCATCGGATCCCAGCAAACTCATCATAGCAACAACATAAGGATTACATATGTGCCTCGATCATGTAGGGCAGCTCACGAGGACTAATTAGTGAAGCACAAGAACAGGAGGAGAACATCACATAGCTACTGGTCATGGACTCATGGTCCAAGGGAGACTACTCACAACTCATCCGGGAGGCGTCCATGGTGGTGGAGAAGCTCCCGGTGGTGATCCTCCCCTCCGGCAGGGTGCCGGGAAGGGTTCTCCTGGTGCTCCCGATCTTGGAAGCGGCGGCGGCGGAACAGAGATGAGATCGCGAAAAAGAGTTCCTCTTTCGAGGGTTTCGGGGGACGCTTTAAATATATGCCAAAGGGGGGCATCGGAGGAGCCTCGGGGGGCCCAGGCGCCCCCCCGGCGCGGCCCAGGGGGGGGGGCGCCGCCAGGGCGCCTGGAGCCCTGGTGGCCCCCCCGGCTGTCCTTCGGGCGCACGGTAGTTTCTGGAACGCTGATTTTTTATATAATTTTTCTGGATTTTTCCTGGCAGTTCTCGTAACGTGAAAACCTGAAATACAAAAACAGCCGAAAACAGAAACTGGCACTGGGGTGCACTGAGTTAATAGGTTAGTCCAAATATGATCAAAAGTGTATGGAAGTGTATAAATATCATAGCAATATCACCCAAAAGAGGCATGGAGCAAGCAGAAATTATAGATACGTTTTGGACGTATCAGCTATCAAGCCTATTCAAATTCCCTTGGATCTTACGGTCCAACTCATTTATCTTATTAATGCTTGGCATCTCTAGCTCTATCTTTTCAAGTTTTTTCATAATGTGAGCTAGGGTAATGTCCTCTTGAATGCTAACAACAGGGGGGTTTCCAACAAGATTTTCCATAATACTAAGAGATTCCCAAACTGGGGCTTCTAGGAAATTTCCATTGATAGCAGAATCTAGAATAAACCTATTCCAAGAAGTAATTCCAACATAAAAATTTCTACGCAGGATAGTAGTGATGTCTACACACGCTTCTACTCTTGTAGACTATGTTGGGCCTCCAAGCGCAGAGGTTTGTAGGATAGCAGCGATTTTCCTCAAGTGGATGACCTAAGGTTTATCGAACTCAGGGAAGTAGAGGTTGAAGATGGTCTCTCTCAAGCAACCCTGCAACTAAGATACAAGAAGTCTCTTGTGTCCCCAACACACCTAATACGCTTGTCAGATGTATAGGTGCACTAGTTCGGCGAAGAGATGTTAAATGGCAAGTGATATGGATGGCAAAACAAAGTAATATAAATCTGTAATAAAAAGTGCAGCAAGCAAACAAGTGGTAAACGTGAGCACAAATGGTATTGCAATGGTGGAAACAAGGCCTAGGGATCATACTTTCACTAGTGGCAACTCCCAACAACATTAACATAATCGAATCACATGATATTTCCCATAAAACATGCAATGGAGACGCACCCGGAGGTCATTCCTTCGTGGTCAAGAGAGGACGAGAATTATGTAGGGCTACAAAAGCACACCTCAAAGTTCGTAGTTCTCAATCTAAGGATTTCTCAATGTCACCGCGGCCATCCAAAGAGAGTTCCACAATCACCACAACATATCTAAAGGATAGTCAAAGACAAGCACCAAGAGACTCTCAATCTTCAATCAACACACAAGAGAGGAAATCACTCATGAAAATATTTTTCTAATCCATGTCCAATAGACCGCTGTCACCTTGGTCTCGGGGATTATACTAGATAAAGACAAGTGAGTACATCAATCCAATACATAGAGGAAGGGGAAATATCATGGGATCACCCTAGATTAACATAGCCTATGATCACAACGAAGATCACATCATGGGAGAGAGAGATAACCACATAGCTACACGTACGAGCCCTCGGCCCCGGAGGAAACTACTCACGCATGGACATGGTGAGGAGGAGGTTGATGATGGTGTTGATGGAGAGGTGCAGCCCCGCGAGGAGGAGACGGCCGGCGGCAGCCACGGAGGCGGCGGCGGCGGCCCTTGGGGGCGCGGCGGCGGCGGCGGCCCTAGGGGGCGGCGGCGGCCCTAGGGGGCAGCGGCTCCTTGGCCCCCCTTCTTCCTTGTGGATGGTGCTGCAATGGTGCTGGTCCTCCCCTCCAAGACGGCGGCTCGGGAGGAGGAAAATTCGTGGCCCTTGGTGACCTAGGTTTTCTCTCTTTATATAGACTCTCGGATTCCCGTCATCAGATTTCGGGCCTCAGTAAAACGGGCTTTACTCGGCCGTCCGGACTCCGATTTGGATGAATTTTATATCCAGAAGCATCGCCTCGAAATTCCCCACAACTTTCGCAACTAGACTTTTTCCGTTTGACGTCGTCTTCGGGCCGGAACGTGACCATCTTTAAAAAACGTTCTCAGACAGATTTCAGGAAAGTCAGAGTCCTACTCCAATACGACTCCTTTTGCGTTTTTGTCAATTTCCAAGTAATTCCTACACAATAAAGTGTAAAACAAGAACATTGTGCACTTTTGCAACCATTAGTAGGTTAGTCCAAATATGATCAAAAAGTGTATGGAAGTGCATAAATATCATAGCAATATCACACAAAAAGGGCATGGAGCAAGCAGTTATAGATACGTTTTGGACGTATCAAGTAGTAGATTGCTTCTTGGTGGCTCTTTTATGAGAATCATTAATTCTACACCAAGCATTTTTTAGACTTTCACCACCTCTTTGTTTAAAGGTGAGCACTTCTGACTCACCAAAGGCAAAAGGACCAGACATAATGCCAACTAAAAGCGAGATAATTATTTTTGTGATTTTTGGTAAGGGACACTAAATCAAAAACTGAAAGATAAACTAACAAGACTAAAAAGCAAAGATATAAGATAGCGTGCAACTCCCCTATCTTGAAGAGTGGAGTCCCCGGCAACGGCGCCAGAAACTTTGCTTGATGGCTTCTCGCCCCTCGTTGGTTACCCCAAGTGGAAGGTTTGAGATGTAGCGTAACGGCAAGTTTCCCTTGGCAAGATACCAAGGATCGAATCCCATGAGACTCCGAGGGCCAACAAGAAGGTGTCAACGCTAACGGCGCCAACTTAGCGGTTGACAGGACCTGCACACAGATACAAATAACTTTGCTCCCAACGAGTACAGAGAGGTTGTCAATCCCTCCGGCCTTGCTGTTTACAAAGGATCAAACGCAAGAGGTAATAGTGATAGGTATGACTGCAACTAGTAAATAAGAATAGGAAGTAAATAACGGGTGTGATCAGTGATGGTAATATGGACCGGGGTCCCATGATGTTCACTAGTGATGTCTCTCTCCCAAAAGACGATAAAACAGCTAAGCGAGGTAAACAAATTACAGCTGGGCAATTGACAGGATTATGTGCGCAAACCAATGCTAACTATGCTGTAAAGAAAGGTAGAGGCTCAAAAGCATGGGCGGTACGCAAGGCAAGTAGACCGAAATCCATCTGCATCTACTACTAATCATCCACCTTGAGATATCTATCCAGAACATCTCGCTGGTATTAAGTTGCGAGTCCCACCCAAAGTGTAAACTCAAAGCAACAGACAACTGCATTAAAAGAACTTTGCGTAAAGTAAACAATCCTTGCACCGGCAAGTACAAGCACCGTTGTTTTCCCCCTTGTGGCAACAGCACATCCCCTAGACTCATGTTTCTGTCACTCAAACTAGTCATCGAGGGGCATGAACCCACAATCAAGCATAACGTTCCCTCTTGGAGTTACTACCTACTACTCGGCCAAAGCAATAAATAGCAACAGAGAACATGCAAGAATTACTCAAGAACATAAATATAAAAGAGGTGAATCAAATATATTACTCACACACAATCTGAACATAATCTCATAATCCATCGGATCCCAGCAAACTCAGCAGAGCAACAGCATAAAGATTACATATGTGCCTCGATCATGTAGGGCAGCTCACGAGATCTAATCCATGAAGAACAAAGAGGGGAGGAGAACATCACATACCTACTGGTCATGGACCCATGGTCCAAGGGGGACTACTCACGACTCATCCGGGAAGCGTCCATGGTGGTGGAGAAGCTCCCGGTGGTGGTTCTCCCCTCCGGCAGGGTGCCGGGAAGAGTTCTCCTGGTGCTCCCGATCTTGGAAGCGCGGCGGCGGCGGAACAGAGGCGAGATCGTAAAAAAGGGTTCCGTCCTCGAGGGTTTCGGGACGCGAGCAATATATATGCAAAAGGGGGTCACCAGAGGCGGAGGTGGGGCCCCAGGCGCCCCCTGGCACGGCCAGGGGTGGGGCCGCGCGGGGTGGCCGCCTGGGCCACCCCAGGCTCCCCTCTGGCCCTGCTTTGGTTTTTCTTGAAGCTCCCGATACGCTGATTTTTCCTGTATTTTTCCCGGAATTTTTAGGGCACTTTTAATATGGGGGAAACCTGAAATAGAAAAACAGCAGAAAACAGGAACTGGCACTGTGGTGCACTGAGTTAATAGGTTAGTCCAAATATGATCAAAAGTGTATGGAAGTGCATAAATATCATAGCAATATCACACAAAAGAGGCATGGATCAAGGAGAAATTATAGATACGTTTTGGACGTATCAGTTGTTTATATAACTTGTTTGGTTCTTCTACTGGATTGATAACCTTGGTTTAATAACCGAGGGAAATACTTACCGCCACTATGATGCATCATCCCCTCTTCTTCGGGGAATTTACGAACGCGGTTCACAAGTAGCAACCACTAAGGAAGAAATATGCCCTAACACATGTCCACCCTTGCCTCGCAACTGGGCATGTAGTCATTTTTGTCCCAGTTGCAAGCCAACCCTTGACTCGCATCTGGGGCCCATAGTTGTTTGTGCCCCAGTTGCAATCCCACCCTTGAGTCACAATTGGATTATTTTTTGTTATCTCAGTTGGAAGTACACCATCAACTCACAACTGGGCATGTAGTTATTTTTGTCCCAGTTGCAAGTTCAACCTCGACTCGCAACCAGGCCCGTAGTTTATTTTTCATCTTACTTGCAAGTCCACACTTGACCCGCAACTAGGCCAATAGTTTTTATGTTGTCCCAGTTGCAAGTTCACCCCTCAACTCGCAATTGGATATGTAGTTGTTTTTTCCTAGTTGCAAGTCCACCCTTGACTGGCAACTGGGCCCATAGTTTTTTGTTGGTTTTGTCTCAGTTGCATGTACACCATCGACTTTGTAGTTCAGGGCTGGTAGTTTAGTTGTTCTCTGTCCCAATTGCAAGCCCATTAGAGTCATGGAACTGCCCCCTAGTTGTGTTTTTTGTCCAAATTACAAGTCCACACCCCGATTCCGCAACTGGCCATGTAGGTGGTGTGCCCCACTTGTGAGCCCACCCTCGACTCGCAACTAGTCCCGTAGTGGTTTCGTCGTAGTTGCAAGACTGGCCTCGACCCGCAACTAGGCCACGTAGTTGTTTTCATCCCAGTTGAAAGTCCACCCTCGACTCACAACTGAGCATGCAGCTGTGTTTTCATTAGTTGCAAGCACACCATCGATTCTCAACTGGGCCCATAGTTGTTTTCATCCTAGTTGAAAGTCCAGCCTCGACCCGCAACTTAGCCCATAGATGTTCGTTGTATTTCTTTATGTGTGCCAATTCCATGTCCATGCTAGTCTTTTGTAACTGGGCTCATGTAATTGTCTTTGTCCCAGTTGTAAGCCTACCCTTGACCTTTTACTCGCAACTGTATCCTTTTTTTTTGTTATCATAGTTGCAAACTCCACTCTTGACTTACAAATTGGGCATGTAGTTGTTTTCGCCCTAGTAGCGAGCCACCCCTCGATCTGCAACACGGCCATTTTTTATACCAGTTTCAAGTCAACCATTGATGCACAACCATGCCATTGATCCTTTTTTACATAGTTGCAAGTCAACCATCGGCTCGTAACTGGGCCGGACCTTTTCTTTTGTCCAAGATGAATAATTCACCATAGACATACAACAAGACTATTAATCCTATTTTTCCACGGTTGCAAGTCCATCCTTGACTCGCAACTGGGCCTGATGTTTTTGATCCAATTGCAAGCCCACTATCGACTTGCATGTCTCTAATAAAACAACAAGGACATTTGGTGGGGGGTGGGGGGGGGGG